>JAGXJF010004287.1:0-142813 GCA_019208055.1 Stipa capillata | reverse complement strand
TGGTTAACGGCGGTAGCTCCTTCAGCCTTATTCCAATCTCCACACTCGACAAGATGCAGGTCCCTCGCTCAACCATCAGGCAAATTACGTTACCCCTCACCTTCGGAACTCGCGACAACTTTCGGATAGAGGAATGCATCTTTGAGGTTATCGACTTCGACATGGTCTACAACGCGATACTCGGACGACCTCAATTGGTACAGTTTATGGCAATTCCCCATTACGCATACCTGATCATGAAGATTCCTGCTGCTCATGGAGTCATCACAGTTAAAGGATCACTCCCAACGGCTGTCGAGTGCGACATGCAGAACTATGGCCTTACCGCTCGACAAGACAACACCAATAGTACTGATGACAACCCGGCAGCCGGGGCTTCTTCGCCAGACAACTCAGGGCCGACCAAGTCCAAGCCTAAACTGCCAGCGCAAGCGTATTCCACTCCACGAAGATGAACCCGAGAAAACAGTCAAAATCGGGTCTACCCTCGACCCCAAACAGGAACTTGCGCTCACTATCTTCCTCCGGGCGAACCCAGATGTCTTCGCTTGGAAGACATCTAATATGCCAGGAATCCCAAGGGAGGTGGTTGAGCACAAACTGGACATCGATCCGGCGGTCAAACCAGTCAAACAAAAGCTACGAAGGTTCAGCCCTGAGCAACGAAAAGTCATCGAAGCGGAACTCAAAAAGCTCACCGACGCCAACTTCATCGAGCCAATCAAATACCCGACATGGCTGACCAACCCGGTCCTAGCCAAAAAAGAAAACGGCCAAATGCGCATGTGCATCGACTACACGGATCTCAACAAAGCCTGCCCAAAGGACAATTTTTTGTTACCTCGGATCGATCAGATCGTAGATTCGACTTCAGGATGCACCTACTTATGCCTACTCGACGCTTACTCCAGTTATCATTAAATTCGTATGCGGGAATCCGATGTCCCTCACACTGGCTTTATTACCCCCTACAGCACCTTTTGCTACAAAACAGTGCCCTTCGGACTCAAGAATGCTGGTAGCACCTATCAGTGGACTATGCAGACAGCCTTCTCCAAGCAAATCAGGCGGAATATGGAGGTCTAGACAACTTGGTAATCAAGTCGAAGGAAGAGCACGACCTAATCACCGACTTGACAGAAACTTTCGATAACCTACAAGCCAACAAGATCATGCTGAATCCAGAAAAATGTGTATTCGGCGTCGAGGCTGGCAAGATCCTGGGTTTTATGGTATCACACCGAGGTATTGAGGCCAACCCGAAAAAGATTGAAGCCATCCTCAGCATGAAATCTCCGACCAATACAAACTAAATTCAGAAACTCGCCGGGTCCATGGTCGCACTTAGCAGGTTCATCTCGCGCCTGGGCGACAAGGGACTCCCTTTCTTCAAACTCCTGCGCAACCACACCGGCTTCGCGTGGACAGAAGAAGCTAAGATGGCCTTTCAAGCACTCAAAACATATCTCGCTAGCCCGCCAGTACCCGTCCCACCAGAACCAGGCGAAACGCTCCTACTTTACATCACCTGCGGTCTTTGAGCAGTCAGCGCGGTACTAGTAGTCGAGCGAACAGAAGCCAGCCACACCGAGAAAGTCAACGACCTGTTTACTACGTGAGCGAAATACTACACGGGTCTAAGGAACGGTACCCAGACATCCAGAAGCTTCTATACACAGTGCTCTTAGCTTCTCGCAAATTAAAGCACTACTTCCAAGCTCACAAAGTAATCGTCCCATCCATCTACCCGCTCGGCTCCATCACCAAGAACAGAGAAATCACTGGCCGAATTGCTCAGTGGGTATCCGAGTTGGGCGCTTTCGACATCGAGTTCACACCCCGAACAACAATTAAGTCACAGGCCCTCGCTGACTTCGTCGCAGAATGGACAGATCCAACACCTGAACCTGAAGACGACAACTACACAAGCAAAGTCTGGACTTTATATTTCGATGGCTCACTCACCCTTACCGGCTCGGGGGCTGGCATCGTCATCACCGCACCAACAGGGGAGACCCTTCAGTACGCTATCCAACTGCACTTCTGCGCCACCAACAATGAAGCAGAGTACGAAGGTCTCCTTGCTGGCCTCCGCATTGCCGCAGCTCTCGACATCCGTCACCTAGCCGTGAAGTGCGATTCGCAACTCGTCGTCCGACAAGCAAGCAAAGATTATCAGGCTATTAGTCCAACGATGGCCGCATACCTGGCAGAAGTACGAACTTGGGAGAAAAAATTCACCGGCTGGAATTCCAATACATACCACGGCGAGACAACCACATCGCCAACGCCTTGGCTCGCACTGCCTCAAGTCGAGCGTCCCCTCCCGTAGGCGTCTTCGTCGAGCAACTCTCTAAGCCGTCCGTCAAAATTCTGGTGGACGATGAGAATACCCCTACCCCATATGAGACTTATGAACAAGTCGGGACCTCTCAGCTCGATGCCCCTAAAGGGATCACTGGCGACATCATCGCCCAACTAGACGAAAGTACAGATTGGCGGGGCCCGATACTTCAATACCTACTCAACCAGACCAAACCAGGAGAAGAGGAGCAAGTCAAAAAAATCTCCCGCAAAGCTTTACAGTACACAATAATCGAAGGTACCCTATACCGTAGGGGAGCTCTCGGCATCCTCATGAAATGCGTACCTATCGAACAAGACAGGCAGCTACTCGAAGAGATCCATAGCGGACTATGTGGTGCACACTCCGCGTATCGCATCCTGGTCGGAAAGGCATTCTGACAAGGCTTCTACTGGCCAACGGCGCTCTGTGACGCCGCCGACTTGGTCCAACAATGCGAGGCCTGTCAATTCCACAGACGACAGGTCCACCAACCCGCTCAAGCTCTCCAAACAATACCACTATCATGGCCTTTCTCGACTTGAGGGCTAGATCTCCTCGGGCCCTTCCCTCCAGGACGCGGCGGTCACAAGTTTTTGATCGTCGCCATATACACATTTACTAAATGGACCGAAGCAGAATCACTCTCGGGTACAACGACGGCAGCGGCACAAAAATTCATGCAGCGGAACATTTTTACCCACTTTGGCGTGCCCAGCAGGATTATCACCGACAATGGACCACAATTTGCAGCCGCCGACTTCATTGCTTACTGCGAGTCTTACGGTGCCAACGTCTGCTATGCTTTCGTAGCTCATCCTCAAAGCAACGCTGTCGACGACTGAACGCCGGCGTCGGTGGTCTGGAAGTACCCCCTTTTGGGATTCGATCGGGGAGGAGCTGGAACAGAAGCTACGATTTGCCTAGGCCAGGTTTAAAACAATGGGAAAAACAGAGACAAAGATTTTATCCAGGTTCAGGCCACCCCAGAGGTGTAAAACCCTAGTCCTGGTTTGGTGTGTGTGTGTGTGTGTATATTAGCGATTATACAGAGATTGCAAAGCCCTTGTCTGCTCCAAGGGAGTTCTTCTCTAAGAGATCTAACCGAAAAAAAAGGTTCACCCCTTTGCATGGCCTCGGCTCTCCCCTTATATACCCGGGGGTTTACCACAGTGACCGAAGGGCATTAAATGTGATAGATGTGCTGCTTACGTGGGGGGCGTGAACGCGCCATGCTGTCTGCCGAAAGCAGCTGCAGATGGGATGCTTGTCTGACAAACCATCCTCGGAAGCCGGGTCTTCATCATGAGTTGAAGTGCGCTGGAGAGGACTTAACGGGCAAGCAACCCGCTACGGTGACAACCACCCGGGTCCCACGGGCCCAAGGGATGCACCTGGGCACACCGTACCGTGCCCGAAAGTCATAAAGCGTGTCAGATGATAACTGACAGGCCTTATCACATCGGCGGACGCCTGCACTAGGCCTGGAGTAGGCACGCCTGCTGACAGGCATTAAATGCAGCGGGTAGGCCTTAAATGCGCCCGATGGGACACATGGAAAAGGCCCGCCGGGGCCCTCTGGAAGGCGCCACGTATGCTGGTGGACCCACGAGGATTACTCGGGGTCAAGGCCCCCGAGAGGCGCTCGGGGCATCCCGCCACGTGGCGCCGCGGGAGGAAGCGGGCAGTGCTCGGGGTAGAGCCCCCGAGGGGCACTCGGGGCGCTCGGCCACACGGCACGAGGAAGGAACAAGGGAAGCTCGGGGGTAACCGGGTTCGGGGACCCCCGAGCACGCACCCCGACCATTCGCCACGCGTGGGCCACTTGACTAAACCCGCAGGGGCCAAGTGGATACAGTGCTCGGGGGGCAAGCCCCCGAGCGCATACTCCCGATTCCCACACCCTTTGGGTGGCGTGGCATCGAGTTTGGGCCTTTGCCGACGGCTAAGGGAACCCTAGGTCCCGTACCGCCGACAAACGCCCAAGTCGAACGCGCTAATGGCCTCGTCCTTGATGGGATTAAGAAACGCGTATATGACATGGCACCCGGGTATCATCAAGCAGGACGAATCCGGTCCTCCGGCTACAGGGTGGGCCAAGCCGATTACTTGGAGTCTGACTTCTACATGGGGGTGCCTCATCAACGTGGAGTACAAGACATGGACTAATACTAGTCCGGCATACCCGGAATCTGTTGTAACTAGTTAGGAAGTCAATCTGTTAACCTATCCAGACTCTTGTAGCCCCACCCCGGCCGTCTATATAAGGCACGGTAGGGGATCGGAGCGGCAGAAGCCTCTAGTCTTAGACAATCTCCATCGTTTTCAAGTCCAAGCAACCTTGAGATCGATTCTCGAGGGCTTGTGGCACTCGGGATACAAGCTATACTAGCCACCAAACATAGGACGTAGGGTATTACCTCTCCGTGCGGGCCTGAACCTGTCTAAATCCTGTCTCCCGTGTGCACCCATCTTGATTTGCTGTGCTCACACCGCCCCGTATTCAGTATTGCCAGAATTATACTCTGACAGTTGGCACGCCAGGTAGGGGTGGTGCGCATAGATCCATCTACACGAATCGGGATGGGTTTCGTCAGCAACAACAACGTCTTCGCCTCGGGAAGTGTCATGAGATTCGCTTTCGTGAACGCTATCCCGGACCCCGGACAACTTTTCCAATTCGGAAAGTTGGACTTCATCGCCGACAAGATTGGCCGACTTCACCTCTGCTACTCGGCGGCGTCTCGATCAGCAGAGGCTTCATCAGCTTCTCGGCACGGGCTTACCCCTGAGTCCACGCCTTCGTCCCCTCTCCCCAAGAAAGAGGTTACACCGAAACCGGGTCTGCTGTCCGCGTGTGGGTTCGCACCCGTCGAACAGAGATCCCGACTGGTGAGTGCTATTGACTCTCTCCTCCCCGTCCTCGAGTATGACTCGGACGATTATGATAGTTCTGGCAGTCACCATCCATCCCGGGAAGTTTTCATGGCCAACGCCGACTCGCCAGACGATGGCGATGGCCGAGCAGTCCCCATCGTGGAACAAACGCCGGCTGAGCTTGAAGCCACCCGACTCCGCCTCCTCGCCAAAGAGGAGGAGTTGGTCGAACAACAGACCAGGCTCGCTCGCCAGCACGACGAATAGTGGCGCAATGACGACATGAGGGCTCGAGGGCGCCAAGTCCACAACGAGCTCCGCATGCGTGAAAGGGACGGGGTTCCAATATTCCCACTTCTGAGTCACAACATCGTCGCGGCCACGATGGCGGCACGCGTCATTGAAATCCCCGAGGGCAACCCGGGACACGACAAACTTCGGTGACTCCGCGTTCTGCTGGAGGAAACCGCCCTCCAGTAGGCCGAAGCTTCGGGCGATCGCACAGGCTCCTCAGCAGGCGCTAGGAGTCGTCGCTCTACCCCTTCAAGAAGTCCGCCCATCATGGGTGGTCGTCAAGCAAGCCCCGACCGACGTCAGCCGGCTGTAGCAGTTCACGAGCGACTCGGGCCCAATCGTGACGCCCGAGGCACCATAGCCACACGGAGCCGCGCCCGTCAGGACGCGGACAAAAACGCTCATCAAGTCGCGCCGATCCGTAGTCGACTCGGGCCAATACAGAATGCTCGGAACCCCGCAGACGCTGGAAGAAGCCCCCGTCGAGGTCCCGAGAGGGATGAGCGCGGCAACCATCGCGATGACAGTGGCGCCACCAGCCGTGGCCACTCCCCGACTTCCTCCGGCATGTGATATTCGGGTCCGAAAGCATTCGGCACCCGCATTCACAGTGTTATCTTCCCGTCACGATTTCGAGTCACCGGCATCGACAAATACACGGGTGAAACTCGGCCGGACATTTGGCTGGCCGACTATCACACGGCGTGCAGAACCAATGGAGGAAACGACTACGTCGCGATCCATTATTTGCCGCTGTTTCTAGCCGACTCAGCGCGAGCCTGGCTCACTAGCTTACCTCCGGGTTGCATCCAGTCATGGAGCGACCTCGAGACCCTCTTTGTGAACAACTTCCAGGGCACTTACAACAGGCCCGAGAATGCGTGGGTTCTCCACAGTTGTACCCAAGAGGAGGATGAGACTCTCCGAGAGTACATCCAGCGCTTCTCCAAGAAGAAGAATTCTTTACCTGAGGTCCGGGAAGGTGATGTCATCACCGCCTTCTCCAAGGGAGTTCGAAGCACCGACCTCATCCACAAGATAGCGCGCAAGAATTCTCAAACTACACGCGAGCTCTTCGACATAGCCAATAACTTCACCACCGGCGAAGAGGCTGTCCGCAGTGCTACCAGAGATGACAAGGGAAGAAATAAGAGCAAGGCGCCCAAGTCCCCCAGTCAGGACGCCCATCCTAAGTCGTCCAGGAAAAAGCACCGGAAGCGTAAAGGCGGAGATCTGGTTGCTGCAGCTGAGCGCGCCCCGCCGCGCCGTCCTCAGCGCACCAACGCGACCTTCGAGGAAATGATGAGTCAGCCGTGTCACTTTCATGGACCCAAGTCCAATCACCTGACACGTGACTGCAATCTCTTGAAGAACTTGAATAAGCCCTACGTCCCCAATCGGGGCAAAAAAGAGCCCCCTCAGGACGAAGGTGACGAATTCCCGAAAGAGACCGCTTGTCTGATGATCTTCGGCGGACCCAATGGCTACGAGTCCAGGCACCGCCAGAAGATCACAGATCGAGAGGTCAATGCAACGGAACCGGCCGTGCCCAAGTACCTGCGATGGTCCGAGTCCGTGATTTCCTTCGGCCGCTCGGATCACCCCGACTACATTCCCCAGCCAGGACGGTTCCCCTTGGTGGTAGACCCGATCGTCTGCGGTGTTCGCCTTACCAAGTTCCTCATGGACGGTGGGAGTTGTCTTAACATCCTCTACGTCAAAACTCTTGACGACATGAAGATCTCTCGCTCCGAGATCAAGCCTGCCCGTTACTTTTGGCACTCCTGACAACTTCTGGACCGAGACCCTCACCTTTGAGGTCGTCGACTTCCCGGGGATCGTACCACGCCATCCTAGGGTGTCCCTGCTATGCCAAATTCATGGCTGTCCCCAACTATGTCTACCTGAAGCTCAAGATGCCGGGCCCCCACGGGGTAATCACGGTGCAAAGCAGTTTCCAGCATGCATACACGTGTGACCTGGAAAATTGCAACCTCGTTGCGGCCCAAATCGCTGAGGCCGAGCTTAGCAACCTCAAGTCGGCTGTGGTTGAGGAAGCACCCCCGGCCAAGAAAGCTTCAACATCGACATCTTTCCAGCCGGCGCGGGACACCAAGTCGATCCAGCTCAACCCCGAAGACTCCTCCAAGACGACACAGATCGGGACTGCGCTCAGCGATAAATAGGAAGGCGCGCTCGTTAGCTTCCTCCAGGACAACCAGGACATCTTTGCATGGATGTCGTCCGACATGCCCGGAGTTCCACGGGAGGCTGCCGAGCACTCTCTGAATGTTCGGCCGGATGCTAAGCCGGTCAAGCAGCGCTTGCACTGTTTCACTGAGGATAGATGTCAGGCTATAGGAGAAGAAATAACCAAGCTTCTAGCAGCTGGCTTCATTAAAGAAGTGTATCATCCCGACTGGTTAGCGAACCCAGTTCTTGTTCGCAAAAAGAATGAAAAGTGGAGGATGTGTGTTGATTATACTAGTCTTAATAAGGCATGTCCCAAAGATCCTTTCACTCTTCCCCGCATCGACCAAGTGATTGATTCCACGGCCGGGTGCGAAATTTTGTGTTTTCTCGACGCTTACTCGGGCTATCACCAGATTAAGATGAAGGAGGATGACGAGATCAAGACATCTTTCATCACTCCATTCGGCGCTTTCTGCTACGTCTCCATGCCCTTCGGCCTCAAGAACGCAGGCGCTACGTACCAACGGTGCATACAGCGCTGCCTTCAGTCGCAGATCGACCGGAACGTACAAGCTTACAACGACGATGTGATGATCAAGTCCCAAAAAAGAGAAGACCTCCTGAGTGACTTGGGAGAAACCTTCTCCAACCTTAGGAGATTCAGCATGAAGCTCAACCCCGAAAAAGTGTATTCGGGGTCTGTCGGAGTATTATTCCGGCAATACTTAATATGGGGCGGTGTGAGCACAGCAAATCAGGATGGGTGCACACGGGAGACATGATTTAGACAGGTTCAGACCCTCACGGAGAGGTAATACCCTACGTCCTGTGTTTGGTGGCTGGTATTGCTTGTATCCCGAGTGCCGCAAGCCCTAGAGAATTGATCTCGAGGAGGCTTGAGCTATGAAACAATGGAGACTTAGAGACTTAGCCCGTTACCGATCGGAGGTCCCCTACCGAGCCTTATATAGGTGGCTGGGATAGGGTTACAGGAGTCCAGATCGGTTAACAGATTGATTTCCTATTCGGTTACAACAGATTCCGGGTAAGCCGGACGGTTATTAATCCATGTCTTGTACTCCACGTTGATGAGGCACCCCCGTGTAGGAGTCGGACTCCGGGTAGTCGGCCCGGCCTGCCCTGTAGCCAGAGGGCCGGATTTGTCCTCCTTGATGATCCCCGGGTGCCATGTCATCATCAGTAGCCCCCGAGTCCTTCACGATCTTGCTGCTGTCGGTCGGCGCTTCTAATCAAACTTCCCGAGTGACTTCTGCTGGCAGAGAGATTGCAAAGGACTGATTGAACTCCTGTAGAAAAGACAATAAGAGCCGAGTAATATTCACCCGTAAGGCAGGAATATTATGGCAGGCGAGTTAATAGCGGGTAAACCCTGGTGGCACCCGATCTATCCCTTTGGACAGAGACCGGCTGATAGCCCAGCGTGGAGCGTACCATGAATCCCGACTAGATTTCCGAGTAGCACCTGGCCTTCCTGAGCGGATTAGAGCCAGCTAGTGTCCCCTGAGGGAATGCCTCTGAAACCTTCGTCCGGACCAGAGAAAATAAGCCATGGCGTATAGGTTCCCGAGTGACGAAACCTTACACCGAGTCATTCCACTGAACCCGGAAAGTCCGGGTCCCAGGGTCTCCCGAATAGCGTTCTCGGATGGTCTGGGTGGAGAATTCGGCAGCTCTGTGATGCTCGGCATCCGACTTGTGGCCTGTGGAAGGCACGCCATTACTGCCCCTCACTCGGGTGTACTCAGGCGACCGCGTTCCTGCTTGAGGCCAACCGCTGAGACCCTTCATAACCGTAGCGCCCGGTCCCAATCATACCGGTATCCGGCTAGTGGTTTGCGGAAAACACGCTCCGGTTGCTTGTTTAAAGGAGGAATATTCCGATCGGCCATTAATCCTAGAAGGCCAGCCGTCGGATCCTCTTTTCATTAAACCGCACGAATCGCGATGCAGTCAGGTTGTGGGCGCGGGAGAAGCACGACGTGGCCTGCCCAAATCGTGCGGCGGAATCCGAAACAGCGCAATCGTGGGCGCGGCGAATCCGGGAACGTGCGGACGTGGGGAATCCAAACCGCCCGATCCATCCCTTCATATTCTGGGGAGTCTGCGGGATTGGCCCACGCCTTCAAACATTCCCACATCCACCTCGCGCCCGTCGCTTCATCTCCCTTCCGCCCCCAAATCGGACCGCGCGCTCCGTCCCACCAAAAAACCCTAATCCCCGCTCTGGCCATCTCGGATGCAAGCCCCGGTCTGGGAAGCCGATCCAACCGAAGCTGAGGAGGACGCTTTGGTGTGGAAGCTGCTTAGCGAGGAAGAGTCGCCCGCCGAACCGATGGCCCCTTGGATGAAGTCGACGGCATCGGAGGCGAAGTTGGCGATCCTTGTGCGGATGGGGTTGCTGCCGCCGAAGGAACTGATCGAGTGGCGCGCCGCCGCGGGAGAGACCGTCCCCACCCCGAATACTGGCGAGCTGGTCGTCCACAGCTCATTCTTTGAGCGGGGGTTCTCGGTGCTGGTCCACCCATTCTTGCGAGGGCTGCTGTACTACTACGGGTTGGAGCTCCACAACCTCAACCCCAACAGCGTGCTCCACGTCGCGAGCTTCATCACCCTCTGCGAGTGCTATCTCGGCATCCGGCCACACTTCGCATTGTGGAAGCATCTTTTTACGGTGAACCCGCAGCCGAGCAAGGACAACCCAGCCGTGGTAGGAGGCGCCGGGTTCCAGCTGAGGTCGGGAGCGGCGAAGAGTTACCCGGCTCCTCCAATGCAGTCGTCGAAACAAGGGCTGGCATGCCCAGTGGTTCTACTGTGCCAACGCTGACCCGGCGCTGCCGGCCTTCTCGGGCCAGCCGCCGGCGGTCAGGCCGAGTTGGTCGGACCCACCCCTCGACCGGGAGCAGGACAGCGTCGCCGTCCTGATGGCACAGCTCGACCAGGCGATGAAGTCTGGGGTCACCGGAGCGGTCGTCGTCGCGACCTTCGTCCGGTGGCGGGTGCAGCCGGCCAAGCTTCGAGTGCATCCCATGTACCAGTACTCCGGCGAGGAGGACGCGACCCGGGAGGCCGCCGATGAGCTGTCAGAGGGTGAAGTACAAAGCCGGCTCGAGAAGCTCCTGGCTCAGGGGACGAGCCTGGACTTCTCCGGGCGGCCGCCTCCATTCAGCCGGACGAACCCGCCGAGTGACGTGAGTGTCTGATATCTTGTCTTTTTCTTTAGCGTTTGGCCGAGCCTTACTTGGATTTTGTCTTCGTGCCTTTGCAGGTTCTTTTCGGCTTTTGTTCCAGCGCTCCCCTCCTGGAGGACAAGATCTGGAATCAGCCGCGATATGCTGACGTCCCGAAGGGCGGGCCGCCGCCGCAAGGGGCGGCCGGAGCGTCTTCTTCCGGCGCCGGCTCTTCAAAGGGCGCCGGGTCTTCAAAAGGTGCCGGGGCCTCTAAGGCACCAGCGGCCGCTCCGCCCCATCCTCCCCCGCCGAGCACGCCCGCTCAGGAGGAGGAGGACGAGGACTCGGACGACGCTAGCGCCTTCCGAGTGAAGAGACGGAGGCGACCGGCGGGCACTATCCAGAGGGGGTGGGGCGGCTCCGCCGCCGTCTCGACCTTCGTCGTGAGGGGCGCCACCTCGTCGGGGCGGGGCGGCTCTGCCCCCCGTGCCAGCCCGGCGGCTCCGTCTGCCGCAGGGACTGCGCCGATGGGACAGGAGGGCACCGCCGCCGGTGCTGACCCGGTAGCGCCAGCCGCTACTGGGACTGCCCCGGCGGAGCAGAAGGGCTCCGCTGCTGGCGCTAGTCCGGTGGCGCCAGCCGCTGCAGGGGCCGTTCCGGCGGAGCAGGAGGGCTCCGCCACTGGCGCTGATCCCGTAGCACCAGCCGCCACAGGGACCGTACCGGCGGAGCAGGAGGGCTCCGCCGTTGGCGCTGATCCCGTAGCGCCAGCCGCCACGGGGACTACACCGGCGGAGCAGGAGGGCTCCGCCGCTGGCGCTGATCCGGTAGCGCCAGCCGCCGCTCCGAGTGGAGCTTCTCAGGTGGCCGAAGACGACGCTCCTCCCGGCCGGGGGGAGAAGAGAGATGCCGGCGCCGCCTTCGGGGTACCCAGCGGGTCGGGGACCTAGCCAGCCTGTGGAGTACCCGGTTTTAAGGCCGGATAATCCCTTGTGTTTACTGTATCGATCCCTGGATCAATAGTCGATACACACAAGCACTTGATAACATAACCATGCCATACATCGTTTATTACAGATATCGACCATACTTGGTCTTTAGTTCTTACAAACCGGGCCTATTGGCCGAATTAAACAGCAGCGGAATGAAAATACGGTGGATAGCCCATCTATATGCCGAACCACAGGCAACAGACTGGGGAGAAACCCTACGCCTCGAAGTCGCTGTCGTTATCGCCAGACTGGTATTCCTCCTCTTCGTCTGGCCACATAATAAGCCAGGTGAGTACATTGAATGTACTCGCAAGCACTCCGCCGCGGAGTTTAGTACGGATATGAATATGCTCGGAAATTATCAATAACATGGCTTTATCCTAAGTTTCATGTTGTGCGGGAAAGTAAGTTGCATTTGAAATAAATACATAGATGTAAAAGCGATTTTGTCAAAAACATCTCGACGCGGCGAGATAAGGTACTGCTCAAAACACTCACCCGCTACCGCGGGGAGTTCACTTTTGTGCTTACCGTTACAACGGCACAGCACGGTACTTACCCGGTTCCACAGGGAGACGCTGCTCGCCTCGTACTTACGGGGTTCCCAATCACCCGGTTCCTCAGGTAGACGACGCTCACCTCGTACTTACGGGGATTCTAGGGTGTTGCCCGAGTCTACGGGAAAACCCGACTTCACACCTCCCGATACGACGGAAACTTGGCAAACTGCCCTGTGAACACGACGGTTCCCGTCCTTAAACCCATAACCCAGAAATCCTTTTTGGGGCTCAGAAAGCCAGACTACTTTAGTGTGGCCTGACCAAGTTCGTCCATGACCGCGGACGCGGCTATTCGAATAGTTTTTTTAACACTCTGCAGAGGTTGTACGGCTTTACCCACACGATGTAGTTCCCCCTGGGCATGCTGCGCACACATGTGTCCAGAGCTTGTACAACGAGACTCTTCACCGCTGTGAACCCAGCCATGAACCCGTCAGAAGGACATGTCCCACACCTAGCTTGAGTCAGTATCATCGCTACAAGGAGGTTGGTGTTCCAACTCTGTGGCGAATAATACCTCGTTAAAACCACGGGTTTATTCTCTACAGGGGTTAAACCCACCCCATCTGCACTCTACTAACTGCCCACGGGTTCATGCTAGTCCAGGTCGGCTACTAGATCAAGTCCTTCCCACAAAGGACATGTGGTCGTACGGTAAGACTTGGCCAAACGGCACTTAAGACAGGTCCTTAGGTGATCCGAGAAGGACTCCACACCTCACCCCGGAACGGGCTGCAAGAACCACGCCGGGCATTACCTCACACTCAACATGCTCCCTGCATTTCCCCCTTCATCTCCGACCCGGATCAAAATCTTCTCCATTTTTAGCTCGGTTCCACAGAACCATTTCCGGTAGAATATCCCAACCCATGCATATCCTACCTTCCATGCACCTCTACAACCGGACGCGATGGTCCGTTTCGATATCTCATCACATGAAATATGGGGTGTTGCTTTCCTTTTTCCTTTTCGAAAACCTAATTCATCTACTGCGGGGCTAAGCATATATATATATATACATACACTATCCTAAGTTTCCGATATATCTTCGGAATACAATAATCCTAAGGCGACAAGGATTACGGGGTCGGACTAGGGTTTCCTATCATCGGTGATAGCTACCCTACATAAATAACAGGAATAAAATATAGCATGCATGGTTCGAAAATAAAATAATATTTTGTAAAACTGGGATTCAACATGATCAAGGGCGGAGAGCTTGCCTGGCAAGTCTTGGCTCGGTTCCAGGCGCGGAGATGCTTCGGATTCCTCCTGACGCGCGTACCTCACACCGTTAACTACACGTTCGAAAATAACGCCGATAAGAACCAAGCGACACGAAACACCGAGAGAAACCAAAATAAGACTCATGCCATGCTTGCAAGATCATGATGACGACAGAGGAAATTGATGCTCCTATATATATATGCGGGGCTTTATGAACTAGGGTTTCTAGGTTTTAAAAGTGTGCCTCACATAACTTGGTTCATGCATCCATGTGTGGTGTGTGGTTTAAGCTAGGCACATAAGACTAACACTTTATATGCTGTTGCAATGTGGATCATGCAACTTATGCATATATGCACCTACATGTATTCTTGTCTCACCCTGGTTTCAAAAGGTTAATGCCCTAGCATGCGTGGGTGCTGTTTAAACACATATGCACATGAAGTTGACACTAGGGTTTCTAGTGTTTAACATGGTGGAGATAACTGAGGAGAGCCTCTTTACATGCATGAAATGATGGTTAGGATTTCCAGGGTTTTGCTGGCAAACACTTGTTCTCTTTGGCTCTTGGACTCATGCATCAAATGAACACTATAGCTCCCTGGATATATGAAGAGATTTGGATTTAACCTACTGGACAACTTGGAATGGTTCGCCTAATCAAACTAGAATCGAAAAAGGTTTAGGAATACAAATGCATGCATGCGACTTAGGGTTTCACCGCTAAATCATCTTCTCTTAAACTTGAACTAGGCAACATGGGTATATGCATGCATCTTTGCGCAAGGCTCCTAAAATGCTCATGATTTCATGCTGGAACTACCTAGGGTTTCAAAAGGGAATTCAAACACATTTTTGAAATTTGATCTGCGTACTGGACTGGGCTGTACAGGGAGATATATTGGGATTTTCGAAAAGTGGTCTATATAGAAAAGATGGGAAATGACATTTTGAACAACTTTTATTTGGGAAGTTTGTTGGGAATCGGTCTGGATTTGTGTGAACCGGCCGGACCAGAGAAGGAGGCTGCACTGGATCAGAGGGGGAAAACCGGCCGGTTTAATCCAACCGAAGGGGGGCGACGTGGGGAAGGAACTCGGCGCCGGCTTCTACTTAATCTGACGGGCGGGCCCGAGCGGCAGAGGCAGGGAGCGGCGTACCGCTTTGACTGGGGCGGCCCACCGGTCAGAAGCACAGGGAACAGAGAAGGGCGCGCGCGGGGAAGAAACTCCGGTGAGGGATTAGGGCTCCGGCGATGTCTCCGGTGGAAACCACGGCGAGAAATCACCGCTGATCTAGAGGGAGAGAGATTAAGCGGGCGACTGCTCTAGCTTCAGCAGGTTATGGCGATTCCATTTCCATGATCGGGGAGCTCGTGCGGATGCTGATGGTAGGTTCTCACCGAGGTCTAGAGGAGAGGAGGCGGGGCCAATGGTGAGGGCGGTGCTCCGGTGAACGGTGACTGCAAAGAAGTGATCAGGCGAGTTAAGAGGAGTTCCAGAAAGCTTTAAGGGATGGAAGGGGTGGGAATTCTTCACTGATGTGATTCAACTCTTCTCGGGAGCGGCAATGGCTAATGTCTCTGATTGGAGAAGAAGACAGGGGAAGGGGTGAGCTCGGGGAGCTTTGGGGTACTTGGATGGTTCCAGAGAAGTAAAAGGTGGTGGGTGTGGTGCTTGGGAGCTCTCGCATGGCGTTTAAATAGGCAAAGGAAAGGGGGGGCCGAGTGCCCTGTCGCTCGAGCCGCTGTCCTTGCCGTGGACCTCGCCACAGCAACGCGGCGACTTCACCAGGCGGCGCGGTTTGCTCAAGGGGTGCCAAGGACACCTGCGGCGCGGAGTTGGCTCAGGGAAACAGAGGTCAGGGGGAATGGTGTTGTCGAGCGGCATGGGTGCGCGCGTGGGCACGTCCAGGGCATGTCTGGGCGCGGCCTGAGTGGCATTGACTCGCCAGGGGTCTTCGGGTGCAGGAGGGGGGGCGCCTGGCAGTGTCAACCACGGCTAAGCGACTGAGAGAAGATGGGGGATGGTGTTGGCAAGAAATGAGCAGAGGGAGGGTCGGCTGCTACTTGCCATTGCCGGCATGAAGTGACCCCGAGGTTGAAGCTTGTGGCGCTAGGGTTTTAGAGCGAGCCAGAGGGATGAGACTGGTGCCAGGAGAGGGTTAATGCACTGGTAGGCAGTTGGGAGGAGGGTGCTTGGGAGCTGAGCTCAGTTTCAAAGGAAGAAAGGGTTTCATGCCAGGTGCTCGATGGTTGACTCGGCTATAAATTGTACTGGAGGTGAAAAAGTTTTTACAGAAATGGAACAAGATTACAAAGATGAGCTATGTGTAGAATTTGTGGAATTTTCTGAGCAAGGAGAAAGGTAGCTGCAGTTCAAATGGGAGATTTGGACAGAATTGGATTTGAATGTAATTCAAAAAAATTTAATTGGACTTCCCAATTTTATTTTATAAATTGGTGAGGAGTATACTCAAGAAGCTACTGGAATTTTTCTGGACACTTTGGAGGGGGAATTTTTCTGGACACTTTGGAGGACTTAATGTACATATGATAACACTTTTCAATTCTGGATGCAAAGAAGCCTAATTAGGGTTTCTGCCGACTGCTAAGGTTTTGAGAGCTTTAGGGCTTCGAAAACTTGCAGAGAGGATGGGGAGTTGGCTAGGATTTGGAGACTTGCTCCCGGAGAGAAGGGAATCCACTCGGCCACTTTAAGCCGTTAGGGTTTGGGTCGGACGGGTCTACGCATTAGGGGTGCGTGCCCGAGAAGGGTTTACTAACTATGCAAATGCGATGCTCATGCAATGACATGCTCGAGATATAGAGAACTCCGAAGACTCAAAACCAAGGTTGAACATCCACACACGCATATACGCGCTTAGGGTTTTGGGGTTTCGGGCGACGGCACGGGGGGTGGCAAGGTATGGGGAAGATTAGGGGTTGTATCTGGAGAGTCGGAAATGAAAACAGGCAGGTTGCCGCTTAGGGTTAGGGTTTAGATTGTATCGGGTGTTGGTGCATATGATGCGTGTGCCAATTAGGGTTTGGCTTTTATGAACACACACGACGGTTGTCAACCTTTCATATAATGGGGATTTCCAAGGATATTAGGAAGTTCTGGAGATATACATATTTTGAGGAGAGAGAAAAGGTGGCAAGGGGTATACACATACACAGGTTAGGGATTTATGGCGTATGTGTGGACAATCGGAAAGATATCAGGGGGGGGGAACAACACTAGGGATTACGGTGGGGGCTAACGCGGTAGATGGTAAAGATGGAATGGTTATCTGGTAATAGGATAAAAGAATTAGATATTTTATGCTCTGGTAACATGGTGGAAAGATAGTTCGTAACTCGGTGATTCGGTAGAAGGGTAAATAGGAAATAGATATTTTTGTTGACGTGGCGACACGGTGAAAAGGGTCACACCATGGTAACGTAATATTTAGGGTTTTACCGTGCAGACGGTAAAAAGGTGACATGCGGGGTAAGGGTATAGAATCAGGTGTATATGTATATATACTTAGGTGATGGGTATGGTAATGTAACCGGAGATATTCTCTTGATCCCGTGGTGGAAGGAATTTTACAGAGGAGAGGGGTCCAGGGCTGGAGTGTATGTGCCCACATACACTGGATTATTGTTGGCATATATGTGGTGGTATGCGGATGGTGGTGGCATGCGACGACAGGTGAGCTGTGGTTAGGTTCAGGTCACCGATACGCACGCATAGGTATATACACGTTCGGGAGGAGAAGGAACAGAGAGAGCCGAAGATTAGGGTTTGCGTATGTGCGGATACACAAGGGCAGGAAGGGTTTGCCGTGGTTGGTGGAAGTTCCGCCGCGGCGGAGGAAATGGTCAGACGGGCCGCCGTGGCAGAGATTTGTTTGCCGTGGCAAGGAATTGCTTGCCGTGGCAAGGGGTTGCTTGCCTTTGCTTGCCGTGGCAAGGATTTGGGAGAAAAGGGAATAGACGGGGGTGTCTTTATGCCGGGTTTCAGGCATGGTTAGGGACGGAATGCCGAGCAGGGTTTCGTATCTCTTGCCGGATGGAGTTCCGACAAGGTCGAGGCCAAGGGGGAACAGAGATGGAGATGAGGGACTCCGGTTGGCTCACACTAAGGTTTTGGCAGAATAGGTTCCGACTCGATGCACTGCTAATTGGCATTATGAGCAAAAAGTTTTTGTTGACCCTGATTTTCAGGTTTTGGAAAATTGGGGTGTTACAAACCCCGGCTGTTGCCGCGCCTGGGCGACGAGCCGCGGGAGCCAGGAAACGCATCGCCGTCCCTTGGTCCTCGAAGTAAGTGTCTGGCCGACTAACTACCTGACTTTGTTTCTTTAAATGCTGACATGGTCGGTCTTGCCTCTGCAGGACGCGGAGGGCGAGGGGACATCCTGAGGGCGCCCCCGAGTGGCCCGGGGTCCAGCCAAGGCGGAGATCCCCCGGCATCGAACGCCCGGGCCTCGTCACCACCACCTGCGGCGATTTCTTCGTCTCCCCGGCCGTCGTCGCCTCAACCCGCGGACACTCCCCGACCATCCTCCGAGCAGCCCGGCGCGCAGCCCGCCTCGCCAACCGCTCTTCTGGAGGAAACCTCCCCTGGAGCTTTGGTGCCGGTGGGGTCTGCGGGTGCTAGCCGGGACGCGGAGATGGCGGAGGGCGCGGGTTCCGAGGCAGCTGGGGCCACCCCGCAGGGACGTGGGGGCGAGCCCGGCTTGCCCTCGCCAATGCAGGAGTTCAGCGCGGCTCCGGCTTCGAGGCCGTGCTCTGAGCTGGTGCGCCGACCTCTCCGAGTCCAGGAGACGGACCCGGGGCAGCCGACTACGACGGTGCGGAAGGTCGACAACGTCGAGGAGGAGAAGGAGTGGTAGGCGGCTGCGGACGTCGCTGCTCAAATTGGAGAGATCCTCCTCGCCTTGCTGAAGGCAGCGAAGGAGGGAGCCAACCTGCTGAATCACAGGCTGCGTCCTTTGATGGAGGTAAGTTGTTTTTGCCCTTGTAGGAGTATGTCCGTAGGAAGTAGCCCCCGGGCCTCTGCCCGAATAAGTTAGTCGGGCGGAGGGCCCTTTGCTTTTCCCTTGTAGTCTTCACTCTGGGTGCACGAACAGTGCACCCAGAGGGTGTAGCCCCCGAGCCTGCGTTCGACTAGGATAGTCGGGCGGAGGGTGTATGTTGCATATTTTGTAGATCTGGTTCCGGGTGCACGAACAGTGCACCCGGAGGGTGTAGCCCCCGAGCCTCCGCTGGGTCCTTGGGACCGGGTGGAGGGTTTTGATGCCTTTGCCGGGTGGCCTAACGTGTGTGTGTGTTCTTTTGCAGGCTCTGAACCAGCGGTCGCAGAACAAGACCGCCTTCCTCCAAGACCAGCTGCCCGTCATCGAACGCCTGGAAATGCGGAAGTCCGAGTGGGACAAGATGTCCGCGAGTCGGCAGGCGGCGGAGGATGTGGCCCGCAAGCGCGGGGGAGAAGTTGTCGCCCTGCAGGCGGGCATTTCACAGGAGATTGCCAAAACCCGAGGTGAGTGAACCGAGTGATTTGTTGCCTCCCCTTGTCGCGTTTTGTCTTGCTGATGCGTTGTCTCTTGCAGCCGCCGAAGAAGAAGTTGCGAGGCTGAGGGCGGAGCTCGAGGCGACGAAGAACCACGCCCGGGACCTGGACGCCACCAAAGAGCAGGCTGGGAAGCTTGAGGAGGCGCTCTTGGCGGAGAAGGCTTGTGCGGAGCAGCTCGGGTGCGAGGCCGAGTTGGCGGCCAAGAAGGCCGCTGACTCGGAGGCGGCCGCCGGGGCCGCGAAGAAAGCTGCCGCGGAAGCGGAGTCCGGTGAGTGCTATTTCTGACTTCGGTTTTGTCCCGGCCTGCTAGTCGTATTGCTCATGCTTGTTTTTTGTTGTTGCAGAGTTGAAGGCGCGTCTCGAGAAGTCCCGTGGGATGATCGAGTCGCTGCTGAAGGCGGGGCAGGTAGCGCGTGGCGCCGTCTGGCCGGACGAAACGGCCCCGGACTCCGTCGCGGCGGTCGCCGAGCGTCTGAACCAAGTGCCCGATGCAGTGGTGAACATCGAGGCGGAGGGCGTGCGGACGGGGGCCAGCATAGTCCTGGCGGTGGCGCGGTCCCACTACCCGTTGCTAGATATGCAGGCAATCGGGGAGGGGTATGCCGCCGATTTCCCGGAAGAAGACATTCCGGAGATGATGCGGGCCGTTGAGTCCACCGTCGATTCCCTTATAAAACGGTCGGGCCTGTAGAAAATAGGGATAGTTGTAAACTGCTCAGGCTAGCCGAGTAAAGTTTGTAAAGGACTCAGGATGCCGAGTGAATTTTGTAAAGAACTCGGGGGTGCCGAGTGAATTTTGTGTGTACTCGGGATGCCGAGTGACTTAGCTGTGCACTCGGGGATGCCGAGTGACTTATGTGTATACTATCCGATTAATAAGTAAGTTTTAATTTGATCGTGAAAAGACTTGTGTTCCTGTGTATTTGAGTTTGTTCGTTTGTGCTCTTCGCCAACCCGTTGTAGCCTCCTTTGCGTAGGGATTAGCCGTTGGCGTGTGTCCCGTGTAGCGTAAGGGTGCGGCGTAAACCGGCGATTGGAGTCAAAGAGTTAACGTTAGACTTTATACACAGTACGTAAGTATTTCGCGAAGGAGGGGCAAAACCGTGCATGTGTCGAGTACCCGCTACGAGCAGGCGTAGCAGGTCAGTCGGGAAAAGAAAGGCTTGCTTTTAAATGGAGCAAAAAAAGGCTCTTCATTCATGTTTCCAAGACACTTATAAAAAGAATTCAAGCGTAGAAACGACGTAGCTGTTCTATGTTCCATGCGTTGGTGAAGACATTGCCATCGCTGTCCCTCAGCCGGTAAGCCCCCGGGCGTAGTACTTCGGCGACAATGTACGGACCCTCCCATGGCGGGGAGAGTTTGTGCTGCTCTTTGTTGGTCTACACTCGGCGTAGAACCAAGTCGCCGACGTTGAATGAGCGGCCCCGTACGTGTCGGCTGTGATAACGCCGCAGGCCCTGCTGGTACTTAGCTGACCGGAGGAGCGCGACCTCGCGTGCTTCTTCGAGTTGGTCGAGAGCGTCTTGCCGTGCCTCTTCTGACTCGGCCTCGTTGAAGGCGCGGGTTCTCGGGGAAGCGTATTCCAGGTCAGTCGGGAGCACGGCCTCAGCTCCGTAGACCATAAAAAAAGGTGTGTAGCCGGTTGATCGGTTGGGCGTGGTGCGTAGGCTCCATAGCACTGATGGTAACTCGGCTGCCCACTTGCCTGCGAATTTGTTCAATCGCTGGAAAATCCGAGGCTTGAGGCCTTGCATGATCAGACCGTTGGACCGCTCGACTTGCCCATTGGAGCGCGGGTGTGCCACGGCGGCGAAGTCGAGACTGATGTTGAAGTCGTCGCAGAATTGAAGAAACGCACGCCTAGTGAACTGGGTGCCGTTGTCTGTGATGATGCTGTTGGGCACGCCGAAACGGAAAATGACGTCCCGAAAAAATTCAACCGCCCTCTCTGTAGTTATCGTGGCCACCGGCTTGGCCTCGATCCATTTGGTGAATTTGCCGACTGCAATGAAAAGGTGTGTGTAGCCCCCGGGAGCCTTCTTGAGGGGACAAACCATGTCCAAACCCCAGACCGCAAAGGGCCAGGTGATCGGGATAGTTTGGAGCGCCTAAGCCGGCAAATGTGTCTGCCGGGCGAAGTATTGGCATCCCTCACATGTTCGGATGATGTGATCGGCATCCGATACGGCAGTCGGCCAGTAGAAACCTTGTCGGAAGGCTTTCCCGACTAGCAACTTGGGCGCCGCATGGTGGCCGCATACGCCCGAGTGGATTTCGGACAACAGCTGTTGTCCTTGCTCTTGAGGTATGCACCGCTGGAGGACCCCAGAGGTACTCTTCTTGTACAGCTCGTCGTTGATGACAACGAAGGACTTGGCACGTCGCGCAATGCGGCGCGCCTCAATTTTGTCTGGTGGGAGGACGTCCCGTAGCAGATGATCTAGGAAGGGCGCTGTCCAGTTGGGAGTGACGGCCAGGACCTCTGGAGGGGGCTGCTGAATAGCGTCGCCTTCCGAGACCTGCTATTCTTCGGTCTTGGGTGTTTTTTCTGCTTTGATGGAGGGGGTATGCAACTCGTGAAGAAAAACTCCAGTCGGGACGACGTCCCGACTGGATCCCAGCTTGGCGAGTGCGTCCGCAGCCTCGTTGTCTCGGCGTAGAACATGGGTAATTTCAAGACCGTCGAACTTGGCTTCAAGCTTGTGCACTTCTTGGCAGTAGGCTTCCATGGAGGGGTCTCTACACGACCAGTCCTTCATGACCTGCCGGACCACCAGTTCGGAGTCTCCGCGTGCCAGAAGCCGGCGGATCCCGAGTGAGGCGGCAAGTCGAAGACCATGAAGTAAAGCTTCGTACTCGGCAACATTGTTGGATGCTGGGAAGTGGATCTGCAATGCGTACTTGAAGCGCTCGCCTTTGGGAGAGATGAGCATAACGCCAGCCCCCGCGCCCTGGAGCATCAGAGAGCCATCGAAATAGAGTGTCCAGTGCTCGAGGTCGACGACGGAGGGCGGGGACTGGACTTCTGTCCACTCGGCCATGAAGTCGGCGAGAGCCTGGGACTTGATGGCCGTGCGGGGGGCGTAGACTATGCTGAAAGCCATTAGTTCCATCGCCCACTTGGCAATCCTGCCCGTGGCATCGCGATTGTTGATGACATCGACGATTGGGAAGGAGCTGACCACCGTAATGGGGTGTCCCTAGAAGTAGTGGACTAACTTCCGTGATGTTATGAACACCGCATAGATGATCTTCTGGATCTGAGGGTACCGCGCCTTGGACTCGGAAAGGACTTCACTGATGAAGTACACCGGGCGCTGGACCTTCTGAATATGACCGGGCTCGGAGCGTTCCACGACCAAGACCGTGCTGACTACCTGAGTAGTTGCTGCAACATAAAGGAGCAGTGGCTCGTTGGGCATTGGAGATGCCAGCACCGGGGGAGTGGATAAGAACTTCTTCAAGCCGTCAAGGGCGTCCTGGGCCTCGGATGTCCAGGTGAAGGATTCCGACTTCTTCATGAGTTTGTAGAGGGGCATGGCTTTCTCGCCGAGTCGGGAGATAAAACGACTGAGAGACGCCATGCACCCGGTCAGCCGTTGGACGTCCTTGAGGTTCTTGGGAGGGACCCATCTTGACGATGGCGTCGATCTTCTCCGGGTTGACTTCGATCCCTCGTTCGGAAACGATGAAACCGAGTAGCTTGCCCGAAGGGACCCCGAACACACATTTTTTGGGGTTGAGCTTCATGCTGAATTTCCGAAGGTTAGAGAAAGTTTCTTCCATGTCACTTAGGAGGTCTTCTCTTTTTTGGGACTTGATCACCACATCATCGACATAGGCTTGTACGTTCCGACCGATCTACGACTGAAGGCAGTGCTGTATGCACCGTTGGTACGTAGCACCCGCGTTCTTCAGGCCGAAGGGCATGGAAACATAGCAGAAGGCGCCAAAGGGAGTGATGAAAGATGTCTTGATCTCGTCATCCTCCTTCATCTTGATCTGGTGATAGCCCGAGTAAGCATCGAGAAAACACAATATCTCCCACCCTGCCGTGGAGTCAATCACTTGGTCGATGCGAGGGAGAGTGAAAGGATCTTTGGGGCATGCCTTGTTAAGGCTAATATAATCAGCACACATCCACCACTTTCCATTCTTTTTGCGAACAAGAACTGGGTTCGCTAACCAGTCGGGATGACACACTTCTTTAATAAAACCAGCTGCTAGAAGTTTGACTATTTCTTCTCCTATGGCCTGACGTCTATCCTCAGCGAATCGGCGTAAGCGCTGTTTGACCGGCGTGGCATCCAGTCGAACGTTGACAGAGTGCTCGGCAGCCTCCCTTGGAACCCCGGGCATGTCGGAGGATGTCCATGCAAAGATGTCCCGGTTATCCTGGAGGAAGCTGACGAGCGCGCTTTCCTATTTGTCACTGAGTGCAGTCCCGATCTGCGTCGTCTTGGAGGAGTTTTCAGGGTCGAGTTGGATCGATTTGGTCCGACTGGAACGATGTTGACGCTGAGGCTTTTTTAGTCGGGGGTGCTTCCTCGACCACGGCCGACTTGAGGTCGCATAGCTCGGCCTCAGCGATCTGAGCTGCGGCAAGGTTGCAATTTTCCAGGTCGCACGTGTATGCATGCCGGAAACTGCTTTGCACCGTGATTACCCCGCGAGGGCCCGGCATCTTGAGCTTCAGATAGACATAGCTAGGGACAGCCATGAATTTAGCGTAGCAGGGACGCCCCAAAATGGCGTGATACGAGCCTGGGAAGTCGACGACCTCGAAGGCGAGGGTCTCGGTCCGAAAGTTGTCGGGAGTGCCAAAAGTAACGGGCAGGCTGACCTGCCCGAGTGGACTCGCCATCTTGCCGGGTACTACCCCGTGGAAGGGGGCACCAGTCGGCTTGATTTCGGAACGAGAGATCTTCATGTCCTCAAGGGTTTTGACGTAGAAGATGTTGAGACCGCTCCCGCTGTCCATGAGGACCTTGGTGAGGCGGATGCCGCAAACGATCGGGTCCACCACCAAGGGGAATCGTCCCGGCTGGGGGATGTAGTCGGGGTGATCCGAGCGGCCGATGGAAATCACGGACTCGGACCATCGCAGGTACTTGGGCACGGCCGGTTCCACTGCGTTGACCTCTCGATCAATAATCTTTTGGCGACGTTTGGACTCGTAACCGTTTGGTCCGCCAAAGATCATCAAGCAAGCGGTCTCTATCGGGAATTCGTCACCCTCGTCCTGAGGGGGCTCCTTTTTGCCCTTATTGGGGACGTAGGGCTTGTTCAAATTCTTCAAGAGGTTGCAGTCGCGCGTCAGATGATTGGACTTAGGTCCATGGAAGTGACACGGCTGACTCATCATCTCTTCGAAGGTCGCATTGGTGCACTGAGGACGACGCAGCGGGGCGCGCTCGGCAGCAGCAATGAGATCTCCGCCTTTACGCTTCCGGTGCTTCTTTCTGGACGACTCAGGGATGAGCGTCCCGACTGGGGGACTCGGACGCCTTGCCTTTGCTCCTGCCCTTGTCGTCTCTAGTAGCACTGCGGACAGCCTCTTCGCCGGTGGCGAAGTTATTGGCTATGTCAAAGAGCTCGCGCGTAGTCTGGGGGTTCTTACGCGCTATCTTGTGGATAAGGTCGGTGCTCCGAACTCCCTTGGAGAAAGCGGTGATGACGTCGCCCTCTCGGACCTTGGGCAAGGAGTTCTTCTTCTTGGAGAAGCGCTGGATGTACTCACGGAGAGTTTCATCCGCCTCTTGTGTACAACTGTGGAGATCCCACGCGTTCCTGGGCCGGTTGTAAGTGCCCTGGAAGTTGTTCACAAAGAGGGTCTCAAGGTCGCTCCACGTCTGGATGCAACCCGGAGGTAAGCTGGTGAGCCAGGCTCGTGCTGAATCGGCCAGAAACAGCGGCAAATAGTGGATCGCGACGTAGTCGTTCCCGCCATTGGTTCTGCACGCCATGTGATAGTCAGCCAGCCAGATGTCCGGCCGGGTCTCACCCGTGTACTTATCGATGCTGGTGACTCGGAATCGTGACGGGAAGATGACGCTGCGGATACGGGGACCGAATGCTTTTGGACCCGAATATCCCACGCCGGAGGAAGTCGGAGAACGTCCCCGGCTGGTGGCGCCGCTATCGTCGCGGTGGCTGCCACGATCGTCTCTCCTGGAACCGTGAAGAGTGCTTCTTTCTACGTCTGCAGGGTTCCTTGGTCCGAGTCGATCACGGACCGGTGCAGCTTGACGATCGTTTTTGTCCGCATCCTGTCGGGCGCGGTTTCTGGCGGCTATGGTGCCTCGGGCGTCTCGATTAGGACCGAGTCGCTCATGAACCGCTCCGGCCGGCTGATGTCGGTCGGGGCTTGCTCGTCGCCCGCCCATGATGGGTGGACTTCTTGGAGGGGTAGAGCGCCGACTCCTTGCACCTGCTGAGGAGCCGGTGTGACCTTCTGAAACTTCGGCCTGCTGGAGGGCGGTTTCCTCCAGCAGAACGCGGAGTCGCCGAAGTTCGTCGTGCCCCGGGTTGCCCTCGGGGATTTCAATGGCGCGTGCCGCCATCGTGGCTGCAACGATGTTGTGACTCGGGAGCGGGAATATTGGTACCCTGTCCCTTTCGCGCAAGCGGAGCTCATTATGGACTTGGCGTCCTCGAGCCCTCATGTCGTCGTTGCGCCGTTGTTCGTCGCGCTGGTGAGCAAGCTGAGTCTGTTGCTCGACCAACTCTTCCTCCTTGGCAAGGAGTCGGAGTCGGGTGGCTTCGAGCTCAGCCGGCGTTTGTTCCACGATGGGGACCGCTCGGCCGTCGCCGTCATCTGGTGAGTCGGCGTTGGCCATGAAGACTTCCCGGGATGGATGGTGGCTACCAGAGCTCTCATAATCGTCCGAGTCATACTCGAGGACGGGGAGGAGAGAGTCAATAGCCCCCACCAGTTGGGATCCGAGTATGAACTCGTGCGCAGCAAACGGATCCGGTTTCGGCGTAGCCTCTTCCCTGGGGAGAAGGACCGAAGGCGCGGGCTCAGGGGGAGGCCCGTGCTGAAAAGCGGATGGGGCCTCTGCCAATCGGGACGTCGCCGAGTAGCAGAGGTGGAGCTGGCCGACCTTGTCGGCAATGAAGTTCAACTTTCCGAATCAGAAAAGTTGGCCGGGGTCCGGGACAGCGTTCACGAGAGCGAATCTCACGATGCTTCCCGGGACGAAGACGTTGTCGCAGTTGACGAAACCCATCCAGAATCGTTCAGATGGATCTATGCGCACCTCCCATACCTGGCGCGCCAACTGTCGGAGTATTATTCTAGCAATACTTAATATGGGGTGGTGTGAGCACAGCAAATCAGGATGGGTGCACACGGGAGACAGGATTTAGACAGGTTCAGGCCCTCACGGAGAGGTAATACCCTACGTCCTGTGTTTGGTGGCTGGTATTGCTTGTATCCCAAGTGCCGCAAGCCCTAGAGAATTGATCTCGAGGAGGCTTGAGCTATGAAACAATGGAGACTTAGAGACTTAGCCCGTTATCGATCGGAGGTCCCCTACCGAGCCTTATATAGGTGGCTGGGGTAGGGTTACAGGAGTCCGGATCGGTTAACATTTCCTATTCGGTTACAACAGATTCCGGGTAAGCCAGACGGTTATTAGTCCATGTCTTGTACTCCACGTTGATGAGGCACCCCGTGTAGGAGTCGGACTCCGGGTAGTCGGCCCGGCCTGCCCTGTAGCCAGAGGGCCGGATTCGTCCTCCTTGATGATCCCCGGGTGCCATGTCATCATCAGGGTCCCTTCGGGTAAGCTACTCGGTTTCATCATTTCCGAACAAGGGATCGAAGTCAACCCGGAGAAGATCGATGCCATCGTCAAGATGGGCTCGCCGAAGAACCTCAAAGACGTCCAAAGGATGACCGGGTGCATGGCAGCTCTCAGCCGATTCATCTCCTGACTCGGCGAGAAAGCCATGCCCCTTTACAAGCTCATGAAGAAGTCAGAGACCTTCACTTAGACATCCGAAGCTCAGGATGCCCTCGACGGTTTGAAGAAGTTTTTAACCACCCCCCGGTGCTGGCGTCCCCCATGCCCAACGAGCCACTGTTTCTTTATGTTGCAGCAACTACTCAGGTAGTTAGCACGGTCTTGGTTGTGGAACGCTCCGAGCTCGGCCATATCCAAAAGGTTCAGCGCCCTGTCTACTTCATCAACGAAGTCCTTTCCGAGTCCAAGGCGCGGTACTCTCAGATCCAGAAGATCATCTACGCGGTGTTCATAACATCACGGAAGCTAGTCCACTACTTCCAAGGACACCCATTACGGTGGTCAGCTCCTTCCCGATCACCGATGTCATCAATAACCGCGAGGCCACGGGCAGGATTGCCAAGTGGGCGATGGAACTCATGGCCTTCAGCATAGTTTATGCCCCCCGTATGGCCATCAAGTCCCAGGCTCTCGCCGACTTCATGGCCGAGTGGACAGAAGTCCAATCTCCACCCTCCGTCGTCGACCTCGAGCACTGGACACTCTACTTCGACGGCTCTCTGATGCTTCAGGGCGCGGGGGCTGCTGTCGTGCTCATATTCCTCAAAGGCAAGCGCTTTAAGTACGTATTATAGATCCACTTTCCGGCATCTAACAATGTTGCCGAGTATGAAGCTTTGCTTCATGTCTTCGTCTTGCCGTTTCACTCGGGATCCGTCGCCTCCTGGCACGCGTAGACTCAGAACTGGTAGTCCGGCAGGTCATGAAGGACTGGTCGTGTAGAGACCCCTCCATGGAGGCCTACTGTCAAGAAGTGCGCAAGCTCGAAGCCAAGTTCGACGGTCTTGAAATTACCCATGTCCTACGCCGAGATAACGAAGCTGCGGATGCACTCGCCAAGCTGGGATCCAGTCGGGACGCCGTCCCGGCTGGAGTTTTCCTCCAGGAGTTGCACACCCCCTCTATCAAGGCAGAGACAACACCCGAGACCGAAGAACAGCAAGTCCCGGAAAGTGACGCCACTCAGCAGCCCTCATCAGAGGTCCTGGCCGTCACTCCCGACTGGACAACGCCCTTCCTAGATCACCTCCTACGGGACATCCTCCCGCCGGACCAAACCGAGGCGCGCCGCATTGCGCGACGCGCCAAGGCCTTCGTCATCATCGATGGCGAACTTTACAAGAAGAGCACCTCCGAGGTCCTCCAGCGGTGCATATCCCAAGATCAAGGAAAGCAACTGCTGCATGATATCCACTCGGGAATGTGTGGACATCATGCGGCGCCCAGGTCACTAGTCGGAAAAGCCTGGCCGACCGCTGTATCTGATGCCGAACACATCGTCTGCACCTGCGAGGGATGCCAGCACTTCACCCGGCAGACACACTTGCCGGCTCAGGCGCTCCAAACTATCCCGATCACCTGGCCCTTCACGGTCTGGGGTTTGGACAAGGTTTGTCCCCTCAAGAAGGCTCCCGGGGGCTACACACATCTTTTCGTTGCAATCGACAAGTTCACCAAATGGATCGAAGCCAAGCCGGTTGCCACGATAACTGCAGAAAAAGGCCGTCAAATTCTTTGGGACATTGTCTTCCGTTTCGGCGTGCCCAACAGCATTATCACAGATAACGGCACCCAGTTCACGGGGCGAGCTTTTCTCCAATTCTGCGATGACTACAACATCAGCCTTGACTTTGTCGCCGTGGCACACCCGCGCACCAACAGGCAAGTCGAGCGGTCCAATGGTCTGATACTGCAAGGCCTCAAGCCTCGGATCTTCCAGCGACCGAATAAATTCGCAGGCAAGTGGGCAGCCGAGTTACCGTCAGTACTTTGGAGCCTTCGGACTACGCCCAACCGGTCAACCGGTTATACACCTTTCTTTATGGTCTACGGAGCTGAGGCCATCCTCCCGACTGACCTGGAGTACGGGTCCCCACGCGTCCGCGCCTTCAACGAGGCCGAGTCAGAGGAGGCAAGACAAGACGCTCTCGACCAACTCGAAGAAGCCCACGAGGTTGCGCTCCTTCGGTCGGCTAAGTACCAGCAGGGTCTACGACGTTATCACAGTCGGCACGTACGCAGCCGCTCGTTCAACGTCGGCGACCTGGTCCTATGCCGAGTCCAGTCCAGCAAAGAGCAGCATAAACTTTCACCACCATGGGAGGGTCCGTACATAGTCGCTAAGGTGCTGCGCCCGGGGGCCTACCGACTGAAGGACGGCGACGGCAACATCTTCACCAACGCGTGGAACATCGAATAGCTACGTCGTTTCTACGCTTAAACACTTTATATGATAAACATGAAAACAAGTTCCTTTCCCGACTGACCCACTACGTCCGTTCGTAGCGGGCACTCGGCAACTACGCGGCTTTCCCCGCACTCGTGAAATCTTTTAGTACTGTGTATAAAGTCCGGCATTAACCCTTTGACTCCAATCGCCGGTTTACGCCGCAACCTTATGCTACACGGGACACACGTCCACGGCTAATCCCTACGCAAAGGAGGCTACAACGGGTTGGCAAAGGGCAGAAACGAACGAGCAAACATACACAGGAACAAAGTCATTTCATGGCTAAAATAAATTAACTTGCTGATTGCATAGTCTGTACATAAGCCACTCGGCATCCCCGAGTGCATGCAAAAGTCACTCGGCATCCCCGAGTTCTTACAAAAACCACTCGGGATTCCCGAGTCCTTAGAAAAATCACTCGGCAGCGTTTCCGAGCTCTTCACAGCTACCACTATCTTTTATAGGCCCGCACGATCCATGAGGGAGTCGGCCGTAGACTCAACGGTCTTCACCATCTCCGGAATCTCTTCGTCCGGGACGTCGGCAGCATACCCCTCCCTGATCGCCTGCATGTCCAGCAGAGGATAGTGCGACCGAGCCACCGCCAGAACCATGGTGGCCCCCGTCCGCGCAGCGTCTGACTCTATCTTCTTCAGCTAGTCAGGCGCTTGCGTCAGGCGCTCCGCGACTCCCGCCACGGAGACCGGGGCTGGTTCCTTTAACCAGATGGCGCCGCACGCCACCCGTCCCGCCGTCAGCAATGACTCGGTCATCCCACGGGCCTTCTCGAGGCGCGCCTTAAAATCTACAAGGACAACACTCAAACGTTGAGCAAAGAAGACCGGCGGACCCCGACTAGCTCCGAGCCCAGGTCAAAAACTCACCAGTCTCAGCCTCGGCGGCTCCTCTCTTCGCCGCTTCGGCAGCCGCCATCGAGTCGGCGGCCTTATGCTCGAGCTGCTCCGCACGGACTTTCTCCGCCGCGAGCATCTCCTCGAGCTTGCGGACCTGGTCCCTAGCGGCATCGAGCTCTCGGGTGCGGGCCTTCACCGCCTCGAGCTCCGCCTTAAGCTTCGCGGCCTTGTCCTCGGCGGCTACAAAGGACAGTGCATCAGTAAGGCAGACGGCGACAAAGGACGGCAAACACCACTCGGATCCCTCACCTTTGGTACGGGCCATCTCCTGCGACAGGCCCGCCTGCAGAGCGGTAACTTTTGCCCCGCGCTTGCGGGCCACATCCTCCGCCGCCTGCCGGCTCACAGCTAGCTTGTCCCACTCGGCCTTCTGTAGGTCGAGTCGGTCAAGGACCGGGAGCCGGTCCTGGAGGAAGGCAGACTTGTGTTGCGACCGCTGATTCAGACTCTGCAAAAAGAAGACGACAGAATAAGGCCACCCGGGAAGGTTATCAAAACCCTCCACTCGGCCCCAAGGACCCAGCGGAGGCTCGGGAGCTACACCCTCTGGGTGCACTGTTCATGCACCCAGAGTCAAACCCACACAAGAAGGCAAAATAAACCCTCCGCCCGACTATCCTAGTCAAACGCAGGCTCGGGGGCTACACCCTCTGGGTGCACTGTCCGTGCACTCAGAGTGACAACTACAAAAAGCTAAGGGCCCTCCACCCGACTACCTTAGTTGGGCAGAGGCCCGGGGGCTACTCCCTACGGATACACTCTTCAAAAGTAAAGGTGACTCACCTGCATCAACGGGCGCAACCTGCCGTTCAGCAGGTTGGCTCCCTCCTTCACCGTCTTCAGCAAGTCCGGGAGCATCTCGCCAAGCTGAGCCGCGACGTCCGTCGCGTCATTCCACTCCTTCTCCTCCGCGACATGGTCGATCTCCCGGATCGTCATAGCCGGCCGCCACGGGTCCGATTCTCGGACCCGAAGCGATCGGAGCACCAGCTCGGAGGACGGCTGGGGAGGCGGAGTAGCACTGAACTCCTCCATCGGCGGGGGCAAGTCGAGGTTGCCCCCACGGTCCTGCGGGGCGGCCCCAGCCGACTCGGGACCTGCCTCTCCCGCTGCCACCAAGCTCTGGCCGGCGTTCCCAGGCGCTCCCTGAGCCAACGCTCCGGCGGAGGGCTTCTCCCCCCGAGGATCGGCAGGTGAGGCGAGCTGCGCGCTGGGCCGCTCGGGGGACGGCCGGGGAGGCGAGGACGAGGTCGCAGGTGGAGGCGATGAGGGCCGGGCGTCCGACCCCGGAGGATCCCCGCCTTGGCTGGATCCTGGGGCGCTCGAGGGAGCCTTCGGGATGTCCCCCCCCCCTCCACGTCCTACAGAAAGGAGGTTGAGCTTGTCAGCCTTCGAAAAACACAAATGAACAAGCAGTTGCCGAGACACTTACTTGGCAGATCGGGGGACGGGAATGCGCCTCTTGGGCCCAGCGGCTCGCCGCCCGGGTATGGCAGCAGCCGGGGCCGCCGAGGTTCCCGATCCACCCTGTGCCCCGCAGGCGGTGTCCGCATCTCTTTTCTCCCCCCGGCTGGGGGAACGTCGTCTCCGGCCGCCCGAGGAGTTTCACTCGGAGCGGCAGCCGGCGCCACCGGGTCAGCACCAGCGGCGGAGCCGTCCCACTCCACCGGAGCAGTCCCCGCGGCAGCCAGCGCTACCGGGTCAGCACCAGCAGCGGAGCCGTCCTGCCCCGCCGGAGCAGTCCCCGCGGTGGGCAGAGCCGCCGAGTCAGGGCCGGTGGCGGAGCCGTCCTGCCCCGATAAATCAGAGCCTGCTACGGCGGGTGTAGGGCCGGTGGCGGGGCCGCCTTGCCCCGATGAAGCGGAGCCCGCTGCAGCGGGCGTCGGGCCGGCGGCGGAGCTTCCCTGTCCCCTCCGGGCAGGGCCCGCCGGTGGCCTCTGCCTCTTCACGCGGAAAGGAACGTCATCTTCATCCTCGTCCTCCTCCGGGGCCGGCGCGCTCGGCGGAGGAGGGCGGGGGTCCGCAGCTGCCGGCGCCTTCCCCTTCGAAGGCCCGGTGCCCCTCGAAGACCCGGCGCCCTTTGAAGAGCCGGCGCCGGAAGAAGATGCCCTGGCTGCTCCCTGCGGTGGCGGCCCGCCGCTCGGGATGTTGGCGTATCGCGGCTAGTTCCATATCTCATCCTCCGGGAGGGGAGCGTTGGAACAGAAGCCGAACAAAACCTGCCAAAACACAAAGACAAACCCCGAGTGAGACTCAGCAAAGAATTAAGGAAAAAACAAAAAGGGCAGGGACTCAGTTACTCACGTCACTTGGTGGGTTCGCCCGGCTGAAGGGCGGCGGCCGCCCGGAGAAGTCTAGGCTCGTCCCCTGGGCTAGGATCCTTTCCAGCCGGCTCTGGACCTCGCCCTCCGTGAGCTCTTCGGCGGACTCCCGGGTCGCGTCACCTTCGCCGGTGTACTCGAACATGGGATGCGCCCGCAGCTTTGCAGGCTGCACCCGCCACCGGACGAAGATCGTGGCGACGACCGTCCCGGTGACTTCGGCCTTCATCGCCTCGCCAAGCTGCGCCATTAGGACAGCGACGCTGTCCTGCTCCCTGTCGAGTGGGGGGTCCGACCAGCTCGGCTTGGCTTCTGGTGGATGGCCCAAGAAGGCTGGCAGCGACGGCTCGGGGTTGGCACAGTAGAACCAGTTGGCGTGCCAGCCCTTGTTCGATGATTGCATCGGCGGTGCCGGGTAGTTCTTCGCCGCCTCGGACCTCAGCTAGAACCCGGCGCCTCCCACTACGGCCGGGTTGTCTCTGCTCGGCTGTGGCTTCACCATGAATAGGTGCTTCCACAAGGCGAAGTGCGGCCGGATGCCGAGATAGCACTCGCATAAGGTGATGAAGCACGCGATGTGGAGTATGCTGTTGGGGTTGAGGTTGTGGAGCTCCAGCCCGTAGAAATAAAGCAACCCCCGCAGGAATGGGTGGACTGGCACCGAGAATCCCGCTCGAAGAAGGAGCCGTGGACGACCAGCTCGCTGGTGTTCGGAGTGGGGACGGTCTCCCCCGCAGCGGCGCGCCACTCGACCAACTCCTTTGGCGGCAGCAGCCCGAACCGCACGAGGATCCCCAGTCGCGTCTCCATCGCCGTCGATTTCATCCACGGAGCCATTGGGTCGACGGGCGATTCTCCTTCACTCAGCAGCTTCTACACCAAAGTGTCTTCTTCAGCTTCGGTCGGATCGGCTTCCCAATGCGGGGATTGCATCCGAGGTGGCCGAAGTAGGAGTTAGGGTTTTGGGTGGAGCGGCGCGCGCGGGCTGATTTGGGCAAGGAGAAGACGAAGGGTTTGGGCGCAAGAGGAAGGTGAATGCGAGTGGATGCGTGGGTCGAACCCACAATCTCTTCGGAATATAAAGGGACGGCTCGAACGGTTTGGTTTCCCCACGTCCGCACGCATCCGGATTCACCGCGCCCACGATGCGCCTCTTCAGATTCCACTACGCGTTTCTGACGGGCCACGTCGCGCTCCTTCCGCGCCCACGACTTAACGGCACCGCGATTCGTGCTGTTTAATGAAAAGGGATCTGACGGTTGGCCTCCCAGGGTTAATAACCTGTCGGAATATACCTCTATTAACGGCAACCGAAGCGTGTTTCCCGCAAACCACCAGCCGGTTACCGGTTGAATCGGAACTGGGCGCTACGGTTAAGAAGGGTATCAGTGGCTGGCCTCAAGCAGGAACGCAATCACCTGAGTACACCCGAGTGAAGGGCAGTAATGGCGTGCCTTCCGTAGGCCACAAGTCGGGTGCCGAGCAACTCAGAGCTGTCGAATTCTCCACCCAGACCATCCGAGAACATTGTTCAAGAGGCTCTGGGGTCCGGAACTTCCGGGCTCAGTGGAATGACTCGGCGTAAGGCTTCGTTACTCAGGAACCTAAGCGCCATGGCTTGTTTCTCTGGTTCTGACGTGAATTTCGGAGGCATTCCTTCAGGGGACACTAGCTGGCCTTAATCCACTCGGGAAGACTGGGTGCTACTCGGGAATCCAGTCGGGATTCATGGCACGCCCCACGCTGGGCTATCAGCTGGTCCCTGTCCATAAGGATGGATCGGGTGCCACCAGAGCTTACCCGTTATTAGCTCACCCGCCATAATATTCCTGCCTTACAGGTGAATGTTACTTGGCTTTTACTTGTCTTTTCTGCAGGAGTTCAATCAGTCCTTCGCAATCTCCCTGCAAGCAGAAGTCACTCGGGAAGTTTGACCGGAAGAGAGGACATGGCACCCGGGTATCATCAAGCAGGATGAATCCGGCCCTCCGGCTACAGGGTGGGCCCGGCCGATTACTTGGAGTCCGACTTCTACACGGGGGCGCCTCATCAACGTGGAGTACAAGACATGGACTAATACCATTCCGGCATACCCGGAATCTGTTGTAACTAGTTAGGAAGTCAATCTGTTAACCGATCCGGACTCTTGTAGCCCTCCCCGGCGGCCTATATAAGGCACGGTAGGAGACCTCCGATCGGCAGAAGCCTCTAGTCTTAGATAATCTCCATCATTTCCAAGTCCAAGCAACATTGAGATCGATTCTCGAGGGCTTGCGGCACTCAGGATACAAGCTATACTAGCCACCAAATACAGGACGTAGGGTATTACCTCTCCGTGAGGGCCTGAACCTGTCTAAATCCTGTCTCCCGTGTGCACCCATCCTGATTTGCTGTGCTCACACCGCCCCGTATTCAGTATTGCCGGAATTATACTCCGACAGGGAGCGCGAGGATGAAGCGGCAGGAACAGGTGCAAGACTAAAAGAAATCCAGAACTCAGAACTCAAGCAAAAAAGAAAAGAAAAAGGGACTCTGGGCAAAAGACAAAGGAGAACCCTGCCTGGAGCTGGCCAAGGCCGCCTTCTTCGCCGGTCCTGGGGAAGTCGTGGAGCTGGAAGGCCGCTTGAGGGTATACCACTATCAAATGATAGTGCCCAATGCTAAGAACTCGACAAAAGCAAGTCGACGCTCCACTTCACGAAAAATAAAGAAAAAAACTCACCGGAACGGCCTCACCCCTTCCGCTAGGCGCCGCAGATGACTTCCTGTCCTTGGACGATGGGGCCTTCCGGGTCCAGGTCGTCCCGACGTGCGTCGACTCTTCTACGAAGACCCCAGCGCCCTCCCACGGGCCGGGCCCCAAGAAGGGACGCTGAGTGTGAGCCAAAAAGAGCTAGCGCCATTATAATCAAACCACCCGAAGATGCGAAAGTGTAACTAGAGGAATGCGGCAGTGAAATGCTTACCGAGATGATTGTGGCTCTAGTAAACTCATCCCGGTAGGCAAGCGACTCAATCTCCGGATGAACTCGGGACTCCCAAGGCGAAGCCCGGGTGCCATCATCACCCCACTCGGCCTTGAAGAGATCATCAACTCGGTTCCGGACCTCCGCTGTCACAGTACGGAAGGGCATAAGAAAAAAATACTAATAGCAATTCGAGTAGTCCAAGAGAAAAAGCGAGGAGTCATACTGTCATCAGCCAGTAGAAGGCCGACTTCATTCATCCATCTGGGAAGTCCTCGAGCTCCTAGCGGCGCGATGCGGCGGGTGATGAAGTCGCCAACCACGTGCACGGCCGTTAAACCGTCTCGACGAAGATCGGTGATGCGATCCTTCACAGCCCGGGTCCTCCGCGTAAGTCGAGGGCGGTCCTTCCACAAGTCCCGCGGGACCGGAACCTCGCATCGTGTCGCCGGGTCATGTGTTGACCGATTGCAAAAGGCCCAATTGGAGGCCCATTTCCCCACGAATCCTTCGGGGAGAAAGGGATGTAGCTCGCATTGGCGTCATCCCGAAGAGAGAAGCGGCAGGCGCTGTAGACTTGGCTGGCTGTCGACACTTTGAGAGTATAAAAACATCGGAACAACTCGACGTCTGGTGTCGCTCCGACGAAGGCTTCGCACAGATGCGCGAAGACAGCAAGGAAGAATATTGAGTTGGGAGGAAGGTTTACCAATTCGATCTCGAAGAAGGACAGGACGTCCCACAGGAACTCGGACATCGGAGTCCGAGCCCGCACTTGAAGAAATCGAGGAAAACCACCAGGTCCTCCTCTTGGGAAAATGGCCGGGTCCGGTCGGCCGGAGCTCGGAAGGCCACCGACTCGGGCAGCTCTCCCTCGCGCACCACGCACGAAAGGTCCTCCGAGGAGAGGCGGGAGGTGGGCAACCCAACTATTCCCGGAGCAGAACTCACTTCGCTCCCCGCGACGACCGATGGCACCTTCGACGCAACCGTCCCCGAAACCTCCGTCGCCGGGGCCTTGCCGCGAGCCGGATCCCTAGAAGTCGTAGCGGCAGACGAAGCGTCGCCCGCTGGCGCCTCAGCGGCCCCTCAATGGGCCCCTCCGCTACCGGCCTTGACTCCGCCGCCAACATCTCGCCAGAAGAAACACCCATTGGGTCCGGAGGAGATGGCACGCTGGTACACCGACGCCTAAAAAACTCAGAAGTTACCCGGATCTTTGACCGTCGCGAGGAAGAAGAAAGGAAGACAAGAAGACAAGGCGCCGTGGAAAAGTTCGAAGCAAAAAGCGAATGGAAGATAGAGAGGAAAAATGAAACTTTATTTAATCACCCAGACTGAGGCGCAGAAAGCGCACCACGACCGAGGAATCGCAACCGCCCCGACGTTTCAGCGCATTACGCCTGGGAAAACGCAACCGTCCCGGTGCACGAACAGGCCCATTATGCAGCAGGGAGTAATCATGACATCACCATCCGTAAATTTTACCGAACGGGTTCAGATTACCATAAAGGGGCTAGGCCCATCTAGTTCTACAGCCCAGCTCGGAATCACCTCGAATTGGGATTCACCTAGTCCGAATTTCGGCTCCATCACGCATACTGATTGGGGGCTTGATGATGGGTAGTGCTACTACTGTATATCCACGGTAGGACCCGTGAAGTTCCCTGCTGGGCCTCTAGTAAGAAGATGTGGCCCAAAGGCCCGATTAGGAGGATGCGTAGGCCTCAAGTCGATGAGTCCTGATCAGGATCGGAGAACAACTCTCGACATGCCTTCGGGAAGAAGTCTAACTCGTGTACTACGAGAACTCAAGATATGGTATCAAGAAGGAGTCCGACTTGTGTACTACGAGAACTCGAGACAGGGTTACCGCCTTACTCCGCCTATATAAAGAGCATAAACCTCTCGATGAGGGGACAAGTTAGATTGGATCGGAAAGCCCTAGTTGAATAGCCATCTTTAAGATCCCTTAGCCTGAGAATCAATCTCGCCGGGTTTCCAACCCGTCGAGTTCCCCTTGTAAGCCAATCTCGCCAAGTTCCCCCTGTAAACACTGGTGCTCCGTACCGCATATCAATCAAATCTTAGCAGGACGTAGGGCTGTTACCCAACTCGGGAGCCTGAACCTGGGTATATCGGTGTTACAGAATCAAGTTGATCTGAATTATCGCTCTACTACTATATAAATCCGTACTGTACGAATACGCTTATCAGTACCCCCATATACTATACATCGTACTCCCATATAAAAGCAACGGTGAACGAGCCTGTGAGTGTCTTCTAGAGGTTCACGAGCCTTTGACCAGTCCGGTCCCAGACTCGCACTGAGCAAAACGCCGCTTTTGTGGTCAAGGGAAAGCCCAAAAGTCAGGCGCTGAAATGGAGAGCGGTACACGATGTAATCAACCGCTGTTGTAGATAGATAGTGTCAGCTGTCCCTGTCGGGTTTGAATTATAAGCTGCTGAAATATGTGTGAAAATCTACTGATATCAATCTGATATTTCTGCAGAATTGCAGATAGACGGGATGAGATTCTAGTTGCAGTCTTGCAGATAGATGCAAACTGCAAAGCATAAGAGACAGGAACTACTACCATTTCTCACTTGGAGTGTCACACAAAAGGAGAAGAAAAGGTGAGCCACCCAGCAGCAGTGCACTCCACAACGACCAAAACCAAAGAAAGCACAAAGGAACCGCGGTGAGAAAAGGGATCCGTCCATCCAAGCTCTCTTCTGCAGTGTTCACTTTGTAGTGGACCAGGTCAGTGGTTGTGCTGTGTATCTGTGATTCGACTAGGTTTATGTGCAAGATGCTGAAACAGATTATTTTCAGAGACTCAGATGATTGATTGATTGCTTGGCTTTTGAAAAGGAGCCCTTCTCTTTTAGTACTCTGAAGAAAGCACCTTTGGAATTCGAAAGAAAGGTGATCTCCGTATGGGTAGCACTGCTTGGCTTTTAGAAGCATCAGCAAAGCACTTCCCTTTTGGTCATCCAACGTACGAACTGACTTGGGTGGCTGTAATTGACAGGCACAGTGTCAGAACGCACAGCAGATGTTTTAGCCTTTTTTGCTAGGGACGGTGAACAAACTGATATTCTGTTTCACTGTTTTTCTGCTTGTATTTCAGATATAATTGCTAATAATTGTAACCCTATTTCTGAGTAATAAAGCTCTCGTATGCCCCCAAAAAAAAGAACGTACAGAGATTCCCTCTAATACCGAGCTAAATTTACCAGGTTTCCTGCAATTATCAGAACGCACTATTATTCTGATTGGCGAGTGAATGAAAACAAAATTTTAACCAAAAACACAAGCTAACCGAGAGAACCAATGTGACGTTGTAGCTAACTACATGCCCCATCACAGCTGCAGAATAGGATAAGGTTATCCTTTTTTTAGTACGTTATATACAGTGTACACTGATCAGTGCATGAAACACGAGTGCTGCCTGCTTGCTACCCATTGACTTCTAATTGTCACGTCAAAACCAGGTCAAGAGAGATGATGAAAGCGAGATTAATTAAACCATAAGCCACCCAACTCAGCAAGATCAAATCTCAACGTGGATTCGGCAGTTTAGAGTTTCGACATAAGTCAGATTATCCGATCTTTTCTTAATTAATTATGCAAGTCAATTTGCCCTTCTCTTCTCCAGTAAATTAAGACAAATCCACAGCCTATATGCCGCTAGCTACCTCTTCTCCTCTCAAGCCACTCGTGATGTCTCTGCCAAAACCCTGTGCTTCTTGAGAACTACCTTTTCTTAAAGAAAAAGCTAGAGGAAAACAACATTAAGCTCGCTGCAAATAAAGTTTTTGCTGAAATTCCAATGAAAAAAGATCTTTCGTTCCAAATGGAGCTTTGTGCGGTTCCTACAAGCTTATGTCTCTTCTTTCTCAGGTCTGTATCTTGCTAATTCAATAGATCAAAGATAAAGCTATTGCGGAACCTGTTTATATTCCTCTGGTGCACAAAGGATCGAACTGCTGCCATGCAATGGGTCTACACCCGATTGGTTGGACGAAGCTGAGTGTTGATGCTGGTTTTGATTTTTTCACTAATATTACAAGCATTGTATCATTGCTAGGGACCATCAGGGCCATATCTTACTCTCGGCGTGGGATTATTTGGAGCACTATGCTAGTGTTGATGAAGCTGAATGATTAGTTTGTTTACATGGTCTACGATTGATGGTTGATTTGCATATGCCAATCATTTTGGAGACCGATTATCTAGTGGCTTCTCTTGCCTTCCAATTAAACTTAGATCATCGGTCGCCGTTGGATGCTGTGCGGAGGAAACCCTAGGTGTTATTGCTTGCTTCCCTGAGGTCATCGTCTCCAATATTTCTTGTCGAAATAATATGGTTGCTCATAATTTGGCTTAATTCAGTAGAAGAGAGAGGAGCGTTGGTGTGTTGTATGGCTCATCTTTACCTTACCTGGGGAGAAAATGCAGAATCGGCCCCCCGTGACCGGTCAACGGCAGAAACGGCCCCCGGAGAAAATCAAACGTGAAAACGGGCCTCTGCCGCACCCCGGACCTGCGTGCCGCTCCCCCAGGCTGCGGGACATGCCTGCCGCACCCCCCACCGGCGGGAGGAGGGGCTGCCGCACCCCAGGCCTGCGGGAGAAGCTGCCGCACCCCCCACCCGCGGGAGGAGGGCTGCCGCACCCCCCACCCGCGGAGAGAAAGCAAACGCCAATGTATCTGGCGTTCGGGTCTCCAGAGCAAACGCCAGGGGCTACGGCGTTTGACTTACAAGGGGCTACTAAGCAATTATCAATTTCGAATTTAGTTCGATATGGATTCGCCCGACGAACAGCCCCAAGGGTCTCACGGAGTATGTGATCTTAAATTTTTGATACTTAAGTGTTGCCGTTCTATCTAAAATTCAGTTTGCAATAATACTTCCATAATTTTTCAGACAATGGATATGAATGATTCGTCACAGGATGATACCACTTTTGCTGTCGAGACCCCATGGATGCAATCTACACTTCAGTACCAGTCCCTTGTTCGAGGGGGAGGTTATGACGCTGGTTCGTCCCACGGCCCGGGCCACAATTGGGTAGACAATTTATTTGCACAAAGTCAGATTGAGCATAGCCAAATTCATACTCAGCCAGAACCTACTCAAGAGACTCAAGAGACTCCGCAGTACGACCTCCGGACAAACCCGATGCGGCATGAACAATTTACTTTCCCCTCAGATCACATGCCACCTAGACACAAGAGAGGAAGAGGCCGTTGATCGCTCTATTTGTTTATTTATTCCGGATGGTTGTACTGTACTACTTTGTTATTTTGTAATGATCCAGTTTGCGAACAATATTTAAGAAGTTTCTTCGATGCAATTCTAGAGTTCGATACATAGAAATCAGTAAACAGGGGCTACAATATGACGGAACAAATCGTAAACTACATGAAGTCATCTTCGCTATCACTTGCGAAGAGCCCTAGAGCGGCGGCTTTGAAGCAAAACTTCTTGAGATAAGAAGGCGTTCTTCTCTCCTGAGCTGCGTCTCGGTTTATATAGGAAGATGAGAAGGTGCAGTAATATGGAGAAAAAATTACGGGAGGATTGTACAGGAAATGGCAGCCGACTTCTCCTCTACTCAGCCCAGGAATGGCTCCCTTGATCATCACAAGTTTGTTGCGGAATTTTTGGACACAAACGCCAGCCTATTTGGCGTTTGGTCTATCCAACAAAACGCCAGCTTAGCTGGCGTTTGGATCTCAGAACTGTGAGCAACTCTGCGAGGGCGAACGCCAGCTAAGCTGGCGTTTTTTTTAACGTAGCAAACGCCAGTTTCTATGGCGTTTGAAACACTTTGCCACACGCTCGCTGTTTCCGCAGAACAGAGCGTTCCGTAAACACGCTTCTGTTCTGACCAGTACGTGAGCGTTTCCTCTTGTAAGCCAAACGCCGTAGCCCCTGGCGTTTGCTCTGGAGACCCGAACGCCAGATGCGCTGGCGTTTGCTTTCTCTCCGCGGGTGGGGGGTGCGGCAGCTCCTCCCGCAGGCCTGGGGTGCGGCAGCCCCTCCTCCCGCGGGTGGGGGGTGCGGCAGGCATGTCCCGCAGCCTAGGGGAGCGGCACGCAGGTCCGGGGTGCGGCAGAGGCCCGTTTTCGCGTTTGATTTCCTCCGGAGGCCGTTTTTGCTGTTGACCGGTCACGGGGGGCCGATTCTGCATTTTCTCCCCTTACCTGGTGGATATGATCACGTGTGATTGTAACAATTCTTTGATTAATTAATATATTTATTTTCATTCAGAAAAATTGTATCGTGGGGACGACACACATAATCCCACGAGGCAACTTTTCGTACTATCTACCAGTATATCACGATTATTTCTGTGGCCGCATGTTTTGAAACCGAGACGTCAGTGTCAAAAATTAAACGTGTGGGGTTCTTTATGCTCGCTCACATTGGTGATGTTGATAGCCATGGCCGCCATCATCTCATCTCCAACGCCACAAGACAAAAGAACAGCATGCATGTGCCACTGTTCTGAACTTTAATGCTTATTCTCTCTCATTGGTAATATAAGTAGTTTTATGTTTGGACACAAAAATTAAGGAGGAGCTAGTTAATATACCAAATGACACTATTATCATTGTCTCTCCTGCAATAAATAATTTAGAACATGCAAACATAAAAAAATAGCCTATTAACCATAACAATTAAAGAGAGATAGGCTAGGAAAAAGCTGATATAAATGTGCATTGGAATCCTATAACTACTTATATTTTGATAAAACTCTAGAATCTTAAAACTACTTATATTATAGGAGTATGTTTTGTCACCACCGAACGAAGTATAAAATACAGATGAACAAAAGGAAAAATAAATCTTGTTTTTAGTAGCATCTATAGGAGCAACCCCCAGAAAACGGAATCTACGGGAGCTGATTGGAGCGCATGTAGTTACAGTTTTTTCACAAATAAGTGGACGTCTCGGTCTTATCGTCATAGTAAATTGTACATTAAAATTCGGGCATTATATTTCTACAGTTTAATATTTTATTTATACATTTCTCTCCTATCTATAGAAGTAAAGTGTATCTATAGAGATAAGCCCGAGACGTCTGTATAGGTGTGGAATTGCATGAAGTCTAAAACAATGGCTTGATTGACGTTCCAAAAACTAGAGATCAAGTCCCAACCCTCACGCAACTAAGATAGCAAGAGAATGTCTCTGGAACAAGGTAACGAGCAACAAATTCAGGTGATGGCAAGAAAGTAGGTGGTGCCAAAAAATGAGGATTAGCTAAGTTGTTTGTTTCCGCATTGGGTTTATTAGGAACTTGTCCTTGCAAACAAGGTCCCGTTCCGAATGGTAGAAAAACAAGGAAAAAGTAGACCATGTTCTACTATTTCTTGCGAAATTTATATGGCAAGAACACAAGGTTGAGATAAGAAAATCCACCTATTTTGTGAAGGACACAACACTGCGTGTTGTGGCACGAGCGTTTGTGCGTGTCGCCTGTTGTACTTAGAAAACAAATATGCGCGATGCAGAGAAGAAGAAAGAAAGAAAGAGACAGAGAAAGAAAGAAAGAAAGAAAAGAGGGAAAGGGACATCGACGATATTCGATTGATTTTTGATTAGAAAAAGAAAGAAGACGCCAAAGTCGCGCAATTATTCCCTCATGTGAAAAAAATCAAGAGCAGAAGACCGACGACCACCAAACGTGCGCGGGCTCCTTTGTTTAACTGTTCTGTTCCCAACTCCGATGATAAGCAGCAGAAGGGTTGTGGTGGAAGAAAACTGCAAACCTAGTAAATAGCTGTGTCTCCAGGCCCGGGATCGCGACCAACGGAAGAACAATTGGGAGGCGTCCAGCTTCTAAGATATCCCCAATAGTGCGTCTCGTTGTCCGTCCCTTCTCTTTCTTGGCCGGTGCAGCAAGAAAGATGCGATTTTTGGAGCTCTAGGGTCTCTTGTTCTTTTGATTCTTGTGCTCTGAAGGTCCCCTGGCTCCCTGCCAATCGTTGGCTTCTCTGCTCGCTGTTTGCTTCGTTTTCTTGCGGTGAGGAACTCGTTTTGATGATTTTTTGTTTGAAGCTTGCTGATTCTTTGTTAAATTTGTTCTTATCTAGTTAGGGTCATGTGCAAAACACGGTGTATGGTGCTAATTTGCTGACCCTTTCTGCAGTTTGAGGTGATCTGTGGCGGGAGGTGGAGGCGCCGCGGTTCCAGAATTTGCCTCTTCGACTGGTTGCAGCGGTAGGAGATCTCCATGGAGAAATATGAGAATTTTCCTTAGTTTGATGTGTCAAAGTGGTGTTCTTGTAAACCAAGCAAAGGGAGCTGCAGCAGTGAACCACCTGATATTTCCCATCAATTCAAACTTGGTTCACCGAAGTGTTTGAGGAGAAGGGTTTACTGGATTTTGCAAGAACTAGATCTTCCAATTTTTGGACTTTCTCACGAAACCACCAAACTGTACTAATTAGTAGTTCAATTCTTGGATTTGGAGATGGAGAGGCAATCCAGCTCCCGGCTGGGTGCTCTAGAGAAGTTGAAGAGTTTCCGGGGGATAGAGAAACAGAGAAGCTTTAAGTTCTTGTCCATGGAGAAGCAACACAGCTTCAAAGAGAGGAGGAGCAAGGACAGCCCTGGGAAAAGGGGTGACACCGCACTCCACCTTGCGGCGAGGGCCGGCAGTGCTGCACATGTCCAGAAGATCTTTGCGGAGTGCGATCCAGAGCTGGTGGGGGAATTGGCTGCTCACCAGAACCAGGACGGTGAGACTGCGTTGTATGTGTCTGCCGAGAAGGGGCATGTCGAGGTTGTGTGTGAGATATTGAAGGTTTGTGATGTGCAGTCAGCAGGGCTCAAGGCAAACAACAGCTTTGATGCATTCCATATTGCAGCAAAGCAAGGCCATCTGGGTTAGTCCTTTACTTCTTTTCGTTCATCACTGATGATAATTATTTCCTTAGTTTGATCACAATGAGCTCTGTTTGACAAGGCAATGATTTGATGATTAAGAGTTGTCTGAATGTGAAGTCCTTAATTATGTGGGTTTGCTGAGTGGATCAGCGGAACCATTCAAATTGGCTTGTTTATAGTTGCAGCTGTCTATGTTTATAAAGAATGACTTGTACTTGATTGACTTTGGCAAAACCCCTAATTTCTTGTGATTATAAGGGAATGTTTTCCTCTCATTTTATTTCCTTCAGAACATGCAGTGCTAAAGCATTGATAACCTGACCCAGTCTGCATTAAATGTTTAAGAAATTTATATGGCTGATTTGGTCTAGATTCCAGTCTACCTTGCTTGTCTTTCTTGGTTTGATATGTATTGTGTGTTGATGTTGTAATATACTAGGATCTTAAAGAAATGTTGTTGATGTGTCCAAAAACAAAGCAGTCGCAATTCTTTTGGGCATTAGATATGAAAATAATAAATGTTGCTTCTTAGTGCTTGTTTGATCTGCCAGCAATCTGTCCTGAACTAATCTCATGTAATTTTCAATAGTAGGCAGTGGAGAAGGGCAAACTACTGGTCTGATCCCTAACTACAATGATACTTGTAGATTTGCTTAACCATATTTCTCAAGTCTTTTTGGCTCATAGATCCATCACTTGGTTTTTGCAGATGTTTTGAAGGAGCTGTTGCACGCATTTCCTGCGTTAGCTATGACAACCAGTTCTGTAAATGCCACAGCTTTAGACACTGCTGCAACTCAGGGCCACATTGGTATTGTCAATCTTCTACTGGAAACAGACGCAAGCCTAGCCAGGATTGCAAGAAACAATGGGAAGACGGTTTTGCATTCAGCAGCAAGAATGGGGCATGTGGAGGTGGTAGCATCACTGTTAAATAAAGATCCAGGGATCGGTTTCAGAACAGACAAGAAGGGACAAACAGCACTACACATGGCTTCAAAAGGCCAGAATGCTGATATTCTGCTTGAATTATTGAAGCCCGATGTCTCAGTTATCCATTTGGAAGATAACAAGGGGAACAGGCCACTGCATGTTGCAACTCGGAAGGGCAACACCATTGTAGGTTATCATATCTCAAATATATCTTATTTTCTTCCATCCTTTCATTCTTCGCGTGTTAATAATCTGTTATATCTTGTTTCTGGTTTAACCTATATTCATTTGCAAGATATTGCTTGCTTAGACCAACAGCGCCAGATGATCTAGAACAAAATCCTAAAGCAATTTACAGTCGACCTCATACAAAAATAGTGGAAAGACTTTCTTTCATAAACTAAAGAAAAGCATGCAGTTTGAAGCAGTTTCATTCAGAATATTAGTGGACTTAAGTATATGTACTTAGCATTTTAAGGATATTTTTACTACATACTTTGTATCCTTTGCTGATATGTGTGTAATTCCTTACAGATGGTTCATACTCTAATATCCGTTGAAGGGATTGATATTAATGCAGTTAATAGAGCTGGAGAGACTGCCTTTGCCATTGCAGAAAAGCTAGGCAATGAAGAGCTTGCTAACATCCTGAGAGATGTTGGTGGAGTAACTGCAAAAGAGCAAGTAAATCCTCCAAAATCAGCCAAGCAGCTTAAGCAAACAGTCAGCGATATCAGGCATGACGTCCAATCACAGATCAAGCAAACACGTCAGACCAAGATGCATTTCCACAAAATCAAGAAGAGACTTCAAAAGCTCCACATTGGTGGGCTAAACAATGCCATCAACTCCAATACCGTTGTTGCAGTGCTTATTGCTACCGTTGCCTTTGCAGCCATATTCACCATTCCTGGTAATTTTCTGGAGGATATGAATCAGGCGCCTGATCCCACCATGACCTTAGGGCAAGCACTGGTAGCAAGCAATCCAGCCTTTATAATCTTCTTGGTCTTTGATTCCCTGGCTCTCTTTATTTCACTGGCCGTTGTTGTTGTCCAGACCTCTCTGATTGTTGTTGAGCAGAAAGCAAAGCAGACGATGGTCTTTGTGATGAACAAGTTGATGTGGCTCGCATGCCTCTGCATATCAGGAGCCTTCATAGCATTGACCTACGTTGTTGTGGGCCGCAATGATGAGTGGCTGGCTTGGTGTACAATGGCGATCGGCACTGCGATTATGCTGGCCACCCTTGGTTCTATGTGCTATTGTATCATCACTCACAGGATGGAAGAGAAGAACATGAGGAGGATTAGGAGGTCCTCCACAAGCCAATCATGGTCCATATCAGTTGACTCGGATACAGAGCTAGAATTGAACAGTGGAAAGAAGAGGATGTATGCGATTTAGGATAATGACGACACTTGTGGTCGAGTCCTGTATATATCGAAGCCCGTTTGCCCGAGGCCACTCCACGGCATTCAGCGGATTTGACTGGAAATATATCTAGGCCTAGAACATGGCAGCTGTATGTATGCAAACTAAAGCTTCCTTGCACAAACAAAGGAGCCATCTGAATGCAGTTGCTGTGTAGGTTCAGCCACTTTTTATAGGCACTATAGGAGTATTTGTGAAGCAAGATGTTTTGCTCTTATGGTTACCACTATGGATAGTGATGACAAAACGTGCAATTATATACTAGTATAGTAGAATAAATTGCCATTTTGTCAAAGTTTTATTGTCATGGATGCTCATCTTGTGCAACATGAGCCAGAAAAGAAAGTGCATGTTTACTCTACCTAGATATTTCCCTACTGGTTATGGACATGAGACTGCAGAATATGTTGAGACCAAAAAACAATGATGACACGTGAACAGCCTAATGCTTCCACAGCCGTTACGTCTATGCTGGAGTTTGCCCGTTATGACAAAATTAGAACAGCCTAATGCTTGCACACAATTTTGTTGACCATTTACGATATGTTCAAGAGACTTCATGATTATGCGGCTTTCGCAGCCGTTATGTCTATGCTGGAGTTTTCCTGTTCATGTTCGAACTAAATTCTCAAAATTTTCAGGTATTCCTCTCCATCTGCATAAAGAGTAATCCCTGTTTGTATATGAGGAATTAGGGTCCAAATCCTCATGATCTAAATCTAACAAAATCCCCAGAATTTCAAACCAAAATTTTGTCTTCACCTCTGAGGTTTCTTCATGCGTTTCCAGAAGCTACACGAGCACACGATTCTCCGTGGTCGCGTAGAGCGACTGAACACTGCGCATGCGTATCATGACTTGCGTCCAGAAACGATGGGCAGATCGTCAGAGCTGATAGCCAACCTGACGGTGCCAAATCAGATGCCAAGAAAGAAGAACACGGAGAGAAGAGGAATCTTTGTGGAAGTTGTTCGTAGTCTACCCAGATACTGCATCTATCTCGATCAATCTGTTTTGCAAGCTTCAACCGTGGCAAATAGTTCTCCCAGGTTCTGTACAAGTTACAGTGTAACAGTGGAGATGCTGACAAAACTGAACATTCAGAAACTTCTACGGAAGTGAAGTCCTGACGAAGATGCAGACGGATCCGTGAGTTGAGTGGACAAATTCGCAGGTTTTAGGTTCAAGAGGGTGAATTGGACTAATGGCAGGTTGCTCAATGGAGTATTTTGAATTCAGAACTAAATGCTCTCTGAAATGTTCAATTTTTTGGGGGCTATTTAAAATGTTCAATTACTATACGCGAGTTAGTGCTCCTAAAGAGGAGATCCAAGTTTCGGTTGATGCGATGAGGATTGTGTGAAGGACCTTATGGTACATGCACAAGTCTGATTCATTGGAATGTAAAAAAAGTTTGATTTTTTTTTACCAAGTGTATGAAAGATCTCACTGCTTGAGAGACTCTTGTATTGCAAGACAGTTCGGCTCCTCAGCATGTAAATTGTTCATTCACCTAGATGGTGAAAATATCTATTAAAAAAATATGAACAAACTTTCAAATCAAGTGTGTTTTGCAAAAATTAAGGCAACTGAAAGTTCTTTCCGAACCAAATGTTACTATCTCCTTCCTCAAAGTTGAAACGAGAATGCCCGGGCAGCTACCCTACCAGCTTCTTTGCATGGCTTCCAAGCTTTTGCTGCCTCTGCTCCTTCTCCCCACCTGCTCTTCTCCTTCCTTTCGTTGTCATCGCCTCAGCGACACCAGCACTGTTCCCAGTAGCCAGCTCACCGCCACCTCTGCTCCTCCCTCTTGCCGCCACTGCATTGAGCTCAATGTTGCCAGTACCCGTTGTTGCAGCAGGTGGGCATAGCATTCTTCTTGTGGCGCCACCATTGCCAGCATCCAGCTTCAGATCCTTTGCGCCAACCAAAGGGTCCTTGGACCGGGCTCTCCGCGCAGCTGCTGCATTGTTCCTCATCGGCAGCTTGTCAGTGATGATCTTCGTTGCATTTGTGCTGCCTGGGACTGCAGGCTTCTTGCCTGAGGTTTTCTTGGCTGCTTTGGTGGCTGTCATAGCAGCAGGAGCTGCCACTGCATTGTGCTGCCTGTTTGCCAGAGGTGTGTAGCTTGATTTCTTGTCTATTCTGTAAGCTGAGTTCTCATCTTTGGAGACGGCAGGGGCTCCTCTGGCGATGGTGAGGTTCTTATTTGATGAAAAGATGGGTCTTGCCGTTGGAGTGACAGACTTTGAGGAGCTGGACGTCGTAGGAGATTCTGACTTTGTTGATGTACTACTGGGTGCCTCTGGCTTTCCTGAGAACTGTCAGAGTTTCACAATGTCACAAAGTAGGATAAAAGAAAAAGGAATTTGAAAATCTCATAATACTTTTCGACAAAATTCAGATGTTTCTTTTTTTTTGGCTTGGAGATAACTTGCCCGTAAGTGGTATTAGGAAAAATTAATGTAATATTTTGGACTTCTGAGGGAATATTTTAACATGGTGAATGGTGAGCTACTTTGTCATGTATATCTTTCATTTCTCCTTTCACAACATGCAGGAGAGCCGTGTATCTTCTATATTAAGGGATGTACATTGAAATGGTTGGTTTTATTACTGTGAAGAGTCTTCATACCCTTGAAGTTTTAATTGGTTGAAGGATAGGCAGCTCCCTCTGAAAAACCATTTGGGAGGAGTCAGCTTCCATCTCAAGGGAACGGAACAGTGGGGTGGCTGGAGGAGTCTTGAGCCTGAAATGAACTGTTCTATTTCAAAATATGCAGTAGAAAGAATAGTTGAACATGGTTTTAACTATAAGCGAAGTCCATCTTTACCAGTCGTAATCGTGCTTTTCGCTGTCGGGCAGGAGGTAATCTCTCTTCCCTGATGGCAGTTTGAACATGCGGCCGTTTCCTATATTCAGTCAATCAAAGTACTCCAGTAAAATTAACCATCTTCCAAGCAAACAAGTGTATCCAGGCACCGATAATAGATGAAAAATAATTGCATTTCATGACAAAATGAAGAGTTGAAGGACTAAAAAGAGAAAGTAATAACATCTCACTCACCTTGGATAGCTTCAAACTCCACTGAGTACATTGGCTCAAGGAGATTCACATCCTTCTGTTGATCATGCCTGTACAGTTCCCCAAAGAGAACTAAGCTCTCGTCTTCGTCTTTCCGAACCGGAACCGCAGATGTGCCCCTCGTCATGCCGGCGATCCTCTTCATGTGATCCATTTTTCAGGGGACAGGGCGCTCATGACAGGAAGAACGGCCAAAGAAGGTGGTTTGATGCAGGGAGAGCAGGCACATATATTGACTACACTGGCAGAAGCTTACCCGAATGAATACTCAAAGGACCAAAATTGTGCCGGCAATCCTGAAACTTTCCATGAAGCTCAACGCGATATGTACAAATGTAAGAAATATGCTGGTGAAAGGGACAGACAGATGCACCCGAATGGATAGTATTATTAGAAAGGATGATCAGCGTTTCTTTCTCCTTGGCCTCCATATGGCACAAATTTGGTCTTTCCTAAAGGGAATCTGTACTTCTACACATTTCTCCTATTCTTGCCAACTAGCTTACGGCATGTTTGGAACGCAGAAACGTTACAAAAAACAGTAATTACTGCAGCAAATGAGAAAGTCCCACGTTGAAAACGGCGTTTTTTTAGACTGACGGTTTGCAGAAGCAGGCTTCTCTGCAGAAAAATGTAGCATCAGATACAAAAGCACACAACCATGACATGAACTGAAAAGAAGCTCGAGGGCTTCATCTTTATGCTGATGATATCATTCACAAACAAGAACAGAAACAGATACAAAGAGAAGCTGAGTCAACTTACATCCATAGCAGAGCAGCAGTAATCATATCGGTATGCCAATTCTCGTTGCAGTGCAGGTCACTCACATTCACATGTAAATCATACAACACACAACAAAAAGAGGAGGTTAACATGGGAGAGCTGCTCTTATATGCTTATCCAGCTACCAGTTGTAACTCAACGAGAGATCCACGGTTAAGCATTATTTTGTTCTCGCTCCCGGATTATTAACCCTATTTTGCACCTCTGCCTATTCTATAATTCTAGGTGACAAGCAACCACTACTAGACGACAAGTTAATTCAACATCCAGGAGTGGTGATCTCCACCCAAATGGTGAGGATGTCATCGCCCATATTGTATATGATTTGCTTGGAGCCTTCGACTAAGTTTGGACATTCCCTTTCTTCGACTCATACGACTGCCTGATTGCGTCCCAGAACGCAGGCATCGCCTCAGAGTCAGGAACTTCTTTGAATGACGGAAGATAGTTTAGGTCCACTATGACATGGTCTCCGCTGCCCTCCTGAACCTGTAATCCAAACAGCATTAGCTGTTTTACAATTCCTAAGTAAAGTGAGCAAGGGGAAATACAATGGCAACCAGAAGTTACTCTCTTTGTAGTCGTTCCATACAAAGGCCAGAAGAAATACTTACCACAACATCAAATCCAAAAATTGTAAGTCCAAGTGATTCCTTCAGCAGTTTTGCGGCATCTTCTACAAGATTAATTTCCATAGATTTGCCAGCTTGTATCATGTTTTGCAGTAGCTGCTCCTTAGTAGCCACTGGAAGAGTTTTCAAACTGTGATAAGCCAAATCGATCTATAACTTGGTATCACGGTTTTATAATCTAACAGATGAATGAGAAAAAGGGCATCCAACACTGTGCCAATATATAAACTTTCTGAGGTGTACCTATTAAATGTAAGAGGTTCGTCTCCTGATGACGATTTTAGAAAACTTGCATTGGGCATCGAGTTCTTGGTGGCATGGAAAACCTTGTCTCCAATTACATAAAATTTGAATATCTTGGATCCATGATCAACGTATTCCTACATCACATAAATAAAATCTACACATTTGAGCAGGTGAATCACCAAGAACTGTAATTAATAGGTATAGAGCTGCAGAGTGCGTCAGGAAGTTGAGGCACAGAGCTCAACTAGACCAAAGGTCAACGTGGGATGCCTCAAAGTGTTAAAATTACAATACATAATCATGTGAAAAGTTAGTAACATACTGTTGCAGGGTGATCATCCAAGATATGGATATCATCGAAAGGAAATTCAATAAAAGGCAAAAAATTGTACCTGTAGAATAGCTGGAAGAGGCACAGTGAGGTTGCTAAATTCTTCGATCTGGAAAACTAACGCCTGCAGACAACAATTTTTAATTAGATGCAAAAGAAAATAAAATTAAACTCTGGACTGAAAAGGGATTGAGTAGCATAATGGGTCCGCCTTACCATCTAAGAATGGTGGCAAAAGGATACGATTGGAAATAAATGCACCACATAACATTCAATTGTTATAGGACTAATACAAAGTCAGCAAACTACCATATTGTGCGCATCAGCAACTCCACATGCTACTTGTGACTTCACAATGAGTGGAAATGATAAATTAGCTTCCATTAGTTGCTTCTGTAATTCACTGTGATCGAAGTTTTTTACCTGCATTACAAAATAGAAAGCAAACTCAATAGGCAAGACGAAGACGATCATACGTAAAATTAAGCAAAACGTAAGGCACATAAATACTGTTCAGAAGTGCATCAAGACAGGAGCATCGCGAAATGTCCATAACATAAGTACAGAATCCACAACTAAGTACTAAGTACTAACGATAATCACACAACAGCTGATTACTAACAGTAACAGGAGATAATGAATTTGTTATCACACAAGCACTGAAACATATGGATTGGAAAACAGGAGTAAAAATTTGTTGCTTTTAGGAAACCAATTACTGGGCATTGACACCATCAAAGCCTAGGACACAATCTTCCAACAAATAGTAATGCACTAGCTCTTCCTTGAATCTGGAGTTCTAGACTCTCAAAACACCACCATCCCGAAGCATGATATAATTAAAAGTCCAGGTTTAAAAAAAAATTAAGTTACAAATAATTCAATTTCCTCCAGTGTCTGGTGACATGTAAGTGGAGAAAGAACTTAGCAAGCTCATATTCCATACATATTACACTATGACAAAAAAGGGTAGAGGATAGGTTGGTCCAAGTCCAACAAAGAATTTCCTTGCATCAAGATAAGAGCATAATAACATCAGCAGTTTGTGTAGAGAATAAAATTGCATAAGGCATGGGCCGGTGTAATAATTTTTAAGGACAAAGACATAATGATGATAGAAGTAGACCATCTATTCCGTGCTCAAGCGGGCACGAGCACAATCCGCTTTACACAGTTCATGGCGAAATTATGTTGAAAAAGATTGATCTAAGAACTCATGGAACATACAAAGACATTAAAAAAAATGAAAAGTGGTAAATTAATAGTTCCAAATAATGGCAAGGGATCACATAGGGAACATATATTGTGCATCTGCAAAACTTTAATTGCTCTCGGGCGACAACTGAAGCCATACTTTTGCAAAAGTGTATTTCAAATGAAAGGACCTTTAAAGAATGTGGTGCTCGGAGTTTGGCCCTTCCTTTGGTGCCAAGTTCTTGCAATCTAACTAGAATTTCTTGAATTTGAAGACGATCCAGCAATGGGGAAATATTTTTGAATGGATCAATAATGCAAAAATCAGGATACTCTTCCATAAACCTGCTTAACAAAGACGGTTATAGTGACAACAGAATAAAGAAGTTTAACTGTTCAACACAGTGACCTAAGAAGTTCCTGCTAGCAATTATTATCGAGCAAATTTTTAGATACATATTCTAATGCATCAAAAGGGGACACCACTAGATTTGGTTGCTACATTTTGCTTTGATATCCCATATACGTGTACTCATATCAAACTTCCATCACATATGTTCCTTTATAAAGAACCTCAAGTAGCAAGCTGCGTTTTCCCTTAGTTGTTTGTTGTAAATCCATTGAATTACTTCCTGTAAATCTTAGTTCGATCTAGTTATGTACCTTATAATTTCAGACATTCCAGCAGAAAATGAAATCCCCTTTGGAAAATTGATGGAGCAGTTTGGATCAATGTTGATGATCTCATCAGTCATTTTGTGGAGGACCATATCAACTTCTTGAAGTTGAGAAGCTAAAGGAAGTTCAAATGAGAGCGGAACGAAGATAAGTCCGTGTTTACTAGGATAAAGGGGGAATGCTCCTCTCTGCAAGCAACATAGGAATAATGATGTTCCAGGAGAGATCAAATACGAAGTAGTCAGTAACACACTATTGAAAACATGCCTTGGCAAAGTCGTCCTCACGGGATTGTTTCATTGCATAGCCAACTATCAAAACAGATGAGCTAGCCATTTCCCGGACGAAAGATAGCTTATAATTCAAATTTAATGTGCTGCACCAATACAAGAAAAATGCACAAGTAGACACCAATTACAAACTAACCTTTTTCAGTAAAGTAGTCAAAGTGAGAAGCAACTCTTGAAGCTTGCCAATATTTACAACTCCAGAATCCTTTATGCCACATTCATTATCTGGATCAGCAGAAGAATATCAGTAGCTCTCAACTATCATACTGGCACCTCCTTCCAATACGTAAAACAGAGCAAGTTAAACAGCAGTTTTATCATGAATGAAAACCTAATGCAAAACGACTCATCAGAAACAACATGAGAAGGACAATTACCATCTCATCCTGACATATGCTTACCTACAGCAATAACTCTCCAATTATGATTCTGAAGTTCAGAAAATAAATCTTCGTCAACTCTGGAAGTGGCATAAAAACAAGAACTTGTTCTGCTCTGTTCTAACATCAACTCATTCAGTGAATGGTTCCCACTTGGCGAAGAAAGTAATATATGTCCAAAGGAGTACAAGTTTGCTGTCTTTTCAAGAAAGTCTGACTGATAAAGGGACGAAGAATCCCTGTGTAAGTACATACTACTTTACAAAGGATGTAATGTGTTTACAAAATAAGAATGAGAATGTAGTGTTGCGATAGCAGGTTTTTATGTCATGGGGAAGGATATAAAGACTAGCGCAATAAACTGAGACTTCGGATTGGCTAGAAATAATGCAAGTTTTAACTGCACAATGGCAGTTCCAAAAGAAAACTTCTTCAGATGATCAGTACTACTGGAGGATTTGGAAATTCAATTCTAGCTGGATATTTTTGCAAGAGACTTAATCATTTATTATCATGCTACATCTTGAGTTTGTCAGGACATATGCTGAACATCTTGGACATTCTTAGTGTCTTAAAGAACGATTATGAAAGTATATGTTGGTTACCAAAGCTCTACATGAAAATTGACCGAAGATCTGAAGTAATCAGGCATCTTATCATAAGCAGTGACTGGTTTCTTGTGCAATGTTCCATTTTATAAAAACAGTCTGTTAAACAGAAGTATACTCTGCATAGCCATCATAAACAGTATAAGTTTAACTGAGATGAATCGAACACAATATTTTCAAGAAAAAGTTCAAAAGGGAGGTAAACAGAGACCAAAGTAGTTGACATTTCCTCCGGATGACAAATTGCCTGAAAAAAGAAGCAAGATAGATGCAATCAGGTGTCTATCCATTTCATACTGTCATACATGTTAATGAGTCATGGCTTAATCAAATCCACATCAACGCACAATAACATCACGAAGAGACAATCCACCAAATAATGTGCATAGCAATGGGGACACGTCACCGGCGTACACATCTCAACAGGCTGTGCTCAAAGCATCGCATGAAGTCGTAAATTTAGTCACGTCATGCATGCTTTCATTCTACTCAGAGCGAAGCACTTGAGCAGTCAGAACTCAGAACTAAACTTGAACACAGTGGACAGTCAACTGATCAGCCAAAACATGCGCACCTCCTAAATTTGCATCCTAATCACCTCACATAATACCAAGCAACACAAAGGCTTACGGCGTCATGGAAACAGAATGGAAAAAGATCGCGCTTTTAGCCAATCTACCGAGGCACCCCATCCAACAGACAGCATTTCATCGAACAGTGGAACACAGCGTCCAACTTATCCTAGCAACGACATTAGTATGTGACACCGCTGGCTAGTATCGCTGGAGAGAGCCGAGCCCATACCACGCCCAGATTTGAGTAGCGCAGCCGCCGCAGGAGCGCCTCCGCCCCAGGCCGCAGGGCCGCCGCCGCCGACTCCCCTGTACCGCAGGTTCCGACGGGAGCGGAGGGCTCGAGAAGGAGGGAGGCATCCAGCACCAGCTGGACAGGTCGCGCCATGGCCATGGCTGCGGGGAGGTGGACGGGTTCGGTTTTCTGTTCGGCGTTGGGGGTTGAGGCCGGACTTGCGAAAGGGAGAAGTTCCTGAGCGGTGGAGCCAGGTGTCAGTTGGATTTGCTGGGGCCCACCGCCGCATGGTGGACAGGTGGCGAGAGACGCAGAGAACATATTCTCATTTTTCCACTTTCTTTTCAACATAGAACGTGATAGTATTCGACATTATCCGATTCAGATCTCCTTTTCGCAGAATCTCCGAAACACGAAAATAAAAATAATATAATATTACGCCATCTTAAAACCTACACGGTTAAAAGTTATATTTGATTGCTCGAACCAAAAACATAGGAATCTCTTGAAGTTAATGAAAATTGTGCAAATGAATCTTTAGAAAATTTTTGTATGAATTATAATGCTATAGATCAAGTAACCCAACATAGAAAAAATTAATAAAATTACAATTCTCTAAAATTTCTTTGAATCAAAGAAGCACTCATTGTCTTCTATATAACAAACATATTTACTAGTGCAGAGTTAACTAAAATTTGGGTGAAAGTCCGACGAAGTCGTGGGCGCTTGTACCTCGTGCAACGTGCTCCCGAAGCCAATTATGTTGAATAGCTCCCTCCCTGATGCCCTCTTGCCAAATACCTATCTTATTTCTATTACTTTAAGGTGACGCGCCACAGGTGCCATTATATGGTTGCCGGACAGGGAGAAGGTCATTGAAATGGAAGGAGGAGGAGGAGGATGAGGACGTAGTAGGAGGACACAGACGAGACGACAAAGCGGAGGTGGGTTTTGGGCCGAGTGTAGTTTAGGTTTAGGTGGTTTATATACCAAGTGACAGATTGATCTAGTTGGTAGGATCTAAGTCCCCTGGACAAGAAAATCAGCTTTAACTTGTTTCCGGTCACTTGTGCGGTAACCAAGGTGAAAAAAGGTGGACCATTTAACACTCAATAATTCTTCGAGTCAAGAGATGTGTACCATTGAGTCAAAATCTAACAGCTCCCTCAGCCCTCCAGTTTATATAAACCAGAGTGCTTAATAGTGTGCATGCGCTCGTTGGTGCGATCAAGCACACACTACTTGGAATAGCTAGATACAGAGTGGACCATAAAAGCTATGGGTCTACTCATTACTTCTTTCTATCCTACACTTTAACCTACCATGCTAACCATAACTTACAAATCGGACGCTCGCGTTCACACTGACCTCACCGGTTGCACTTCATCAACACCGTAGAAGCATGTAGAACATACGCTACCGGCTCATAGCGCATGGATTGGAGGACACACGCTGGTTTTAGTTGTCGATGGCGAGGGCCAAGGGTGGTGTTGAGCTAGCGTGGCGCCAGGGCAACGTGGCATTGAACTGCACTGTGGCACGCAGATGCATATGACGGTGCTTGATGCTCTTTGGCTAGACAAGGAGCCAGAAGACGTTCGGCCACAATGAGCCCGGTGACAAGACAGTGTAGCATGGCCACCCTCCTTGTGCAAAGACAATGAGCATATGATTTATGGCTAGCTGTTGTTGTTGCTGCCTTGCATGCATCATGTCTGCTTTGCAGAGAGGGGGAGAGATGGGTTCTTGTTCCTTGCGAGGAAGATGATGGGAGCAGAGAAGAAGTTGAAGGTGGAGTCAAGAAGAAGTGAGCGTCAGATGAAAGTTAACGGTAGATAGACGCGCCTAAAGTTACATCACGTGGTGTGCCTAATACCTATGCATTTGGATTATATTCGCCAATATGTATGAATTTGATAAATTGCTTACTAACTTGCGGAACAATTAATATTTAATACTGCTAAGTTACTTACCGTAGATGTTAAGTTGCCTACAGTATTATAGTTTGTAGTTGTTTTACCCATAGGACATGTAAGAGGGGTCGTATTGTGTTGTGTTACTACGAGTTGCCAGACGATGTAGCTAGACTACCTAATAATACTGGTAAGTCACGTATAATATTATTTCTACTAGTACCTACGATTTTGGCTAGCAGTACTGTTAATCATTGTGTTATGTTGCCTAATCGTAATTCACCACACTCTCCTCCGGGTTTGGATAGCTATAGATATTGCTAACTTGCTGACCATAGGTGCTAAGTTGTCTATGATACTCTGCACGTCATAATACATGTCATTTTAGATATTGGCACAATCTCCAATGTTAGTCTTTAACCATTGATTTCTATGAAACTATGTTCTTTCGAATTAAATAAGTATTTATTATGAAAGTATATTTCATGACGGACATACTATTATCAATTTGATGTTGTAGTTGTTGGTAATTTTGTATATATTGATTGTCAAACTTTAAAATGTTTGACTGTTGCATATTCTAAGATGACATATTTTATGATGCAGAGGTAATATTATATTTTCAAGTTGTTTATCTATGAGGAGGTCCGAGAGGTGGTTTTATATTTGGATTTTGTTAACAAATACCTATAAATTAGACTCATAACTTGCTAACTTTCCTAGCAATTAATACTGCCAAGTTGTTTACCACCATCGCTAAGTTGTCTATAATGTTATAGTTCCTAATTGCTCTAAAAGACATTTGAGAGGGGTCATATTTTGTTACATTATATGTATTAGTACCTAAAAGTTGCCTAACAATCTTTACTCCCATAAAGTGTCAATCGGTAACGACAGTCCGTACACTTTCTTCTTTCTCTCCTCACTATAGGACCATTTAGAAATTTTGACAAAATTTATATGCTTGTGTAGAAACCTCAATAGATGTTTTCTCCTCATCCGTCAACTCCAAATTCAAAAATTCAAATTCATCCAAGGTGCTATTCCTCACAAGCAACGCACAAGTATTTGGCTAGTGTAGCTAACATATCTAATAATATTGCCAAATTGTGTATAGTATATTTGTACTAGTACCTATAATTTTGGCTAGTGGTACCTATAACTTGCCTAATCATAGTGCTAAGTTGTCTAGTCATAGTTCACCATACTCTCCTCCAGGTTTACATAGCTACAACGATAAGTTGCCCAATAATGCTAATTTGTCTATAATATTAAATTTCTAGTTGTTAATCTAGGAAAATATTTGAGAGAGGTGGTTTTGTATTTTGATTATGTTCGTAGCTTGCTAACTTGCCTAATAATTAATACTGTAAAGTTACCTACAATATCATAGTTTCTAGTTGTTTTATCTGGAGTATGCTTTGGGGAGGGGTCATATTGTGTTAGATTATGTGTACTATTACCTACAAGTTGTTTAGTAATACTGTTAAGTTTTCTACCTACGATTTTGGCTAGCAATACTATTAAGTTGCCTATTTTTTGTGTTTCTCATTCTCTTCATTTCCATATTAATTAATGTGTGCATTGTTTGCTTCTATAATATTGGAGATGTTGCTTCTATCAATAGTTGTGGGAAGTAATTAAATTTATCAAATAAGTTTACCTGGTTAAACAGTTCTGAAGACACGCGCCACGTGCCAATGTTTTATGGGCCAAACATGAAACCACATGGGAGGATGCATTTACTCAGCACATATGATCTTTTGTGGACTGTGATGCACGCTGCAGTCATGCGACGTGTGGCCTAGAGGGGATGGCACATCAACAATCCAGTACATGCATCTCACGCGACCGACATGTAATGACACAAGCTTTCAGTTGGACAATGCGATACCATAATTCGGACTCATGATGCGACGGGTGTGCGTTCCGTGCTGGAAAAAAACGCTCCGATGACAGGTAGCCCCCCACTTATATAAAATTGTGAAAATCCCATCCTTGCTCTGCTCCTTCTTCCCGTCACCGCCACATCTCTTACCTACATATCATCAACCCCCTTCCCTGCCTAGCCGGTGCTAGCGAGCCACATCGGCTTCCACCACTCAACGGCGCTGCTGCCATTGTCCTTTTTCTTCGTCTTCAATAGATACCGCTGTCAAATCTACCACCGAGCTCGAGGCCGATGCACTAACACTGTTAGCATCATGCCTCCATTGCCCCTCCTCCCTAGGGTGCTCTCGTGACCCTAAAACCTAAAGCGAAATAAGGTATGATGGTGGTGGAGAGAGGCTGGGAGAGACGAGAAATGTGCTCGGTTCGAGACGATGCAACAATTCGGGTGAAAGTAGGAAAATGTTTATTCGATTGTTATTCTAGAAAATCAAAAAGATAATTTATTGTTCTCCGTTTTATTTTGTTTGGATTGATTGTTCAATGATGACATGCAACACGTGTTCGTCGTTTCAAAATACGAATTTTCTGGCAATACACAGAAGCAATTTTCAATCCATTTTACCTCGCCATTACAACCCAAAAAAAGAGATTTTGCTCAATGTTTGCAAGGAAAAAAACATCTCACTCGATTTTTCAGTGTTGTCACTGTACACAAGCTGCTCAACAGGCAATGCATGCAAGATTACAGTTTACAGAGAACAGCAAAGCAACAGTACGTTCTTACGCGCCACTGACCCATGCAAACACACGCATGCTACTGAACCTCAGGGACTTGGACAAACCGCGCTCGTTTCGGCCGGCCGGCAAAAGCAGCTTGCCGGAGAGATCCTCCGGTGGCGGCGTGCGGGCGGCGCCGTCGTCGTGCGAGAAACCGAGCTCGTCGGCCGGCGAAAGACGCACGGTGAATCGGCAGCTCTGAGATTGGTAGGCGCCGCCGTTGAAGCTCGCGTGCTCCCGGCCGAGCGCCGCGCGAAGGCGGTCGATTCGGCTGGGCGGCAAAAGCGGGAGATCCTCCGGTGGCGGGCGGCGGGTGGAGCCGTCGTCGTACGAGACGCCAAGCTCGTGGGCCGTCGAAGGGCGCACGGCGAAGCGGCAGCTCTGGGATTGGTAGGAGCCCGCACCACCAGACGTGACGTGCGCGTGCTCCCGCTCCCGCCCCCGCGCCGCGCCGCCGGTGGCATGCCGCTCGTAGTGGTCCGCCGAAAACCGCTCACTCGAGAAACCTTCGGGCAGCGGGCGGCCGACGGGGCCGTCGCCGTACGAGACACCGAGCTCGTCGGCCGGCGATGGACGCACGGCGAAACGGCAGCTCTGAGACTGGTAGCCGCCGCCGCCTTTGAAGTGCGCGTGCTCCCGCCCCCGCGCCGCGGCGCCGGAGGCGACGCGCTCGTAGCAGCTCGTCCTAGTCGACCTCCTCTTCTTCTTGATCACGGCATACACGAACGGGATGAGCCCCACTATGGCCATCGCTCTCTCTAGCTATCTGAAGCAGGAGAATGTCAGGTTTCTTACACTAGCAGGAGGAGATTAGAGTCTGCGCTCCAACCTAAAATAACACATTTCTTTAATCTCTAGATGCTACGGCGACAACCGCAACTGGTTAAGGTTAGCTTCCTGCTCGATCAACATGCATTAATCTATGGCAGATTTGGTATTTGCAGTAGCTTAGGACCATGTGGCTATGGGAGTGGGAGATGGCTGAAACTGAAGCAGATGCTTCACATGCAGTAGCATGCTATGCGCTAGCGAACCAACTGGGCTGCGGATTTACACTTTACAGGTAGACAATTCTTTTAAGAAAGCAGGATGAGCTCAACAACGGTGGTTGGGGCAAAGCTAGCCGCCATAATCAATAAGTTAATTCAACGGGAAAATTAACACATATAGCAAGAATATGTTGTATAACTAGTAATGAAGTGAAATCATATGGTACTGAAATATTTACGTGCTTTGTAAAGCACAAATACAATCACTTAATTTAAAAAATAAATCACATGGATTCACAAGGATACAAGAAAAGCAAAAATTCATGAATATCCTTTTGCTATTGCCAACCAAAAGCTCCCGCGAACGCTCGACACCATTTATGTCCCACACAAGTCATACGACTTAGTGCAAAGCATCAATCTCTCATTTATGTTGGTCACGGACACTGGTATGAAGAAGACCTCCGCGTTGAATTCACTGAAGTCAGTTAATCTTGACAATCGCCTGACAACTGATGTTGGCTTAGCTGCACTTACAAGTATGTATCATCTGCTACAATTGATGCATAATCCTTTTCTGTACTAATTAAAGTAAAATAGCAATAATCAATACTAGCGCTAATTGCCAGTTGATTTAATTCTTATGCAGGAGAATTTATGACATCAAATATGCAATTGAAGAGTCATCTGAACATTCAGAAAATATGACGTAGATCCAACTCTCTCTCTTTAGAAACAGCAACAGGAAGAACCGTTTGAGTGCTTCGTTACACCCTGAGGAATTGTTTGCAACTCTGAAAAACTGGCATCAAAGACTTGTAGGCTGTAAAGGCGGCAGAATTTCTCAGGTAATTCCTTTATACTACTATCAGATATATCAAGATGGCGGAGATGTTTCAAGACAAAGATACCCTCAGGTAGCTTTACCAGCTGACAACCTCTCAGACTCAAGAACAGGATGTTGGACAGCTGATTGAACCATGACATCTCAAAAACCAATATGGTTCCAAACCTAAGTGAATGCAATTTATTCAAATGGTTAATGCATGCCATTCTGCTCATAGCTTCATTATCTACCTCGATTGACATATGGCGAACTGTCTGTGGCATTATCCTCTGGTTGCTCAAACCTTGCATCAAGAAGCACTCGTCCGCCGAAACAGACTGTGCCATGTCATGGATCAAGTCATGCATCACATATCTACTTTGTCCACGGAACTTGGGATCGGCTTGAAAGGAAATAGCAAAAAGTCGTTAGCTACAGTGCTGAACCCGTCTCATCTAAAAGAGCAAACATTCAACAAAAAGCAACCTCCAACAGCTAAACTTTAGTTGGTATGGAATGACTCCATTTGTGAAACTTTTTGTTCAACGGGGAGCTTGTGAGGTTAGCAAGGCGTTGCCTCGCCATCAGTGGTACGCACAAATAAAATAGATCCACAACATGTGAAGTGAGTCATAAAGTCATGTGCTAAAATTTTGAAACTTTGAGATCGCACCTTTGTAGTAACGATATTTTTTCTCCCATGGCTCGTCACTGCTTTAGGAAATTTGTTGCCATCAGAATCCTGCACCAAGAATACTCCAAATGACTGAATTATACACAAGGCAAGAAATTATTTACATAAAAGTACACACCAGTGTGATGGAACAACTGGACAATGGTTGTACGATATTCTCATCTGGTCACTTCTAAACATCTTCCCAGTGTTCTGTTTGAGATTTGGAGCCTATAATAAATTAAATTACTAAAGAAGAGGGCACTCCCCTCCCCTCCCTAAATGATGCCAAAAAGTATCCCCAATTGCCTGTTGCCTCAATTGATTCAATTATATTGGAGACGATCCAAATAAGTTGTTCACCTGCTATAGGCTCTGCCTGAAGCTTGCTTACCTGCAACAGAGATTGTTAAAGTGTTTTAGAAATTTCAACTGGAGCTTATTTTTCTTTTATAATCAAAACATCAATGTTGTTTATACTCTTATATGCAATAACTAATTGTCTAGCATTAAACAAAACGATTTGCATTATTTTTAGGGCTTCTAGAAATAAACATATCTATAGCAAACTGAAGCTCTAGGTGTTACATCGCCTTCTTCCCAACATAACAGCATGGACTCAAAACAGAGAAATGACGATGTGCACACAGGTGCACGTGCACCAATTTTGAAAAGATCAATTTGTGTTGAAAAGATTGCAACCTACAGCTTTGACTCAAACTACAATATACTCCGCATTGCAAGATTACTTGACCATTACTTCTACCAGCAAATAAATAGCCCCAAAAGACATGGATTGCATTCAAACAGAATGAAGTTAAAACACATGGAAAGGAATAAGTTGATAAGCACAAAGTACATATACAATTATAAATGTTGTCACCTGTAGGCTGTAGATTGTAGCTGAACTAAAGCTAAATTAAGAACTAACTGCACATAGCTAATGTTGTCTTCAACCACATAGTCATCACAGAAACAGGCAAATTTTGCTGTTGTCTCATTAGGTTGTAGCATATCAGACTATAAATCATTGTATCATGAAATCATTAGGATAGAAGACTCCACCAATTTGTGATGTGTCCAACTGCTCATAATGGCACTCTAAAAACTTGTGTTTTTCAGAGCACTGCATGAAGTTATTTACGACACACCAGGCAGCTCAGCTTTCGTGGAATGGCGCGCGGCGCCAGTGAGCCACAAGAAGAGCCTCACATCCATCGCCATGCTAATGGCCTGGTGGCTTTGGAGCCTGCAGCTTCAATGGGGAGAATCCCTGAGTCCTCCTCCTGTTCCAGATCATCAAAGAATGATTAACAAATAGCACACCTACTCCAAGAAATTCAGTACCTACTTATCCAGCTACGAGACAACTAAAAACCCTTTGTTTACAGGATAGATCAAAATATGATTAACCAGATACCACACCTACCCCAAGAAATTCCAGGACCACCCAATCTAGACACTGCTAGTCACGCAACAGGACCCAAAATTAGAAATCTCATGTTTCCTGAATCTTGTCTGCAAGAACATGCTAGTATACTGGTGTAGTTGAGTTAGTAACTGATATTACAAGTGTTTCATTAAATGATTTACTGGCTTGTGATTATTCATGTTTCTATAGATATGATCTACCCGAAGAATGTTCATGCCCGAGCCTACTAATTCTTCCATTACGTAAGGATGATTTAAATCAAGAAAAAAGATCGTTTGTCCATTTCATCAAACAGGTGTGTGCATAAGGCCATTGCAAAATAAGGTAACAATGGATTGAGGTCATTGAGCACCTGGCATACGAACAGATCATGAAGAAATGCAATAGAACAGAAAAAAATCACGTTGAATCAATTCTCTGGAACAGATCATGTCTTCCATCCTGCTTCAGTTGAAGATCTATCCTGGGACTATGTCCAAAAAATTGGGTCATCAAATGAACAAAGCCAATCAGATGACCAGGTCCTTGATGAAGAAAACCTAGAGGTATCACCTGGATTTGTTGCCAGTCTAAACGTTCCGTGGGAGCGAACCACGAAATTGAGGCTATATCTTAATTCCAAGGATTTCCTTGATCTATGGAGGATTATAGGAGAAGGTCTGGACTACTTCATCTACAGCAGAGAAGCAACACGCAGAGGGCGAACGCACGGCCCGGAGAATAGTCTGCCGCGGCAAGATTCGCTGCGGCGAACGCACTAATTTTTCGCCATGAACACACTGACTATACATAAGGAAAATAAAAAATCACCATGATTCCTAGGCACATACACATGAAAAATAGCATCAATCACCGGATGCTCACTGTGCGTGATGGATTACTGGTGGTCGAGCCGGCGCAGTAGGTGGTCGAGCTGGCGTCACGCACTGGGGAAGAAAGGGCGGCGTCGCGCACTGGGGAAGAAAGGGAACCGAGCGGGGGCTGGCGTCGCAGCAGGGGGTGGCGAAGCGTCGCACAAGGAGGCCGAGGCGGGCGTCGCACTCATGAGCGGCGACGTCAGGGGAGAGGGGCGAGCGGCGGCGTCGCGTGCCTGGGTGCGGCGTCAGGGGAGAGGGGTGAGCGGCGGCGTTGCGTGCCTGGGTGCGGTGTCAGCCGGGGGCAGGGAGGAGGCCGGGGCGGGCACGGGGGCGCACCAGTGCGACGTCGGAGGGCGAGGGCGCGGCGGCATGCAAGGGTGGGCGGCGTCGGGGGGCGGGGGCGCCGCGGCGTGCGAGGGCAGGCGGCAGGGGAGGTTAGCGCAGGCGCCGTTAGGGGCGGCGCGCGGCGGTGACGGGGGCAGGGGCGCGGCACGGCGGCAACGGAGGCAGGGGCGGGCGTGGCGGCGACTGGGGAAGGGGCGCGGCGCGGCGGCGCGGGCAGGGCGGCGCGGCGAGCGCGGCGGCGACGGGGGCAGGCGCACGGCCGCGGGGGCGAAGGAGCAGGGGCGGCGCGCGGCGGTGACAGGGGCAGGGGCGCGGCACGGCGGCAGGGGCGCGGCGCGGCGGCGCGGGCAGGGCAGCACGGCGAGCGCAGCGGCAAGGCGGCAGGCGCACGGCCGCGGGGGCGAAGGAGCAGGGGCTGCCGCGGGGTGAAGAAGGCAGTTACGCGAGTTAAACGTGGAGTTAATTAGCAGGGGTCCAAATTAAAATAGCAACCGTTGGATGAAGATGGATAAAGAGCTCAGATTGATTGGATTCTAAATTACTGTTCCTTTTTATATTGGTATATATATATATATATATATATATAGATATAGATATAGATATAGATTAAAGATGTTGCTACCTGAACCATCCACTAGTAGCGGAGTAATACTACAGATATATATAGAGTGCATCTGGTTTCAACGATATTTATAACCATCCTCGTTTACTTGTCCCACCATTCTTTAGCCAGTGCCAAATTACTGTTCCTTTTTATATTGGTATATATATATATATATATATATATATATATATATATAGATATAGATATAGATTAAAGATGTTGCTACCTGAACCATCCACTAGTAGCGGAGTAATACTACAGATATATATAGAGTGCATCTGGTTTCAACGATATTTATAACCATCCTCGTTTACTTGTCCCACCATTCTTTAGCCAGTGCTGAAGAACTGGATTTTGTTTGCCGGGGAGGGGGAAGAGGACATGATGTTGGATTGTTGTCGTTGTTTCTTTTAAGATGCTTTTTTCACTGTTGAATCCAAACTATTTTGTTTCCTTTGTCGAGGATTAGACAGTTGATAGTACAGTCTCAAGATCTATCTATATCAATATAAAAAGCACAAGTTATAACAGGATGGGTCATATGAAATCTTTGATTTAATATCATAATTCTCCATTCAATAGTCGTGAAAAAATATTAGACTATCCCTAATCACTTTACTGCATCCTAATTACTCTCTAATTCTAATTTGTAAACCTCAGAACCATTGTTTTTCATGCTTAGAAATTTTGTTTTTAACATGTCATTTCTTTATTCAGAAAATTTAAACGCTTACGTTTTAACATATGCTAATGTACCGTCTTTACATTTGAGTAGTTTTCCACGTATGTGAGTATATTCATACAACATATATTAAGAAAAACATGTATTGCACGTGCTTTGTTGCTAGTAATTAACATAACAAAGGTGAAATTACAGTGAAAAATACATGCCATCTTAGGTGAGCTACCAGAGAAGTTACTTCATTTTTCCTTCTTTTATCTCCATCCTCCTATTCCAGTGACTGTATCTCTCCTCTACCTCTCCACCATTACCTATGGATATTCCATCGATCATTCATGCTGTCGTTGCTCACCCTCACCGCTCACCACCAACTTAGCATCCCTCTACAACCAGCAAGGCATGGTGAACCCACCTAGACACTAGGGCTTGTGGAGGACGTATTGGGTGCTCCTGTACCTAGAGTGCACCGGTGCTCCCAAATCCAAAACACCCTTCATAAAAGTCGTGAAATTTTTTGTCAGAAAATCACCACATAGATCGATCTTGTATCTATCATGCCATAAATTGTCAAATCCAAATTCCATTTATAGCTCGAGAAAAAAATAAAAATGTCATGCTGATAGAGATACCGATAGTTCGATTTGAAGTAGCTACTATTCACATTTGGATTTATCGTTTTCTATTTTTGAGCTATAAATAAATTTGAATTAAAAAATTTATTTCATGATAGATATATATCGTATCTTGTGGTAAATTTTGTAGAGTACTTACGATATTTACGGTGGGTAACAGAGCCGGGCTTATCGGGTGCATCCCAAGGATGAGATATCCCTCCGGGCTTGCATGGGGGAGATGCTGGTGCGCTGGCCCACTCGTTCTGCTCGCTTTTTTCGTTTGTTTCTTTTTTAATCTTGCCATCTTCACCGCCCTTCCCCTTCGCTTGTTTGTGCGAGTTTGGATCTGAGTGGGTGGCTTACACTACCCATGAATGCACGCAAGATACAAAACAAACCCCGAGCTGGTGAGGGCGCCTAGCTAAAGAATAGCTAGGCCGGCTTGCATTCATCGGCCATATCCCAAATGCGTTCCAGGCCGAATCTAGGTAGTCTTATGCGGGCCAAAATAACCAACCTGTCGGGCTGGCACAGGCTTTCCAAAAGCCCGAACAGAGCCTGCTCCCACCCGATCCGTGGCGCTGGCCGCCGGGAGGAGAGACGTGGACGCCGTCGTACGTCCAGCGGGCACGCGCGAGAGAGCGAGCGGAGGATGACGAAGTCAAAAAATATCGTTTTCTTCCTTGTTTCATTTAGAGTTTAGATTAATTTGACTGTTCGATGGAAAATATATATGGCACCACGTTTTGTCGGTTCAGAAAACTACTTTCTCACCACAACCAAATTAAAATCGAAAGTTGATTTCTATTTATTTTATGTTGTCAATGTCAAATCGACTAGAGAGAGGGGGTGTACGTCGAGCACGTGTAAAGTGTTGAGAGCATCGAGTAAGTAAAATGACGTGAACGACAACCATGTTACTAGGTGTCGAACACTAACACAAGTGACACAACGATAGGAAAGGAGGGAAACCGAATACGTATAGGGTGGTCGATGGAGAGGGGGAAGCAAGACGAAGACGTTGCCGTTTGTCATAAGGCGGTCGTAAACCGCAATTGAGCCATGTTCATGAAATAGAACAACACTTTGATCAATGCCGAGACGAAGCCAAAGCATAGCGAAGGTGACGAATGTTGCTATTGCCATATGTCTCTCGTTCATTATCCATATTAAGGTGAGGCTCTCAATGAGAACGGCGTCAGGAATTCACTAGAGTTAGAAAAGGCATGCACGTGATAATAGAGTGATGTAGGATGATGGTGGAGCAGAAAGACAATGTAGAGGCGTTGGAGCCGAATGCAAAACTGAGAGACGAACAGAGAGGATGAAGGGATGAGGAAGATGGACATTGTCTTTTTATGTGGTGAGGTAGAGAAAGTGACGTGTGAGGAGGAAGGGAGTCAGAGGAGTGCATAACGCTTTTAGGAGAGGGAGAAGGAGAAAAAGTGAGAGAAAAACTAAGGTGAAGGTGGAGAAGAAAACACGTGCTAAGGAGTAAAAGAGCAGGAGCAATGCATACTGATCGCCGAAGAGTGACGAAATGAAAAAATACCAATGTTGACGCGACGTGATCATTTGATGGCTTGACACACATATTCAATGAAATACAGCTATTTAATAAATGGCTTTGTTAGTTCGTTGTGACGCATGCATATCTTATTAGTAGTACTTGTAATTTTACTGGGTTTTGTACTAGCTGTAATCTGTCATGGAGTCATACAGCAAGCTATACTGAAGGCAAAGAACTTCCTGCTCAATATGCACTAATTAGCATGTAATTATGGTTAATGGCAGATGTGATCGATGTTTGAAAAAGTAGGGCCGTGCATGCGGACGATGCCTGAAACTGAAATAGGCGCTGCACATCCTACTGGCTGCGTGAAGCCCCCACGTACGTCGACAATTCTTTTCAAGAAAGCATATTTGATTTTTCATGGGATCAACTCATCAGTTCCGATAGTCGTTGGGGCAATGTGTTAGCCGCCATATAATAAGCTCGATGGGAAAATATATGTGCATATGGCAAGAACATGTAAAATATATGTGCATATGGCAAGAACATGTTAGTTATATAGTGTACGTGCGAGTGGCTGAAGACAATGCTAGCTCAACCATACACACTTAGCTGATCGGGCTTATCTGGAACAGGTACCATCATAGTTTGTTTATTGAACCATTATATTCTTTAGCCTGTACTAAAGAACTGGATTTTGTTTGCCGGAATAGAACATGCTGTTGGATTTTTGCCATTGTTGTGTACAAATTCTATATTTTTTGAAAAAGGTACAAATTCTGGTTTTTTCCCGAAAGGGGATTGTGGCGTCCAACGCAGCCTGCAGGTCGGCCCTACGGGTCAGAAACGTGGAGCAGTATACCAGGTGAAAACTGTTGCCAACAAGTCTTTATATATGCGAAAAATAAATGAAATCCAATATTTTTATATCTTTTGAGAACACCTAATCTGATGTTTAGTATCTTTTAAGGAAAGGAACACGATAATAAGTGTCACTGATGTCTACCCTAAGACTGCGTTCGATATCGGCTGTAGATTTTAAAAGCACTATTATTTTCCATTTTATATATAATAGCTATTTGAAAGATTCTTTTATTTATATTTTAAGGAAGAACTTTCCCTAACTAACTAGATTTCACACTTTCAATCTCCAAAAAATCGCGATGGAACGAATAGATGATGGGCCGGCTCGAATTCACCAGCCATATTACAACATGGGCCAAGCCGAATCTACGTGGGCTTAGGCCGGCCTAAGTACCCTTAACGGGCCGGGAGATGCCTTCCAGAAAGCCCGACAAGAGCCTGCTCCCCACCCGACCTGTTGTCACGCCGGCACCGGGAGGAGAGACGCCGCCGTCTCGCCTCTCTCTTTCCCCTCCCGCAAGCCGCAGCCAAAGCGGGGGAGCACGCCGAGCCCGTGCGCGCGAGGCAGAGGAGGATGTCGAAGTCGTGCAAGGGGCTGGCCATGGAGCTCGTCAAGTGCCTCAGCGAGACCGACTGCGTCAAGGTCCGTCGCCTCCCCCCTCCCCCCTCTCTCTCCCCCTTTCACCCCTGCGCCGCCGCCACCGCCGCCGCTTGTTTCGATTCGATTTGGCGTGTGTTAGCAGGTTTGGTGTCGCCAATACAGGGGAGGGAATGAAGGGAATGAGCCCGCCTACTTCGCCGTCAGATCCTTCGTTGCTGTACTGACCGATTCGCTCCTCCGCAATGCGGTTTTCCGCGCAGGTGCAGAAGAGGCCGTACAAGGAGTGCGCGGGGGAGAAGGCCCCAAACATCACCAGCGAGTGCGTCGGCCTGCGGGAGACCTACTTCAACTGCAAGAGGGGCCAGGTATGTCTTGAATGAATTAGCTCGCTGTAGATCAGCTTTGCCAGTCTCCTTTTGATGAGTCTTGTTTGTGATAGTTCCTTTGTTGTGCTGTTAGATACTGTATGTGCGCGTGAGTAGCTTGCTGATCTGTAGGTGATGAACATGTCTGTAATTTGTTGTCAATCAGGTGTTTGTCATTCGTCAGGACGCTATGTAATTGCAATGGTACTCAGGCCACTCCGTTTTGTTTGCCTTTAGCGTGAAATTCTGAATTAATATGTAGTAGCTGGCTAACTGCTGTTTCTTGAACTGGATTCAGTGTTAAGAGTTTATATAGGTGATGGGTAACTCGCAGTTCATCACGGTTTGGGCCTGGCATAAAGCCTGCACTGATGCTCTCACAACCAAAGTTCGGGGGTGCTACTGCCACTATCTTAGTCCCATATGCCTCTATGCTACAGATCGATACAACCATGCCAATGCAAATTGCCATGATATATGATAGGTTAGGTTTTGATTTGTGCCCGAGCTGGATGTTGGAAGGTTTCAGAGTTAAGGTGAATCTTGCATACCAATTGGTGTGCATTGTTGGTTTCATTTAAATGAAGAGAACATGAGATTTTTTATCCAGCTAGACAGGATAGACTAAGCTAATAATAGCTACATAGTTTAAATCCCTGGAAGCTCCTTCCTTTGAACTGTGACATACTAACATTCAAGTACTTTGATCCTTTTCATGTTTGATGGAGTCTGCTCAAGTTTCTTCTTAGTGTAACAGTTTGGATGCATCTTTCTCCATTTTCCTTTTTTCTTGAGTTTCTATGCATCGTACAGCTTATAAGAGGCTAATCTTTCAATTTTAAAGAACAAGCTATGTATAAAAGATGTGCAACAATATGATAAAAAGTAGAACTGAAATTATAGTTAAAGGAAAAAAATGATTTTTGTCCTTTCACCTTGCTTGTACGATAAGGCAACTGAATCTTTCTGTAACTACTCCTTACACCACATATCCTTTATTATCCATTAATGTAGATAAAAGGAGCAGATTGAGCTAGAAAAGGCTGTACTGTGATAATGTGAATATGTAAAGATTAATGGACGATATTATATATGTTTTCCTGAAATCATAGTAGTCTGGATGCTTACCTTCAAATTCATTCTTTTATCATTTACTCATTTTGCACACGAAGTTAATGCTGTAGGGTCATCATTGGATGCATCCTCTTGATTATGACAGCAACAGAAACTAAAAAACTCCAACCTGTAACCCTGCCAGTCTTTTTCTATATATAAATTCATATGCAGCCGCTGTGTGCACTGTACATGATAGTAATATGTCTCATTGATAGCTTATTTCGTTTTTTCCTATGGAAATATAATCATATGCCTCACATTTATGGAAACCCCATTATCCTTATGGGTACAAGTTCTGAATGTGACATACAACCTTGTTTATGAATATTTGGACTGATTTGGCCCAGTATTGTTTCATCAGATGTTCAGAGTTGTTCCTTTATCCATCCTCTTTTAGATGACTATCCATCATATCAACATATATATGTCTAACTTCCATTGGTATCATCTTGGCTGTTATATATTTTTCCATGTTCTTCCATGTTCGTCATTGCTCTCTTTCGGCCTTTTCTACTCTTATTTTGCTATGTAAAATTGTGTATGGAAATGCTAACTTTTGATAATCTGCGCAACAGGTTGACATGCGAGCCCGGATACGTGGGAACAAGGGGTATTAATGGTGCGCCTACGAATTCACTCATCCGCTTTAAGCTTCTATCCAAATTGTGACTACAAGGCATCTTGTGTCCTATACATACTTGTGATATGGAGATGGAATCATAATGTAGTTCATCTGTATTTTCGTTGTGATAGGAGAGAGGAACCAACTCAAAGCACACGAGTAGTTTCAATTGATTAGAGGTGTATCTCTGTTTTGCTGTTTAAACCTTTGTCTTCCGAGGAATGTTCTTGTATGATTCTTTTTTTTTCACTTTTAGTAGAATGCAGTCAAATTTGGAACGAGAAGCACATTGCACTTGCAGGTTGCAACAACTTCACAATGTATTGCTGACTGCATGGCAACCCAGCCTGCTCATGCGACTTGTATTCCGCTGCCTGTGTAACTGGCATACATGTGTTCCTCTTTCTCAGCAGTGTCTGTCTTGTGTTATCCGTGTTCATCCTTGCATAACGCTCGTTGCACTTAGTGTAGATCAAAGGGGGCGTTGGATTATCGATAATCTCGTTTGGCGGAATCGCTTTTAGATAATTGGTGGTGGAATAGCTTTTAGATATTTGGTGTTCCAATAACTGTTCGTTTATTCTAGTCAAGCCGCAACGCCTCTCCATCTGTTTTGCCAATCGGAATAATCGATCATCACATGTGTACCACTTAAACCCGACCATGACCGCCGATCATGGTCATCACCGAGAGATCGTTATAATTATATTCAATATATCATGATCGATAAATTTTTATAACTACATCTAAATATTATATAATCATTGATATGGTGAAGCTTTATTATTAGTTAACTACAACCAATAGATCTCATAACCGATAGGTATAACTAAACATTATTTGGAATTGATCTGATATACCTTAATTATTAATGACCCGTAACTGATAGACATTCATAATTTTACGCCTCATGCACAAAAGTTACCTGAGTTTTAAGTCTACATACTGATTTAATATAAACAACCAACGATCTGAGCCTTAACTCCGTGCACTGACCTAATATTACATACAAACGATCGGGCAATCGTGATCCGGATATTAATTCCTTGTGATCCAATATCATGTACAAACAATCTACTAGCTTAGTATAACAACCGGATAGCCAGCTCGTAATCCAAACTTTAATTACACATACTAAAGTAACATCACGTACCATCGATGCACCCGGATGTAATTTGATATTCTTGCAAATAGCATAATAATTTATACCTATATGAGTTAAAAAATTAAAGATGATTACAGATACTTGCCGCGCAATTGCGCAGGACATTGGGTAGTTAGGCTAGTGATAAGATGATGTACAAATAGTTGGCGAAACATCAGATATAGGGGCTGTTTGGTTTGAGGCTAAGTTTGCCTAAGTATGCCACATCTAAGGTTAGACAAGTTTGACTAACTTAGGTAGGTGTTTGGTTCATGCCACACCTTAGGCAAGATTATTTTTCCAACAATAGGGCCTCACATATCATACACGTAAAATATGTGGCAAAATTTTTTTAGGCTTGCCAACTTGTTGCTCCAATTTTGTTGAACTAACCTTAAACAAGTTTTGTAAGAAATATGTGACAATTAGCGAAGTGTTGTTAGTCCTTAAACTACGGACCCATACAAGAACAGGCCTATATAGTCTAACAAAAAAAAATATGTTACGGAAACTAGACATATTAGTAGTATGTCTATCTAACAGAGACAAGCACGGTTCGATTCCATAAAAATTACTTAGCCTTATAGGTATGTGTGGAAAATATATTGTGAAACAGAGAGAGTACACGCACAATGCTCAATGCATGAGATATATACTTAGATATGTGAAAAACTGGTCGAGGAAAAGACCTGCATATGTTAAAAATGTAAGCATATTTATCTGAATAAAAAATACCATATTAAAAACAAATTTTGTAAGTATAAAAACATCCATTCTTGGAAATGCAAATTGAAATTAGAGAGTAATTAGAAAATAATAAGTATATGAGTGATTAGAAGACGATCTAAGTTTTATACACGATCATTAGATAAAGAATTATAAAATTAGATCAAAGATTTTATATAACTTAGATTGAAAGTATCACATCGTGATAATGTCCTTTATACTTGTATATATATAGATCTTGGAGAGAACTTGCAACAAGCAGGTGGGCCTGAATTTCTATATCACAAGACGGGCCTCTTACTTCAAAGCAGGATTCGTGAATCATAAGATAGGAGCTCCCTTTTTCTCTCGCATCTAGATATCATCACCAGATAATTTTTCTGCTATTTTCCTCATCCCGATTGATGTGATGCTAAGCCCGCTGTACTCGACGATTGAGGCCACTGAACCACCCATGATTAGACCGGATCGGAGGGCGATCCCGACGAAGCTGATCGATTCTTTAATTCTTTTTGTGCCAATGCGAGGCGTCCCAGTGCCGCAAAGTGGAGCCTAACCTTGGCGGCGCAAGCGACGCAGTATCTCTCTCTGGGCCTGTTAATTGCGCCCATCACAATATATTAACGTTTAAGATCTGTTTGCTTAGGTAGTGCATAACCTGATAACCAGTGGTAAAAAATTTCTTCAGAAATCCCAGGCCTGTTTGGGAGTCAGAACTGATGATTTATGCTAAGCAGATGATGTGAATTTTGCGAGATGCACTGTAATTAATTCCTATGTAATTCTGCACTACTCTCGCTGCACCATAGTGGTATTGTTATTGATTGTGATGGATATGCCATCTGCATCTTCTTCAGTGCTTGGGTGAGTTAATTGTCAGTGAACGATCGCAGATAATGATCGTAGTTTGGTTGGTTTTGAATGCTTGGTTGGGGGTGCTTGTGACTCATCAGATATGAAGATTTGAGTTCAGTCTACACTAGTCAATCAGTTTCTAATGCTGACTACCCGAAAGGCTAGTTGATATGGGACCGGCCATGGTTCACATACAAATTAAGTTGAAGACGGTATGCATGGATGGAAAGACTCTGAAGGATATTTGTATCATGTAACCACACAAATTCAATGTGCCATCCAAAGTTGAAGACGATATACGCATGGCTGGAGTACCAACCATGTCTTGACCGATTCAGGTAACAGCTGCTGCGAAACAGCTAGCTAGCTAAGCGAGGAAAAGAATGGATTTCAATATCTAGTTTTCCGGTCGCGCACGCATATGTGAACGTGTGCGTGTATGACTTGAATGGGTTTAACATGGTGTCCGTCTTCCATATGCTCTCAAAACGTTGCCTGCATCAATTCAATAATCCATCCACACGTCACACGAGTGAAAAAAAGAAATTATCCACACCCATCCGTACTCCATTGACTCGATCATCTAGGGGATGTTTAACTTGTAAATTACTCCACGATGATGATCAAACAAATTAATGAACTACCTCTCCCATGGGCCATGGGCCATGCTAGTCATCAAGTACGTTGTCCTCTTTATACTTTCGATCACACACCACCATCTTCCTCCTCCTCCGGCAGGTACGCGTACCACATCATTCTCCACTGCCGAACGTCACCTCACGGCCATCACCACCGAACCGCCAGTGAACCTAGCCCACATACCCTTCACTATCCCATACGAAAAGAACCCTTATTTTTCTTTGCCAATATATATTGATAGATAAATAATCTCTTCTTCGGTTGATGTTTCTAGATATATAATGGATAAAAAATTTCTGGTCTCTGCGTTGAGGATGCACGCAGCCATTTGTTATTCTCTTCTTCAATCCATAACTTACCAAACAAAAAAAAAGAGAAAACCAGTTACACCCAACAACATGTCATCTACCAAGATGTACAGTGGTTCTGTACATATGATAATCGCATCTATACATCGGAGAAGAGAGAGCACATAGCATTCTTAAGCTTGATTCTTCTGTAAGAATGTGAGTGGGAAAATTTTGGTTGTTTTGAGACGTACACCTCAGAGTCCAGAGACAAGTGGTAAACACTTATGTGACCTTTTCGTCTGCTCTGGTACGCAGCCAAGGACACGTAAGATTCCGCGTTTCCACTGGACGGCGAGTGCGTGGCCGGCCCCGCCGGTGACGGCGACAAGCACGTACGTACACACTGTGAGGCTGTGCCCTGTATGTCGCGCACCGGAGAGAGCATGCATGCACGGGGGTGCAGTCACCGGGCGTCGCCGTGCGGCTTCGGGGAGAGGATCCAGTGCTGGCCGTGGGGCCGGACGGTGAGGCCCTTCACCCTGGCGAACAGCGTCACCGCGCGCCGGACGCCGCGGTCGTCGGCGGAGGTGAAGTAGTCGTGGCCGAACATGACGCCACCGGGCCGGAGCACGGCCCAGGCCAGGTTGATGTCCGCCCACGCCGAGTGGAAGTCGTGCCCGGCGTCCACCTCGATGAGGTCGGCGTAGATGCCCCACTGGCACAGCGCCGTGAGCGTGGACGCCGTGGAGAAGGGCAGCGGCAGCACGCGCGCCGTGGCTTCGGGCCCCGCCGCCGCCACGTTGGCCATGAACTGCGGCAGCAGCAGCACGTCGCCGTGGCGCTGCGGCGGGATGTCGCGACGGAAGCGGTCGCGGAAGGCCGGCCAGCCGCGGAAGTCGTCGATGCAGAGGATGGTCGGGGAGAGCGAGAGGTTCTTGGCCACGGCCGCCATGTGCAGCGCCGAGGCCCCCAGGAACGCGCCCAGCTCCACGATGGTGTCCGGGCGCACCGCCTCGATGAGCTCCGCGAACACCGCCCCCGTCGAGCCCCACCCGCGGGGGCGCGCCGCGGCGGGGTGCAGCAGCGCGGCGGTGTGCGGTGGCGGGAAGCTGGCGTACGGACTCTCGCCGTCGAAGAGCTTGTCAAGAAGCGTCTGCACGACGGCGTCGCCGGGTATCGGATCCCCGCACTCGTCCCTGAACCGGAAGAGGTCGTGCGGCGGCGAGCGCGGGTAGTCCGTAGCAGCCGCCGCGGTGCCGTTCGACGCCGGTACACCGGTCGTCGAGGAGGCGGTGAGGTGCGAGGCGTGCGGCCGTATGACCGTCTGCGACGGCTTCGGCGACGGCCGGGTGGACGACGAAAGGATGCCAAGCGAGTAGCCCACGGAGAAGACAATCAGGAACGCGGCGATGCTTGTCACGTGCGGCCGGAGCCTTGCCGGCACACCGGAAGACGGCCGCGCCGCCGGCTTCATGGTCACGTCACAAAAGTCTCTCTCTCTCTCTCTCTGCCTCCGTTTCTGCGCTTCACGTCTTCTGGGGTCTGGACTCCTGACTAGCTGAAAAATCTCAGCTTTTATTCTTTGGAAGATCAGAATCTTCAAGATTGGACCAAAATTTGTATATATTTATAGATAGATAGGGATTAGGGAGAGGTGTAATAGTGGTTGTTAGTTTAATGCTTTAGACTTTGATTACAAGGAAGAGATAAACAGAACAGGAAAGGGAGGGAAGGAAGGGAGAAAGTTTTGAGGTGTTGGTGAGGGGTGATTGTTCAAGTTGGTGAGTTGTGGGTGGTGAATCTGATCACAGTTAGGAGCAGGAGCAGAAAGTATCAGAGTACTAGTAAAATTTTGTGCATGTGCATGAGAATGGCAGATACTTCAGCAGCAGATATGTTTGCATGTCAGTGTGGGCGTGTGGCTACTCTGTCACTTACTCTCCCCTGGTCCTGGAGAATCTTCTTCTCCTCCATTCTTCACTGCACAAGTGGTGGTACGATTGCGTCTGTGCGTGAGAATATTAATTCATCTGTGAGTCACTTGTTTGTGGGGCCAGGTCACAAGTTTTGGGAGATTATATCCCCTTATTAGCCTTTTCCCATTTTTTTGGGTTTCGTTTTGATTTTTATAAGGCTTGTATTTAGCTTAGTAAACATCCCGTGACACTACATCTCATTTTATTTTCCCTTAAAAGCAGCGAGTGCCTTAGGGCTCAAGTATGGACCAATCGTCAAACTCTCAAGTGCGAACAAAAAATTCCGTCGTGTTAAGGAAGACGACAAATTAGGCCAGTACGTCTAGACATGCTGTCATGATTAAGAATGAGCAAGTGACCACCCTCCCGGGCCTGTAGGTGGAAGCGTTCGTTCCAACTGAGTTTTCAGGCGAGCGAGCGGAGAAGACTAGGGGAGCAGGACATATATGGTAGGTAGCTTAGCCTAGCCTAGCTCGCTTCAGTACTACTTGAGCAGCTGCCCTGTATATTTGCAATGATGGATGATGCTTCTCGTCTGCTGCCTCTCCGTTGATCGGATCGCACTTTTAACCAATTTGAAAAGAGGTTGTTTCAGAATCCGTGAAACTCAAATATTTTAAGGTTTAAGATGCGATTCCCTGTCGCAAACTTGAGCCTCCCGTGCCACAAAACCCTAGCCCTAGGCTCCGCCTCCCTGCCCTCTCCCTCGACACCGCCGCTAGAGGTTGCCGTCGCCTGTGGTGGGGCTCGCTTCTGAAGGAGGCGGTGCGTCTTGTGCGACTCGTTTTCCTGCAATTGGTCGACAACGTAGCTATGCGAAGGTCGGAGGCATGGCGGCGCAGAGGTCAGTGCCATGGCAGCGAGGAGGTCATTGGTGGCGGTGCAGGTGTTGTGGCGGGTCTAGTGGCCGAAGGTCTTGTCTCATCCTGCGGTGGTATGATCTACATCCCAGATTTGGCCAACTTGGCTCGAAATCTAGGGTTGTCTGGCCTTGACAGCCGACAGTGTGGCTGGCAGGACGGAGTTGCCTAGTTGCCGCGGAGGTCATGCAGCAGGGAGTGATGCAGCGACATGAGCGCGTAATCGACAAGGGCACAGCTCTGGCGCGGCAGGGGCGTGGCACTAGCGCGGTGCGGCTAGGGTGCACTATCGCATGGGTCAACTGGTGGGCGCTGTGAGTAGTGAGGTCGGCGCACGGCTGGCAGTGTTGGGTGGCCCGAGGTCGGTGGGTGGTGGGGCTGTTGCTGGCGTGATCGGCAGTGAGGCCACGCCCTGCGTGGTATGGGTTGTTATGTGAACGGGCGTTGGCTCTATGCGTGTTCCCAGCGGTCTGCACGATTGTCTCGGCACGGCAAGCGATGATGGCGTCTCCCGTCTCGTCCTTCCGGTGCCACTCTGTTGCCCTTCGACGTGCACACCAGATCTACCCTCCTTGCTAGATTTGGCTCTCTTCTTGTCAGAGTGTGATTGTTTGGTGCGTTGCAGTTGGTTTGGACGGAATGTGGATGGTATGTGGCTGGCGTGCACCGTGCGCTGTGCCGTGAAGCAGTTAGAGGGAGGGCAACTCCAGCCTTTTCTGGGTATTCGTTGTGGCAGGCATAGGTGAAGTAGTGTGAGGCGTTATGGTGCCTAGGGTCGCAAGTGGTGATTGGTTACAGTCTTTGTGCTGCCAGCGGAGCATTCTCGTGCTCTGTGGAGCCCGTTGAGTCACGCAGGATCTGGTCTACTTAGTGGGATGTGGACTTTCCTTGGCAGAACAAGAGCATCTTCGGTGGTGGTGCAAGATGGTTGATCGTGTTCGCTGAAGTGTGGCCTTCTTTTCAAAGCGGTCGTGCCCTAGTTTTCTACCCCTCTTTTGCAGAGCTAGCTCGGTTTACGTGATGCGTCATGGGCACAAGGGTGGTCGGTGAGGATGGTGGTGCATTCTTGTTGTATCTGTCGTTCGATAAGGCTTGTAGTTGCTATTTTACACGGTGTATATTCTAGGACTTGTCTAAACTCTATCTAAGTTTCGTGTATGTAATCTATGTACTTCCGCGGTCGAATTTTCTCTGATCATTTCTTTGGCAATTAGTAAAGGATTGTTTCATCAAAAGAAATATCAACACAGAAATATTTTATATAATTTTATTTAAAGCTATGTATTTTCATAAAGACTGATTGTCAAAAATCTAGCGACCTAAATGGCACGGAGGTAATAGACATGTCTAGTGATCCATCTCTCATGGTGCTCCGTGGCCCCGAGATTTTGGTGCACGCGCGCACGCGTGTAAGTAGCTGGAAGGATCAGATATTCAGATCTGTCCGTGCTGCACTCGGGCGAACCCTTTTACCCGTGCGCCACGAAAGGAAGCTCCATATGCTGAAGAATCGCAGCCGTGCATCGGTATCACGAGGTTCTGGGAACCGGATGTGGAGCGGCATAGGCGGCTGGACGTGAGGAAGTGGGCTACGTACTGGTCTCATGATGAATCCGTCGTTCCAACGTACCTGAACGCAGTTGATCGAGCTGGGTCGGCCTCCAAAGAGGAACGGGCACTGCAGCAGAAAACCGACCGAGAAACGACCGGTTTTGATCGCGTCGATTCTAGAGCTCGTTCTGGACTTCTGGCGAGATTTGCCAAGTTAAAATGGGAAGATCTATTGAATTTCGCCGCTCCAAGGAATAGCGTTTGGGATTTTGTCACCTCCATGTCTCAATCAGGACCCACATGTCAGTGAGACATGAAGCGGCGAAACCCCAGATACTGTTCTTTGGAGTGGCAAAAGAACTCAGCTTTCCCATACTCTAACCTTAGTATTTTTCTTTTGAGGGGCATCTAATCTTAGGTTGGTTCATGACGGATCCAAAATTCAAAATCCCACCTGAAGACCTACGCAAAGAGGCTGAACACCAGGGGGAAACTAGGTCTGCGGTGTGCACCCAGGCCCAGCCCAATCATCTAGGTCACCATCCATCTTGACAGGATGAGCTCCTCTCAATTGGCCCTGGCCACCACTACTCCTCGGTTGCTGATAATTTTGGGCTAATTTAGAAGGCATGGAAACAAAAACTAGAAAGACAAGCAAGCCCACGTGAGGTCTCAACTGAGACCATTCGTCAGGTTGTGTCGTACCTGGGCCTTCCTCATTGTTCGAAGGCGTGCTGAGAATTTGGGATCGATGCTGAGCTTTGACTCGTGGCGCCCGGTCGTCGCGATCTGCGTCGCCGACGTCGACGGCCATGCATGACGCGGCGCGGTGCGATGGGTAAGAGCGCGCCATATATTTTTCTGTTATTATCTTGCATAAGTGAAACTAGCCACTCTCGGTGATACATTTAAAATTTATTAGAAAATTTCGTTTGATAACCATTTTATATTTTCAGTAACCGGCGGCTAATCCCAGCCGTTAGTATTTTTTTCCAGATCCAGCTAGGTTTATTCGACTGAAATTTAACAAATAAGATATAAAATATGAATAAAAAATATTTGAACAAAATAAATTTTAGAACTAATGGCAACAGCAATTCTTTTTTAGAACTAACGGTCAACTCAACAACAGCAATTCTTTTTTTCCTCCCCAAACGGTATACAAAACCCAGGAAGGAACACGTGCACAGGTTGGGCTCCTTTCCTCTGACGCATACTCCCACTCCTGATGATGGCAAACGTAGCTATGTACTCGCCCGGCCGACCATACATATTATATATATACATCTATCTACTATCTCTATATATTAAAAATACATGATAAATTAACTAGAAAAATAAGGGGCAGGTAATTAGCGACTAACCTTCGCGCCATGGTTAGCTTCCGATTGGATTTAGCTTCCTTTATTAATATATGCGTACTTACCATGTTATGTTTTCTTTTTAATGAGTAATCAATTCCAACATATTACACGTGAACCACATTGTACATTCTGACTCTTACTATTCTAATTTTTTCTCTTTAGCATGCAGATAAATCATGGTTTATTTTTATGTTTTACTTTATCTAGCACGTGACCAATGAAGATTGAGTCCCATTAATTTATCTAGCATCTAAATTAATCACATTTACATAAAAACAAGTGCGTTCAGTAGAAATTTAGTTGGATTCGCGAAATTATTTCTGATTTACGTCAATTCTAATGTCTGGTCAGGGGACACGCTCACGTGGTTGCGTATATGTAGTGTATTTGTATGGTGATGTGAGGCGCATTTGTGTCTCGCTTGTAATCCAAAAAAAGAATGAAGATAAATTATTGGGCTTTGAATTGATGTAGATGCAATGTGAAAGTGGTGTCGACAATATTTTTCATATAAATTAGGCCTATAACTTACTTTTCACTCGAAAATTTTGAGATTTTAACTAGGAAGCAGAGATTTTCAATTGTAAACGTCGAGCTTTTTAGAAATTTTAACCTTTCAGCTACAAACTCAAAGCTTTGCACTTAAAAAAGTAATTTTTTTCAAACTTTCAACTAGGAACCATGAACTTCCTACTCGAAAACGCTAAACTTTCTGCTTAGAAATATCGAGCTCTCAACTAAGAACATGAGCTTTTCACTTGCAAATGTCTAACTTTTCACTAAAAACCACAAGCTTTTCACTCAGAAATATCCACCTTTGTACTTGGAAACATATGGTTTCTACTCGGACACATCGAGATTTCACCTCCAAACACTCTAGTTGTTAACTCAAAAACCTTCAGCTTATGCAATATGTTGCTCACCCCACTCAGTCAAAAAAAATAAACAAAAACTTTTCTCTTTTAAGCTATGAAATAATTTAAGAAAGCAAAATAAGAACATGTTGTATATGCGAAACTCTTAGTATGTGCTATTCCTATGGCTAAGTATAAGAAAATAGAAACTTATTACTTTGCCTGTCCAGAGCGTGAATATGTGATAGATGCTTCACTCTATTCAGTGTTGACCATTTGTCTTGGAAGTTGTCTCTAAGCAAATAACGAAGTGAGCTAAACATGCTTTGTAGCAGTAACGATCACATGCACTAGACAGATAAGGACGAGGCCGTCGCGCACGGTCGAAATTGACCGTCACGACAGGTAGCTGTAAATCATGATTTTCCGAAAAATAATAGACATAATAAAAATTCTCATTAAAAAAGATATCTGGTCATTAATTTAGTGAACTCTATTTTTATTAATGTACTAGAACTGATAGATCTTCATAACATCTCAACAGATCATAGTTGTTAAATGTTCATAACTATATGTCAACAGATCATAGTCATTATATTTTTATAACTGTACCTCAACAGATCACAGCTGATATATTTTTAAATATAATTATATTTAAACAGATCATAGCCGATAGGTATTCATAATTATACCCAAACAGACCACAACCGATAAATTTTTATAACTGCACCTAAACATCATCCAGCCATTGATCCGGTAGTCTTTTATTATTAATGGACGATGATTAATGGATTTTTATAACTGTACCTAAATATTATCCGGTGTACCTTAATTATCAATGGCTGACAACAGTTAGATATGTAATTTTATGAGTGTGGATTTTGTACATGTATATGTGGGTGCTTGAGCTATCCTAGCCTCATGTTATTTCTTGAGATTGGTGCAGCATTTTGGCACAATTCTGTCGAAATGTATTTACTCACATTAGTGTAGAAAGTAGTCATATCAACTTGTACCACCTGTAGTGGGTAGCCATAGCTCATTATCCTAGCGCTGGTACACCCCAAGTCCTGTAGCACTGTAGGTCCACTGGCACCCCATAAAGGTCGAGGCCTCTTTCCCTTTATCGGAAGAATTTGTCTAGTCCAATCCAACAATTCATTGATCCAAATATACTACTAATTGGAAAAGCTGAACAGGGCATTACCCCGAGGCGATCAATGATCTATTGCAAAATGCAATCAACTGCAAATCATATATCCATATATACGAAACCAACGTTGCAAGGATAATCAAGCCAACATGAGCTGAATTTCAAGCACAAAATACATCACAGTCACTGTCTGGCCAATCTCCTAACCGACAACATATTGGCTGCTCATGTGCTTCATTGCCGGGCCATCCCCTCCATCCGAGCTCCTCTTCAGCTCCTCGTACGGCTCTTCGATCAACGGCCTCCACAGCCGGACTCGAGCGTTGATGAACCAGTTCCCGACCTGACAACGCAGAAATCAGTCGAGATCAGCCGTGAAAAAAAAACCCATTTTTCACTTGAAATTTATTGTGAACTTGTACCTGGTTCCTGGTGAGGCCGGTTCTTGCAGCGAGCATGTCCTTCTCGCTGTCCATCGGATACGTGAAACCAAGAATATTGATTAGCAGTCGATAAAATTGCAGCAAGTTACGGGCGGAGGAAGTTCTCGAACATCCACGCCTTGAGCACAGGGACGGACTTCTCCGGCAGGCCGAGTTGCGGCCACCAGCACTGCTGCTCGCGGCGCCGCAGTTGCTGCACCGCCACGTGCTTCTGTATGAAGGCCGACTCCCAGCTCCGCTCCCTCCCGCCGCCGCCCGATGTCATCGACGAATCCACCCGCCAGTTGGGCCTGCTCGCCGCCACCATGATCTCGCCGGTGATCCGCCGCCTCAGGGCACGGTACGACGCCGACACGGCGCGGTGCGCGAACGGAGCGCAGATGCTGCCGGTGCTGCCACTGCCGGTGCTGCTGCTGCCCGAGAGCATCAGGCTGTTGAACTTCGCCGTCGTGCTCTGGATCTCGTCCCAGCATTGGTTGTGCTTCTGACCCATCTGCACATCATCAGTTATCGAAATAATCACCGCATTACACATACATAATAATCTGAATTCCACGTGAGAAGAACTCTGAAATTTGCTTTAAAAAAAGTTCTAAATTTTGCTTAGGATGCCTTGAGACTAATGCTCACCAGCTGAAGCATCTTGAGGAGCTCGCTCCTGACCCTCTGAGCCTCCTCCCACGGTGCGCTGGCGTCGCCGTCGTGCGGGTGCTCCTCGGGTGAGGCCATGAGCTGGTTGCTGGAGCTCACCGCGGACGCGGCGCCAGCCAAGCAGCTCAACGCCTTCAGCGACGACAGCCTCGTCCCGCTGTGGATGCCGCTGGCCGAGTCAGCAGCCGCGACCTCCGCGACGCCGTGCAGCACTCGATCGACGACGTCATTGAGCATGTGCTGCGCCACCGACGTGTACGGCAAGCGCGCCACCACCACGACGAAAAGCACCGGCTTGAAAAAGCGCTCCTACAGACAATACAGCTGCTGTTGCTGCTACAGCTCGGGTTGCGCTTTCCTTGTATGCGTCAGGCAGGAGCGGCTTGCTTCCGGCGTGATGGACACGATGTACGCGAGCAGCATCTTCCCGCGGCCTAGGAGCGAGACGGCGAGCGTGGTGAGCAGGAAGCCACCAGCGAAGAACGAGGATGCGAGGAGGGAGACGAGCGCGGGGCCGGCGCACTTGAGGGACCCTTCTGAGACCATCGACGTCTCGGCCGGGATTGAAGAGAAGATGGGGACTGGACGGGAGAGATCTGGGCAAGAGAATAGGAGATTGAAGACGTCGGGGTCGGGAGGTTGAAGACGAAGAAGATGCTTTTGAGAATAGGAGAGAGAGCTAGCGGGGCTAGGTACCTATCATCAATAGCAGATAAGTTTTCAAAAAATAAATGTAAAAGGAAAAAAGCCCACCCACCCAACGTACTTCTCCAAATCACAAAGCATGATGAGTGGCTGAGATAGCTCATGTACCCACAGCTATAAGTATATTTGTTTTTCCCTAATTTTATACCTCATAAAAAAGTTATATGAGCTTTAAGTCTGCACACTGATCTAATATCAATGACCGGTAATTTAAATCTTAACTCTGCATATTGATATAATATCACATACAAATAATTTGCTAATCGTAATTCAAACTTTAATTTTAATAATCTAATGTCACGTACAAATCTAATATCATGTATACAAAGTGGTAGTATATTATTCTTATAAGTAACATAATAATATATACTAATTTCTACACAATTACGTAGGACACTGCTAGTTTTACATTAGCTATCATTATCGATGACGATCACGATCACGAGAGCTCACGACTTAGACGCGACGCCAGAGAACAAGTCGTGAACTTTGCGGTGGTCACGCATGGTGTGAGGACGACACATTCTCTGGGTCTCGACTGTTTCCAAGCGTCGCGACTCGCGACGGTGATCTCCTGTACAGTAATAGGATAATATATAATCATGCCCTCATTCATTCTGCTGTGAGGCCGTATCTGAAGCAATCTCTGCATAGATTCTTTTTCTTTTGAGGGAGATCTCTGCATAGATATTACTATAACCCTATAGCTGGCGATCTTAATGAGTGTGCTTAATTGATCTCTCATTAGATTCACATGTTCCAAACTAATTAACGACTTGGCCCCAGTCCTAGAACCCGAGTTGTAAACTACCAGCCAATATGTTAGTCACAGGTGGTCCTTGGCCACATTGTCGTCCTCACACTCGCGCGATAATTTTTTTTGAAGTGTATGTATTTTGTTGCTAAATTTCTTTCTCCTTTGTATAACCATCAGGTTATTTTAGGGGCAAGGACCCGAGGCGAAGCCAGCATCGGGGTCAGCTGACCGGCCAATATCATTTAGCAAATCATGTCGTAATTTAGTGCTAATTGTTGTTCATTTGTAGAGATTGAACACAATTCTAGCTCTTCTTATCTGGCTTCCCTCCTGAAAGGACCCATTTGGCAATCAAATTCAAGAGTGGATATGTATCTTGTACTGGTAAGTGTACCCCAGCAAATATATGTATGCATTCTTACCATTTGACTGTTTACAAAAACATTGCTTAGTCTTTTCTGGGCACTTTTTTTTTCCCTATCTGTGAGTGACCGATATCGACACTACTAGTACAATTGTTGGGTTGCTGTCGAAGTCTCAAGTCTCAAGTCTCAACTGAACAAGTGAACAGTTTGCCTACTGGGCGCATCTCCGAACAGTGCTATGATGCATCGATCTCGTAAGCGAAGAATGGTCAGCAACTTTTCTCTGTCGCAGGTCTCTTTCCACAGGTGCAGCTAGGGGCCTATGCTCTCTCGAATGAGTCTGTTCACCTACGAGTATTGAAAAACTCGAAATAATTTGTGGACGTACATAATTTCAGTGCAACATTCTATAGCATGGTGTATAACATCCTGAAATATTGCACTCGCAGATCTTTTTATAAAATTATAACCACTTGTGTACAGTAAAAAACAAATTTGAAGACCAATATAGCAACCATATATACGACAAATTGGATTCTTTTTTCTGATATAGTATGCATATGGTCTTTTTTTCATATGTTATAGTATGGCGTACATCTATATATCTATAAAGTTTGTAAATATAAGTTTTGAATCTTTGACAGCATATTTTTAGAATAGGTTCAGCCGTAACTAGTTGCATTTTCAAAAACTTTTTGGGAGTGTAAGAAGATAAATTGATTATCGGCAAATGTAAGACATATATTTTATAAAACTTTGATATTTATAGCATCTTCAATTATACACGTCAAATATTCGGATGACCTTGCCATATCAGCGTTTCTATCTGGGAACTGCTTCCAAATTAACTTTGTTTCTTGTGAGATCAATGATAAATTCTATTGGAATATTAAGCTAGCATGGGGCAGCCTAGGATCCCCCTAGTTGCCGGTTGTTCCCGTCCCTGCTTTCTCTGCCATGCCATGTACATAGCTACTAGCTCCAAGATTGCGCTTTGATTAATTTGGTTTTTTCTCGGTACCCTACCTCGGTGCTCACCATCGATCTAAGTACAGATCCTGTTGACAACAACATGTACACTGCCTCTCATAAACATGGATAAACAATCCTTCGTTTTCCCATTATATGTGTCGCCTTCACATCCATGCTAACCGCTAACTACTCTCTCACAGTTGATTAACTTTGTACTTGTACAAACACTAAGAAGGTGACAAAGTTGTGAAAGCTGAGAGAGGAAATGATAAATGCACCATCTCACAATTGCTTTGTAATATGAGAGAAAATATTGGCACCAGTACTACCTCATCTTGCTTGACTCTTTTGAATTAATAGTACACATGCGGATTTGTTTGTGATCTCGTAGTGCAAGAATGCATTCAATGTATATTAGTACACATACGTCCATATGCATGAACAACCAATCAACCTTCGATAACCATGTTTCGTGTGGCGTTAGATTTAGTCCCAATTGTATATATCGCCTTCACGTTTCTTAGCTATTCACCCTAACCACTAACAAGCTTTTAGCTTACTCTCAGCTATATATGTACTAGCAAAATACTCATTTTAACTATTAATATGAAAAATATATAACCAATCGTGTTAAGCCTTTATACCTGGCTCAACCCAATGCATAGAGACTACACCACCACATGCTCATTCGAATTATACCTAGAAATGCATCATGCCTCTAAGTTCGTGCTAGGCCTACGACTTTATACCGTGGCCTTGGCTCTGCAGCCACACCCAGTCGACTCTATTTTTATTAGAGATTTTTTTAGAGAAGTGGTTAATTAGGTTAGTTGGAGAAGCTTTATTATATGTATTCACGATAGGCCTACGGTCTTACACCGTGGCCTCGGCTCTGCAGCTGCACCTAGTATGCTCTATTTTTACTAGAGGTTTTTAAAGAAATGGTGAATTAAGTTAGTTGGAGAAGCTTTATTGTGTTTCAATTTGTTTGTTTGTTAAAGAGTTTTAGGTAGGTGGAAACGAAGAGGGCACTTAGTTAGTTGTTAGTTGTTAGTTGTTAGAGATTTTTAGGAAGGTAGAAAAGGAAAGATAGTAGAGGACGATTTATCATCACCAGCGCGATCACCAACTCCTATTTATAATAAGTACAGACTAGTTGCATAAGAAATCATGTGATCATGCATTGACATTAGTAACACCAATCTTCCTCACTAGCAAAGTTAAAACACCGAAATTAAAGGATCAGTTTTAGGCTCGGCCTATAGTCAATGCCGCAAGCCTTAGAATCTTGATCCAACGAGTGAAAAAAATAGAGATATTTTAGACCTATACAAAAATAAAGGTTATGTGCAATTTTATACTTGGAAATGTGCAATTGAATTGCCCACAACTTAGTTTGTAACTCTAGATTTGGTAATGTGCATCTCAAAAGATATAACTAATTCCAAGTCGATCAAGCATTAGCAAATCCATTGAATATACTGTCACTCCGTTAGTGCAGTACCTTTTCTTCATTTCTTTACGATGATGTCAATGTATATAGTACTCCCTCCAGTTAAAAATAAAATAAAATAACGTTTTGGACATAGGTCTAGCCAAACTTTTAAATATTTGACCACTTATATATTTTTAAGTATTTATATTGGACACCTGCATATCATATATGTAGATTCGTTTGAAAAGTACTTTTATAACACCTAGAATTTATAAAGTTTTATTAATTTATTATAATAAAAATTAGTAAAAGGCCAATTTTTTGAACCTAAGCGAGTAGTTGACTGTATATAAACAAGTATTCATATGTAGTGTTTTTTTATTCCAAGTTTTTTCTCGTCAATATATGTAACCATCTATATATGTGTGCGAGAACTGAACAGCAGACGATCATGTGACCCGCATGGGGCCGATGTACGGGCAAATATTCCAATGGTTGCCCCACCCTAGGCCCTGAACGGATCGCATACCCCAGGCACTGAAAAGCGTTTTATGCTACAGACAAAGCCAATGTTGGTCAACAATATATCACTTGCTAGCTTTCTTCGACGTCTTCACTGAACATAGCTAGCAACACATCAGACTCCAAACCATGAATGCATGTTCTATCAACCATACTCCACTTAGTGGCATAATTTATCTGTCAGCGCTCTTGGAAGAGCAGCTAGCTCATCGAACATGCATGTTCATGAGATTTGCCATCAATTTTTGTTGCACGTTTACTATATCATATCCGATGTTGTTCATTCCTGAATCCCCATGTCTTGTCCTCTTTCTGCACCATAATCATTTGTACAAACTACAAATCCTTAATGTGCCTAAGACTGAAATGAACTCCACACTCAATGCCTTTTTTTTTGAGGCACACTCAATGCCTATTTGATTGATCTTAGATAGGTTCTCTTGAACCGCACATTCATCCCAGCAGAAGATGTGCCCATATATGCCAAAACAAGTACGAAGTTGGCAGGGCAACCAACACAAGCCTCACGTACGATGTATACGCAATAATTTAACAAGCACAGTACTACACATGTACATACATACGTATGCACCACATCAGGGCTTGTGTTAATAATCACTTCCGGTCCAAAGGAACTGGGTCTAATCCCTTCGTATCGATCGATCCAAACAGAGCATTCATCGATCATTGTTTAGATTTTTTTTAGATAAAGAAAGAAGTTTATTACCTCTCAGCCTCTGCATGGATTGGTCCACTTGATGCACACAGTCATTGATCATTGTTTAGATGGATCTTGGAAGCAAGCCAGAGAATATATTGTTTCTTCTCTGTTAGTTTGCATGACACTGCCCTAATGGCTAGCGCCTTCAATTTATTCCATGGACAACAACAGGACTGCAGATTAACCATGATATATTAATTATGGAGGTTGATTTGATAGCCTTCCTTAACCTCTGTGCCACGTTAGTTAAGCTCAGCAATGGCGCGTACGTACGTACGTAAACAGAGGGAAGCTCAGCTCTAGCTATCTAGCGAGCTAGGCGCTGTCGTGTAGCCTCTGGAGGAGAGCCGAGCGGAGGCCATCGTCGTCCTGGAGCGCGGCGACGGGCACGTCGACGACGACGTCCTGCACGGTCACGCCCTGCACGCGGCTCACGCAGGCGTGCTGCACCTGCAGCTCCAGCGACCGGAGCGCGCCCATCAGCCGCGCGGGCGCGTGCCGGGCTGCCGTGGTCACGCGCAGCGCGGCCGCGTCCCGCCCAATCATCCGCACCTCCACCGTCTCGTCGGCCAGCAGCAGGGAGGCGGCGGGGCCGCCACCGTGGGAGCTAGCGGGGGCGGCGGCCATGGCGCTTGTCTCCCATCTTGCCGCGGCCGCCTGCCTGCTATCATCCTCGAGCTGCGCCACGCGGGAGCGCAGCTCGGCGATGTAGGCGGCGGCGTCGGCGAGGAGGGAGGCCTTGTCCATGCGTGACACGGTGGGGACGGCGGCCCGGAGGTCGCAGAAGCGGCGGTTCAGCTTGTCGCGGCGCTGCCGCTCGGCCTCGACGTGGCTGACGGTGGGGCCGTCGGGGCGGGGCCCGGGCTTCCGCCCTCTCCGCTTCGCGGGCCGCTGCGCCGAGGCGGCCGGGACGCTCGCCGGCAGCTTGGAGAGATCGGAGTCCGGGGAGAGCGAGCTCCCCAGTGGCCACAGCTCCCCGTCCTCGTTCTTGGCCACGACGATGTCGACGTCGCCGAGCAGCCATTGCTCGGGGACCTCGCAGGAGGCGAACTCGAGCACATGGCCGACGGTGGAGAACTGGGACTGCGGCGAGGGCGGGAAGAAGGAGGAGCACGGAGAGAGCAGCTCGTCCATGTCAATGGCTGCCTGGCCGGTAGCCCGGCACTCCGCAGTGTCGCTCTGTTAGCTCAGTGGCTCCCTAGCTCGAAGTGGCAGACGCAGATGCGGTATGGTCATGTGGTTCACTGAGGGTCCATTTTTATACTGGTGGTACATTTGCTGTTAAGACCTCGCTTAACCGTTGATGTCACGGAAAAGGGGTCTGTCTTTTTGGCTTTTGCTGATTGGTTTAGCGAAGCACCGGAGTTGGACGTCGCAAAGTATATATAGGGACGACCAAAGTGAGAAAGATACTAGATCAGAAAGAAAAAAAAGTGAGAAAGAGACACGAGTGAGCCGATCTGCACCCGGGTTAGGGGTGCAAGCAGCGCGCCCGCGTATCCGGCATGCCACTACACTGTAGTGTTAATTTTACGGCGATTAGTACATTAATTATCGGGTTTTGCGGGACAAACAACGACCGTTTTCACCCTTAACCTGGGTGCATAACAGAAGATATATGCACCAGCGTGTTTAAAAAAAAGTTAGAGTGATGTTTTAATTTTTTGTGAAAAGTTCACAGACGTAATGCCATTTGTGGCATCTACAAAACACAAACAAGGGAGGGTCTAAAACAATAATTGTAAGCGTACAAAAATTCATCTAAAAAGAAGTGTACAAAAATTCATTCTTTACAGTTTACAAATTAATGACATGTGTTTGTCATACAATTTGCATGTTTATGCATAGTCCAATATATACGTTTACGGAAGATTTCAGAAGTTTAAACATCGAAGTGGTTTTTCTTTTGGCAAAAAGAGAACTCTACTGATCAGTCCTTAGCGGAAATACAATCTCCAAAGAGTTTAAACATTGAAGTGGGTATTTTGATATGGGTGAATATCTATATCTATATCACTATAAAAAACACGATTTAAGTTGGGATACTTTCAAAAGTTAGAATATAATACTTTCAATTTCAGCCATTCGAAATCTTTAATTTAATTTCATAATTCTTCATCCAACAATTCTAGACAAAGATTAGATTCTCATCTAATCACTCATATACTTATTAATTGCTTCCTAATTACTCCCCACTTCTAATTTGTATACCTGAAAATTGTTTTTTCATGCATTAAATAATTGCTTTTAACGTGCTAGTATTTCTTTATTTAGAAAATTTTAGTGTCTTACTTTTTAAACATAAGCTTAACATAAGGTCTTGTTGACGTAATTTTTGACGTATGTGAATATATATTCTATACAATATATATTATAAAAAAATATACATTACACGTGTACGATTGTTAGTAGACCTAAGTGCATCTTGACATTTTCCACTCGAGTACCTAAGTCAATAAACTAGTAACCATGATACGAAGAAAACAAGCAATCTTCACAAAATCATGTTAAGTTCACATATACACGTATTTGATTTCCCTTAGTCTATATACATTTTTTGGATTGGCCTTTTTAAGTCTGAAGTCAAAGATCAAAGTCAATGTAGACCTTGCGGCTGAAAACTGAAAAGTGCACTTGTTTGAAACAAGTTGTTTTCAGGCCAGACGTTTACATGCAGTCCGCTTTGAGCTTGAGGCAGGATAAGAAGCTACTAGCGTGAGAAAACGAAGATCTGTCTGTCTAGACTGGAAATGCGAGACATCCGTGCATGCATGCATCCATGCATGCATACACGAGGGGTCAGACTACCGTACAGATAACTGTTTCTTAATCTCAATTCATTTTTCTAGACTGATAGATCTACACTTTTTTCTTTTTTATCTCGTCACAGTCGCTCCTTCCAAATATAATCTCGTTTTCATCCGCGCCACCATCGTCTCCAGCTTATCATATTCGGCTACCACTGTCACCGAAGTTAACATTTCCTCTAAACTTCCCCATTTCGGTGAACCTCCTCATCGTAACCACCCTCAATCCTAACCTCTAACCACTTTGATGGCTCCCTCAGCTCAGTCGTCTCATTGCTCTCGCATCACCGGCGGCTCCGTCTCACGATCCTAACCACTTTGACGATATCTCCTCTCTCAAGTCCGCCACTATTGTTGCTCTCACGTTTTTAGCGGCTCCCCCTCGCAACCTTAAACGATGTCAGCGAGCTCGTGGAGTTGAAAAAGCCGATCAACTGTAAAAACAGAAAAATCAGTTTCGTGTGTAGTAGCAAAAGCGTAGATATAGTGTAGTGGTAACAAAACCGGGTATGCTTCCGAGTACTTATAGCCGATTTGGCTCTTCTTGCCGGCCAAGAATATTTTGGCAGTTACGAGCAATCTTGCCTAGCAAAGCTAGTTCTTTAAATCTTTATCAAATGACTCTCTTGCTTAGACAAACACACCCTTAATCTCCTTTGCGGTGACCCCGATTGTATAATATCGCAAACGTACGCAGTCGGCTTGTTTATTTACTGACTTGCAGTTTGGAAGCATGACACATGCATGTACGTACGCACTATAATTAACGTCCAATTAGTTCGGCATGACGTACGTTAGATGAAGATGATACCGTAACTTATTTTTTCTCTCTCTCGAGAATGAACAATTAATGGTGCCGTAACTTGTTAATATCAGGAAAGACGGTGTCAAAAAAGCTCCTTTTGGGATGAAAGAACAAAAAGAGAGAGACCAGTTGCAGATGTCCAAGTCACAACACTTCTCTCACCTTTCTTGAACCAGCAGCAAGCAGCCTTCTATTCCTTCTCTGACCTTTCTCCCCTCTTGCTTATTGCCATGGCTCATGGCATGCATGGCAACGGAGTTAAGCACGTGAGGAAAAGGAGCCGGGCTCCATCCATTCCTGGGAAATGGACTCATGCATGCAGACTGCAGACTCTTGCACAGTTGCAGAGTGCAGCAGCGAGCTGCGAGGAGCAGGGTCCACGGCCGTGGTCCTCGTACGGCAAGGCCCGGTCCACGGACCAGGGCGGCCCCTCCGTCCGTACATCGTGGACCAACAACGCCTTGTATCCCAGGACGAAGAGAAAGCTTGCGACTCACATTCGACTAGGACGAGGTTTGGGTTGGGCTGACTCAAAGGCGCAACGTTCCAAATTTGAGCGCTTTTTTTTTAGCTCGTAAAGCTCGTCGAGTCGAGTAAAAAAAAACTCACGAGCCGTTCAGAGGCTCATTACGACTCGTTGTATATAAGATAATTTATGATATATAATTCACAAGCATATATGACATAAAAATGATATATGTTTAATATTTCAACAAGTCTCTACAACAAAATTTATACATGCAACAAGATATCAAATATAAAGTCTCAAAACTCTCAACATGAACAACTCAACATTCAAAAACACAAAAAAATACCATGTCATGCCACCATCAATACCAAGTTGTACTCGTGTCCTTCATTCTCCATTCTTCCAAAATCCAAATTGAAGGGATGTAACCAAATCCATCCTACATGTCAAACAAAATAATAATACATCAACGTATGCATTTTGTATTTTAGGCATTCCATACGTGAACTTAGCAGTAGTAGCTGTGTAGCACCTATTAGTTACTCTCCACCATGCTTTTTGAAAATGGAATGATCCCAACATCATCCTCATCATCTTCTTCCTAAACAAAGTCATATTAATTGAGTTAGCCATGATATAGACAAGAGATAATAATCATAATATAAAATAAACTATAACATTAATGATGAACATACCACAGACATTGTAGCTCTAGAGTCATTATGAGCACCTCTAATCCAGCTAGAAGTACGTACTGATGCTTCCATTATAACCGGTCATAGAGAACTCCAATAGTCATCTAGAACTCTACTCCTGGTGCTAAAAGTGGCCTCTGAAGATACGGAGGTGATTGGTATAGCCAAGAACTTCTTTGCCATCTTGATACTACTGGGTATCTATGCGCATTCAACTTCCATCACTCAAGCAAATTAAAATATTTGTTTGCCAAGCTCTCGTACTTCTCATTTATAGAGATGAGAAGCTCACTCTTTGATGGTTTCAAAGATGAAATGAAGAAGGATTGAAACTCGGTTGAGCTTGAGGGTAAAGAGTTATTTGTATTCATAGTGAAAGACAATGATGCACCAAATTTATGAGAAGCCATTTTCTTATGTCTATGATCCATCTCATACTTCTCATATAGCTTCTCTAACTCCTTCACATCCTCATACTCAGCCATAGTCTTCTCTAGTTCATAAATTTTATTAAAATCCCATGCAATATATTCAAGCTTATACCTTGGATCAAGAATAGTAGCAAGCACTATGACATTATTCTTTTCTTCCCAATACTTGTACTTTTCCATCATTGTTGTGTCCATAGTCTTAAAATGTTAAGCACAAGCAGCTCTCAATGCAATATTGACATTAATAATATGATTATAAAAGATATTTGAAGCGGAATATGTGGAAGCTGAAAGTGCAGTAGTGAATTCTGCCAAAGATGTAAGTATTGACTGAATAATTTCAAACATTGACATTCATTCCATGTGGGCTCGAATTTGTAGTTTGCATTTGAATCAGCATCTGACACAAATGCTTCTTTGTAAGCAATGGATGTTTTTAACATACCCTATGTGGAATCCCACCTTGTGGTCACATCAAGGTTCAGTCCCTCTCTAATGGCCAATGCAAGAGATTTCAAATTTCAACAAACTTGTGCAGCGAGATAGAGACTTCTTTATGTACTTCACAGATTCTCTAACATTGGTTATCAAAAGTGATATGCTTGATATTCCATCATTCACTACCAAATTAATAATACAAGCACAACAAAAAACATGGAAATATTTTGGAATGAAACAAGGTGAGCCTCTAGCAGCAAACTTAGCCTTCAAACCCCGGATAGCTACATCATTGTTGGATGCATTATCTAGAGTGATTAAGATAATATTATCCTCTATCTTTCATGTAGCCACACATTCAAACATAGCTTGAGCTATCACATGACCAGTATGTAGAGGGTCTAACTCAATAAAATTCAGCACACAACATTGCATATTCTAATTTTTATCAACATGGTGTGCAACTAAACACATATAGCAAAGTGTTCGTTTAAATGTCCACAAATCAGTGGTTAAAGCTTTGATCTCCACACCTTTAAGGCTCTTCATGAGTATTTCTCTTTCAGATTCAAAAACTTTTAGACATTTACTTCTTATGTTTTTTCTATCAATAAACTGATAAGAATGATTTAAATACTTCATCAAGATGTTGAACCATGGTGATCTACCATCCTAAATGGATACTCATGAAATATGATCATCTTAGCAAGTAATTTTGGAGGTTGCTCATGACTATACTCACTAGGAGAATGCACAACAGGAATCCCAAAATCACCTGCATTCGATGGAGCAAAATTGAGAATAGCTTGATTTTCTTTCTTTGTCATCATGTTCTTGTGTGCCGCACATGCGTTCTTGTGCCTCCCAAAATGAGAAGTACAACCTCCTTATGTGTAAGAGTAGAATTTCGGCAGAACAAGCACCGAGCCTTTAGTATCATCACAACTTTCTCCTTCGTGGATGACAATGGGACCTTCTCAAAGTAGTTCCAAACATCTGAAGTTTGCTTACTGCTCGATTGAACCTGAACAGTAACCTTCGGCCCAACCTTCAGCCCCCTTTGCCGTTTCCTTCCTCTTTGAGGAATTGAACAGTTAGCATCTCTAGAATTCTCATCATCAGAAACATCAATATGTTCTCCCTCTACCTCTGGATCAACTCCTATTCGTATGTCTTCCTCAGACATGTCATCATTCCTATGAAAGGAAATTTCTTCATCATCGTCCTTGTACACTGGCTGGAAATAAAAGAAGCAAATGTCATCATCACACTTGTCATCTTGAACAATATAACAATTCAATTCAAACAATATAACAATTCAACAATACCTCATATACAACAATTATGCACATGAATAAGGTGAACAAGATTGATTTATTAATATAAAATAACAATCACATACAAAGAAAGCAAAAAAATGGCTATACCATCCATGGTGGAGGAGAAGCCGGTGTCTTAAAAGTTGAAGCCCATGCAGCGGCAGCGACCACATCGGGCCTAGGTAATCGCGTACATCGGCCTTCGTGGCGTGCACAGTGCAGCCGTTGTCGCTAGGTTGCCACTCTGAGTCCATGACAGGGGGCCAAGGAGTGGCGACATCCGCATAACAAGTAGCAACAATATCTTACACTTGTACAGTTCAGCAACTATAAAAGCCAAAAGGTCTATAGACATATCAAGTAGATGAACAATCGACCAGGCAATGTATCATAGTTAACTAGGCAATCATGTTGTTTGATTTTTGAAACAGTAATATAGTTTTATAGTGTATTACTAATTCCGCAAAGCACAAAATGAACTAAGAAACAAATTGGCAACAGTTATGGTATATTTTGTCTTCTAGAAAAATTAGGAACCCAGCAAGCAACAATGCATGCTCCAAAGTTATGACAAACATATTGTTGGTTCCTCTTGCTCTTTAGAGGGACACTAACCATGAAGGAGCATCATTCTCTAGTTTTACATAAGAATTTTTAAGACAAACTGCGCCATCACATAAGGAGCTGCACAGACGGTCAAAACAGTTAATTATCATTCTGTAACATGTAAACTAAAAGAAACTAACCAAGAGTTCCAAAATCATATTAAAAGAACTATAGGATCCATTTTGGGTTATGTGAGATCGTATGAGCTTACTGCACATTAATGGAAAATGGCTATTATCAATACGTTGTTAGACCCATTCGGTATAGGACTACACATGCCCTATTGCACATTAAAAGGAAGGATCTAATAGAATCTAAAAATTCCATACATGGATCACACATCATTTAATATTTTTAATATTTTTCTTAGAGAATTTTTACGGTGCCTTTTACTATTGGTGGGCTGAGTAGTAGCATAAGTTAAATCTAGCCGTTGATTCACCAGGGTATTATAGATTTTTATTAGAATTAATTTCTTGTAAAGGGTACTTTTCTCATTAGTCTCGATGGATCGGTCTGATCCCTAATTGTTCATGGTAGTGATTCATAGCATCACCTTCTCCTTGTAACGACGTGGCTGCCGCCGCCGCGGCCACACTCGTTCGCTTCTCTCTCTCAGCTCTCTCGACTAAGTCGCTTCCGCCATGTCATTTGTACTCCAGTACTGTACTTGCCATTGCCTCAATGGCTCATTAGACTGTCTCTCTTGGTTTCCTATCTCTCGGCCAACCTAATTGCCTTGGCCCTTAGCGCGGTCGATGTGTTTCTGCCGTCACGTGCCAACATTGTGACTGCATGCCCTCTGTTTCAATCATTTCTTGAAAAACACGTGTGTGATTGAGTCGATCAATCATATTATCCACCGCGCAGGAGCACTCAATTTCATTCACAAAATACCAGACTATTCGCAACCATACATATGCCAAAAGTATACATTTTCATCTTTTTCTGAATACTCCTTTTAAGCAAGTTGTCTGGTCCTTCAAAGTACATGTTGGATTTTTAAGTTGGCCCTAAACCCACTTAGGACCCGCACCTTCCACTTCCTTAGTGCACTATTAGTTTCCGGATGGCCAAGCTGCTCAAGTTAAAGCAAGACTTGCTTCCAGGCAGCACTCCGGTCATGTTCAAGCAAGTTTGTTGTGATTTCGGGCGACCGAGCTGCTCGCGTCGAATTAGAACTCAAAAATTCACTAAGTACTTAGAAACAACATGGCCTAATAGAGAGATTGTAATTATAAAATCTTTCTTTATTAATATGTGAACACTATACACAAAAGTAACACACACTTCTCTTGGTGGCACTCACTTAACTCCTACTCTTCTTCTTGCCAGATTTTCTATCTTACATGGTAAGGCAATAGGCTATGGTCCTCTATTTATAGGGTTCAGGGTCTATTAGATCTTTGACATGTGTCAAAATCATGACCCTTCATCTAAAATATCTAGACCGTGCACACTCTCCTAAGCAAATATCTAAATACTAGAACATTTTCTAATTTTTCTATTCAAGTACCTTCTTAGTAAATATCTCATTCTTGAGATATTGGGAATACTCTAGAAGCTTCTAGAGTCTTAGAAAAATTAGAAAACTATTCTACGAGAACTATTCCAACTAAATTGGGAGGTGATCATGCGTGGAGTTATGGAGTGCATTGATGTTGCAGATTGATTTATTCTTACTATTCTACGAGAAGGTTTCGTTCAATTGGCATACCATTAAACCAATAAGATGAAAATGGTAATTAATTCAAATGCAGGATTATAATTGACACGTCTTACTTCGAAGGGTTCTGTGGGAATTTATGCAACTTTTCGGGAAAATCAAATGGCCGCATGCGAGGATGTGTTGGGGTTCACAAAGTGTATGTGCCTATATACGCTTGGAAATTTAAGCATATATATGGTGGCAACGAGGTTAGAATAGACATACGAGATTGTGGAGGGCTAGGGTTTGGGAAAGTATTGCCGGTATGCTCGTATATATGCATAGGATTGTGGCAGAGCCAATCGATGCGTTAGGGTTTTGTTCTGTAGCTCGGAAAAAAGGGGTTAGTGCTTTGCGTATATGAATATATACAAAAGCAGTATATACGTGCACACACTTACAATAGGGTATGGCAAAGTAGGTGGCAGAAGATCACTTCATTCGGAAGAGATTTGCGACATATATACGTGTCAATTTCACAGAGGTACCGTGTGGGTTCTTAGCTGCAGATGTTGGTCTAGGTTGTACCGACTAGGAAAAGGAAGGGGATGCCGAAGCACTACCAGAATTTGTAATTTTCCCGAGTGCCAAAAACACTCGGGAAAGACTTAAAAACACTCGGGAAAGTCTTTCCCGAGAGTCACACTCGGGAAAGAGCACTCGGGAAATATATGGACGGGAAAGAGTGTTTTCCCAAGTGTGAACACTCGGGAAAGCGATAGTTTCCCGAGTGTCCGATAATACACTCGGGAAACAACGGCACTCGGGGAATAAATTCGCTAACGGTCGAAAATAACGGTAACGGACTGTTTCCCGAGTGCACACTCGGGAAACAATTTTACACTCGGGAAACAATGCACACGCGTCCATTTTTCAGCCTTCCACGTGTGCCGAGTGACTTTTAGACAACACTCGGGAAAGATTAGTTGCTGGACCAATTACCGCAGCTGGACATATACCACAAACTAGTAACATTCCAAATTCCGCAAACGTGTGCCCAGTTCTCAGCAATTTTAGCACAACCAAAAGAGCTAGAATTAGGGCTCATTTTCACAGCAATTTTAGCCTAGCATGGTATTCCAATAATTCACAAAAATTTGTAACAAATTCCGCACATATATTCACAATCCGAGGAGCGGCGAAGGAGCTCGAGGAGCGGCGGTCCGGTGCGGCGGTGCTGCGGGGCCGAGGTGAGTCGTCGGGTGGCCGGGGCGAGGCGACGAGCTCCGGCGGTCGGTAGCCGAGACGATGACGAGGCGGCCGGGGAGCTCGGGACCGAGGCGGAGTCAGCGAGGTGGCGGGGATGGGCGGAGCTGATGGGGAGGAGCGGCGGTGCTTGGGGACGAGGGCGAAGTCGTCGGGGCGGCGAGGCGGAGCTCCGGATGACGGCGCCGGTTCGGGGAGGTAGACGGGGGCGGCGCGACGTGGTCCGGCGGCGGGGCGGGGAGGCGACGCCGGTCGAGATGGAGCGTGGAGTGGGGAGCGGCCGGGTCGGCGGGGTCGTCGGGGTGCGTCGGAGAGGGGCGGGCCGCCGGATCCGGAGAGGATTGGGATCCGGAGAGGATGGGGAGGAGCGGCGGCGATTGGGAGAGAGAGTGGTGGCGTGGAGTTAGGTTGGATTTGGGAGAGAACTATATAGGCCAAAATTCATTCGTCCCGCGCGGACGCTAAATCGACGCGCCCGAAATTTCGCGCCCGAAATTTCACGCCCGAACTTTCCCGAGTGTTATACAGTTTCCCGAGTGTCCACTCGGGAAACTCCGACGTCCGTTTGGATTCCATCCCGCTGCTCAAGTTTACCGAGTGTTATACTTTTTCCCGAGTGTCCACTCGGGAAAGTATTTTTTTTCCCGAGTGTTAGTCCAATTCCCGAGTGTATATGACAACACTCGGGACTTTACCGAGTGCCCGACGATTTACACTCGGGAAACAATTTTACACTCAGGAAAGTTACAGATTCTGGTAGTGAAGGTATGTTCGTGGCGGGATTGCAAGAGCGGGTAGCCACGTACGGGGACAATGTGTTGAACAGGGTTGCCCGGTGTTGTCGGGCGTAGTTCAGAGAATTAGGGTTTCGGCAAAACTGAGATCGAGAAAAATAGGAGCAAGGGTTTTCGTGTTTTGGTATATAGCCCAGTCATGATTTGAACTGAAGTTTTAGTCAGATGCATTTCTAGTTGGTTTCATTAACTAAAGTTTTTGTTAGCCCTAATTTCCGGATTTTGGAAAATCGAGGTGTGACAGTATGCTTGGATGGAATCAGTATGGGAATGATCTTTCCATCATTTACTTGCCATACCACAGATCAATCCATACAGGAAAACAAGAAAATGAAAATTTAAAAGAGCTAATGAAGAAGATAACTCAAGAACACAAAGAAATGTGGGAAATCTTTTTGTATTGCATTTTCGTGGATTTTCTTGCTGTTTCAAAGACCTCTCATGAGTAGGCCAAAGCTCTCTTGAGCAGCCCCCTAACTAGGGTTTTTACAATGCTTACAAAAGGGTTGAGGGATAAGCACCTCTTACCCCTCCTTTTATAGTGGTGGAGGCATACCTCCCACCACTTGGGTCTTAAGCCCACTTTGATGGCATGAGCACTTAGCATGCATCACAAAGCATCTAAGTAACCCATCCTCCATCCATCTTTCTTTCTACCCTAAGCAACTAACCCTAAATTGCTTCCCGACCGCCGCCGCAGTTTCTTGGTTATGCTTCGGTAAATTCCGCGTTTTTACCAAAACGTCCTCGCACTGACTTGGTCCTCACGTCTCGTCTCCACCCACTTTCTTGTCCTCCGCGTACATGCTTTTAAGCCGCACGATGTCGTCGCCACCTCCTTGACCGCATCTCAGCCCTCGAAGCCTCATGCCGGTCCATATGGCCGAACCATCGCCGCACCCAACTCGCACCTGCACACAGTAGACCAAGCAAAGCGTTGCGAGCACAAGTGTTCCACTTGACCCGAGTCAGCCAAGAAAAATCCTTCTTCCACTTAATTTTTCCTTGAGACAAATTGAGAAATTTAAACTTATCAATCACACAACAAGTAATTCAAACCTCGAATTCATGCAACCAAAAGAATCAACTCCACATATGGTGGAAAAATATTCATCACAAATATTGTCAAGTCCTCACATGACTCACACCTAGTTTTGGAGTACCAGATAAGATTAGCCATTGGATTAGGATGGACAGATGGTCCATATTCATTCCGCTCCTGCCTCTCACGTCTTCTCCCCAACCCGATGACCATATGCCTAACTTGATCTCCGCCACCTTCTTGCTCGTCCGTAGACGCGGCCTCCTCTTGCCAACAAGGCGCCGCAACAGCACCCTCAACGGTGCCGCCCATCTCCCTCATGGTTTCAAGCATCACCGTCATCGTCTTGAGGTTGGTTGCCGTCTCCTGCTTCCTCTTTTCCACCGGATCGGCATCACCACCGTGAGATGCGGCACACCATTGCCCTTCACAGTGGCAACAAGAGGTAGGAGGAGGGGGTGACCACCCAAATCTGATGATATTTTGATTTGATTTATGTTTCTATTTTATGATAGAAAGCCTAGTTGTACAAGTTAAAAGCTCCAAGATCTCTTGATTTGAGGCCAATTTTTTAAATTGAAATCTTGTAATGTGGGTGTTAAAAGCTTGTAGTGTGGTTGTTGAAAGCTTGATTAGTGGACAGTTCGTAGTATTTGGGTTAAAATCTAGATGGAACGGTGGGGTAAAATGTTGATAGTGTTGATGGTTGAAGCTTGTCAATTTTTTGGTTAAAGATCGGTGTCTTTTTTTATTTTTTTTATGTAGTTACTTCTTGTATTCTGGCGATAGCGCCGCCGCTTTCCCCGGCACCGGCAACCACGCTGTCGCCGGAGATGGAAGTAGGTGTGGCTGTCGGAAGAGGAGACAAGCAAGCTGTTTGTGGGACTGCTTCGACAGCGGGAGATTGAGGCTTGTCTGAAACTGATCGTCGCAACGATCGTCCCTCAAATCACTCGCCCCGTTAATTTGATGGCGTGATTTAGCTAATCATTTGACCATACAACGCAACGCAGCAAAGAGAAGTCCAAGCGAAACTCTACATGGCAAGCCAGACGCCAAACATTCGTTCCGATCGAGCTCCGCTGTCACCGTACAGGAAATCAGAGATCATCAGATTATGAGGTGGCCTGGAAGAGTTTATCTCTCCTATTGCGCAGATGTTGATTAAAACACTTTGCATTTGTTTGTTTTAAAACTTTTCTGGTAATTGCGAACTGCAGGTACGAGCATTGGTGTCGTGGAGGGTGGTCTCTACTCTCCATGAGGTGGGTTTTTACTTGGTGGACAGAAACGTTTTTGAACTATTGGCGCATGAAAGAAATACGAGTTTTGCCTTCGTGTTTTTCTTCGAGAAAGTTTGCGAATCTTAAAACAAAAGCGGATACTAATGAGCGGCGCAAATCTCCCATATTACGAGATAGGAAAGATCCGGACATAAGTCCGGATTCGGAGAGTGATATCCGTTGTAGGTAGGATTATATTCGGGTATGTGGTCCGGTTTGTCTAACCATATTGTGTCTCTTTAAAGGAGTTATCTCTATTACTTAAAAAAAGAGTAGCGTTCTCTTTCCTGCCGGTAGAGTGCGTTTTGCCCACTCTTCGTCCAACCTTCCTGTTTTGCAACCTTCCTGCCAATAAATACTTACCAAATATGTGTTTACCAAATAAAATCCTACTATTTTTACACAATCACATTAATATGGGCAGGTAAATCACGAGCTAACGTACTAGAATATTTATACCCCGTTGCAACGCACGGGCAATTATCTAGTTAATAGATAAATTTGCTGACCTCTGTCCCTAAATCTGAAAATTAAAAATAATTTATCTCCCAAACTATTAATCGGATTTGTGATTCATTTGCACCGTTGAGTTTATCTCGACAAGGGATTCGGAACTAGATCTCATTTGCGTATGTTTCGATGAATTTTTTTTTATCATTTACAACTACTAGGTTAATAGACCGGCTACCACGTTAATAGCCAATATTTATTTGGTTAGCAGTGAGAGGTTAATAGATAGTAATTGATCCGCTATTAGACAGTATCGCTCATGACCTAGGTCTAGATATGAAGTAGTAGAGTGTTTTAGTTAGTAATTGATGGTACCAAACTATCAAAGCGTTGTTATCTAAGCTTTACAGGTACAGGAGCTACATTCAATAACCTGGTAACACACTGACTATTACCTGATAATTCCTCATTACTAATATGATAATATATTCACTACTATTTGGTAACTACTGACGTCAGAACATATCAACATGAGATCTAGTTTTGAAAGTCTCGTTACAACTAACCCAACGGTGAAAATAGATCTTCAATTGGATAAATGGTTTGAGAGACAAAAGACTTAAAACATTAGAAATTGAAGGAATCTTAGTGGTCATGTGTTTTGTTTAATTTACATGCCTGCACGATTTATTTAGCTTGACATTCTAGAGAAGAAAGGAGGACATGCTCGCACCATTCATAAGGGAATTCATTTCTGACAAGAGGGAGCGTGATTGATAACCGTCGTACTATTATATATTAGGATAAAATCTCCCTGCTTATCTGAACGTATTGGTTGTATAAAATTGTTTTGGCTTAGAATAAATAGCTGAAAATTTGACGACCCAAAACAAACCTAGATCCAAATCTAAGCATTTTTAGCTCAATAGAAACATAATTACTATTGAAGAAAAACAGTTGATCAAGTTAATCCGTTTAAATCCATATAAATAGAAACAACTAGGATTAAGTCGAAGAAAAAGAGACATATATGTCAATTATTTTAGTGAGGCCACATTATAATCGGTACATATCTAATCAAGAGATGAAGAGAAAAATCTATCACATGTGTTTTGGTGGGACCAAATTACAACAGTGCATATTAATCAGATATGACAGCTTTTACAATTGTATAACAAATTATTTTTTGAGATGCATTAGAGTTTCATACAAATAAAAAAAGGTCTACATAATTAACAAAATACAAATCTGAAAATTTCAAAGGTATATAAAATCCAATAAAATAATCTTGCTACTTATTATTCTTTCATTTTTGAATTTTTGTGATTTTGCATTTATGTTATGTAATTGTGTCATCGTATCGATGTTATGTATGAATATATGTCATATTGAACCTATATACGATAATGCTATTCTGCGCGAGAGTGCAAAATTTACTATATGCTCCGTCAAAATAGCGCACCGTTGCATGCGAGCACAACAAAACACCTAACAAGATTTGATAGTAAAGGAATGGGCAACTGACGTAAAATGTTCGAACCAGGATTGTAAATGGTATTGCATGTAGTTGTATAACCCTGTTTCAGGATTGTAGATGCACGCAAACAAGAGCTGAATTTGAAGATGTAGATCGTAAAACCTTGTTTCAAGATCGTAAAAACTTATCCCAATAACGTAAATGAACTCAAACTAGAGATGAATTATATATGTCATAGATAGTCTCGTGACTAGTTGTAAACGCTTGGTCAATGATACTAAAAGCTTGTTCTAACAATGCTAGAATAATGAACACATTGGTCACTTAAATTTTTGTTTTTGTAATCAACTAAGTGAAATTTATAATTCAAATGGCCAGACCATATAGAGTAAGGGATCATATAAGTATTTTTACGATTTTAGTTGGAGCAATTTACGGTTAGTTCATAAACCAACCTCCACCTAGGATAGCTTGCGTGCGAGTAGGCAAAAAAGGCTATGTTGGGTGCAATCGGGAGAACAGCGAGTAGAATAAGATAAATATAACATGTACAAAATGTATAAACATATGATGAAAAATGTATGATGCGACTATTATTCGTGTTGTATTTGGATGTAATATCGGTGCAGTTATTGGTCTCCGATTTTTATCCATCTGATGCCAATATCGCGAATATATAGTCTGAATTGGTATTCGTAGCCGGCTCCAAATCCAGAAAAAGGGGTTTGATTATGGGATAACGAATATCCGTCCTATATTCGACCAGTTTTCACTCCTGGTGACTGGTTCATCCTCTCTACTTCCTTTCTAATGCTTTGTCCAATGGGATGATTTTAAAGGTAATTTTCTTGTATTTGAGCAGACTTCACTGCAACGACGCTTCTCTTTCCTCCCATTTGACAACTATGTTATGTATACCTTACACGCCTCTTCCATTCAGTGATAGCCGGAACCCCAGTAAGGACATGATATGGACAAACATGTGGATACATGTGATTGCATAACCACCGTCCTTAATTTTTCTCTGGCATGCCCTTCTGCGTTACCTCTTTTCGCCGTCACATGACGAATTAGGGTTGTTGTTTGTATTTCAACCTTCGCCTTGGGATTCAATTGAAGCAGTCTTGAAGAAAAATCAGGGTTATTTTCTGAATTCAAGAAATGAAATCTATATATCTTATACAAGCAGTATGCAGTAACAATGTGAAGAGTAGGGTTTGGCAACAATTCAATTCCAAATTTAATAAATGCTAAATAGATCCCCTGTGTCACGTGGTGGCATGGTGAAAAATTTACCTAGAAAAGTACCGTATAAAGGTGGAGTCCGGATTTTCTATCCCCGTGATAATATATGCCTCTAGATCTAGCACGAGTTAATGCTTTGAGATTCGTATTGATGAACTAATCCTTATCTAGTTTGTATTAATTTATTTTTATGTATGTTATGCACTTAAAATGGATTTAAGATTAATGAATCCAAACTATATTGACCATGTCCTAGATATGATAACACTATAAATTTGACTTTATTAAAGTGTGAAATAAGTGTATAACCCTGGTGATAAGCATAAAAATATGCGAATCTCAAAATATGAACTTACAATAAATCTATGGGTAGTATTACTTCAACAAGTAGCAACATATTTCCATATAAAAGGTGTGTGCGTGTGAACTTTTTGTCATAAGTGAACTTGGGGATATTTTCAGATCATACGGGAAAATGAACCTGTTTATGTGAAATTCGTTCAAAATTCCTATGTTCTATGCAACGACCGAGCCATACAACATGTCTCCGCGTCATCACGAATCAGTAGTTCTCATAAATAGTACATTTTGGTTCCCATCGGTCAGCAGTACAATTCTTTTTTTTTGGAAGAAACAACGGCACAGTTCTTCCATACCTCTTCCGAATTGATTCAGATACTTCCTGTCTTCTAAATTGGGAAGGACGCCTGCTGTAGTTGATGAGAAGGATCAAAGAACACGGAATTGAATTTCAGATAGGGACTGGTCCCTATCTGATTAGGATCTCAGAAAGGAGATGTACATAATAAAGTAGCATAAGAGCAAACAGTACTATACTGCCTGCCTCCATAGACTACGGCGAGTAAAGCTTCTGTCTGCAAGAAATACACACTTCACGAGCCAAACCACCCCGGTCCAGCGGCTGCACCCGCTACGCCGAATGGAAGCCGCTGTTCACTTGCGAAGGGAAACGGAGGAGGCCACGATCGCAGCATATTTCCATCACTGCTACACTAGTTGATGACAAGGATCACGTACGGCGGGGCTGGCTAAACATTGACTTGACGCGCGCGTCACTTTCGAGATCTTGTCGGACAATTCGGAATTGCTCCCTCAGGTTAAAAATAACAAACGTTTTAAACTTAGACATGATCCCTAAATACATTTCAGGCTACGGATTTCTACTATAATATATTTATAAGACTATCGATGATCATGAGTTAAGGTCTTATTTAGTAGGCTTTTCAATAATTTTTCACTAAAAAAAGCTGCAACAGAACCAGGCTAGCTTTAAAGTAGTTTTGTCAACAGTGGCTATGGGTTTTGCAGTGCAAATTTAGCTGTTTGGAAAAATTATCTTCCCTTAACTTTTTGCAATGTGTTAAAGCTCCGGGGTTCATTTTCCAAAATGCTATAGATGGTTGTGATCAATTTAAAGTTATATGTTCACTTTCCAATAGACACAACAGTTTTCTTAGAGAGCCAGACAATAACAACTTTGTCAACAGCCACAATCCAACCAAACATGCCTTAAATATGATTTACGACTGATGTTCTACTTGAATACCTGAGAAACTATCCAACATACCATACATGCATGAAGGCGTACGTATCTATTACTGCTTGTAGTCCGATACCGGACCAACATACCATACGCACACAAGTCACATGTATCTATCACCGTTGGTCAAGTCAGACAAAAATATACATCGAACAAAAGCCGATTTAAAATTTTGAAACCCGGAAAAGACATAGTCTATCTCACACCTCGATGAGTATGATGGCTTTAGAGGAGCTCGAGACGAATTCCGAACAGCCGGAGTAAGTCCCCACACCCTAACACAGCTGGCCAATGCATCACAGCTGGTGGGTTACTCAACTTAGACCATCACGTAAAGTGAAGCATATGATCGACACTTTTTACGGCTGCCCGCATACACTTTAAAATCATACATACATGGTGTATAGGGTGCCAAAGAACAGCTTGGAAATATCACAACACAAACCCTTAAGAACGATTTACCACTAACATAGTCATATCTCATACATTGAAGCAGATATTTAATCTACAAGCAAATAAACTCGAAGGTCGATAAAAAATTCCAAACATAAGACAAGTTCAGTGGTGGACACATAATAAAAGTACCTAAGATGGTAGTCACAACCATCTCACAAAAGCCATAAACCACCCATATTCAACTGATAAAGCAAATCAAGCAAATTAAGCATCACTCTCAACATGCTTGGTATCGTAAATTCTTCTACACTAGGATCACCTGCAAATTATGAAACTCCATTGAGACTTAATTATGCTCATTCCAATTAATATAAAACGACATTGAACAAGAAATAAATTACTACACATGTAATTTATTCTTCAAGTGGCATAGCATGGCATGAACATAATAGAAGTACATGAACCAATTCTCATATTTAAATATCACATTTCAGATCTGGAATACATATTAAATCTACCAAGATTTTATTCATTTCATTACCTGAGTCCACTAAGACTTAACCCAATTCATCTGATTATGTCCACCAAGACTTAATCAATTTTTCTCAAACGGGAAGTGTTCTGAAGTGTTGTTCCTTCATAGCTGGCCTTTCATGGTTTCACATCACCTTCACCTAACACTTCCACCGTGGGTGGAGGGTAGAATCCAACTACAACCGTACCAACTAGACGTCTAGGGTGCTTACATTCACCTCGCACATTGATCCAACTATTGGTACAAAATTCCGGCTCTCAAATCTCACTTATTAGGTTTCATATTTTATTAATCCAATTAAACATCATAACCCACTAATCAGGATCCGCAATCAAGCCCTAGCATGTTAGCGATTCCATCCATCACAAACATCAACATATAACATATTTCACCAAGCATAACGTAATCATAAATGTCAGCGAGTTTCCATTTTCCTTGAGTGTCATACTCCTCAACCCAAGAAGGATCATTTTGTAGTACGTCTTGGTGTCGACCTCTACCGATAAGAACCGAAAAATTGAGCCAAAAGTTGAAAAGAGAATAAATCAATAACAGAAATTTAAAATGTAAAATTATGCATGAAATACATCATGTAACATGGAAAAGAAAACTATAAAACTAACTCAATTGGTTTGACTCAATTTGGAGTCATAGAATTTAAGTTATGAATTTCCTAAGTTCTATATGATATTTTTAGGGTTCATTAACATAGCAATAAACTCGAAATTTTCCACAATAAAGACAGTGCATGAAAGTTACAAAATTAAATATTAAATATCAAACTATGAATTTACATATAAATTTCATCTCATTCGGAGTTGATATCATTTTTCATTGATTTTATAGGTCTTAGCCAATTTTTTGCATTTTTATTTTTCTCAATTAAAATAACAGAGAATATAATTTACGGTCAGGTAAACCTAGCCTCAAAGGATGACAGGTGGGGCCATAGTTTATGTTTCACTGGTCAAGATTGATTGGTCAGAATGGCCCATGGGCCCACTTGTCATTCACAGCAGCATTTTTATTTTTACTTTTTTATTGAGCTAATCAGTCACTAACAATTGGGTTCTAGAAGTCATAATTTCAAATCACTTAACTGTTGAACGGTGGGGTCTATATCTTAAACATGATTTAGACAGAAATCTAAACATGTGGGACCCACATGTCACACACTCATTAGTAACCGTTCTAAGGCCCTGTTTGGTTGGGCTTTTAGCAACTTTCCATTGGAAAAAAACTAGAGTCTAACCAAACGGCCAACTTTTGAGCAGTTTTTGCCAATAGTGGTTATGGGCTTTAAAGTGCAAATTCAGTTGTTTGGAAAAACTGCCTTCCCCCAGCTTTTTGCAATGTGCTGAAGTTTTAAGGCTCATTTTTCAAAATATTGTAAATGGTTTGGATTAACCCAAAGCCATATGTTCACTTTCCCACAACTACAGTGGTTTTTCTAGACAGTCAACCGTCGTAACTAGTTAACCTATGGGTCCCACGTGTTAGGCCGCTGGTGGCGAACATCGGTGAGACCGAGCATGCACATGTGGTAGTGCAGAACCATACGGACCCTACAGAGGGCTGTTTCAAGCGGGATTTGACGCGCTCGGTTCCTAGCAATGTCATGAATACCAATGGTCACCAGAGAAGGTGGCGCCATGATCGCCGGTGGCGGTCCAAAGCAAAGCACCATGGTGGCGACCATTACAGAGGGGGAGAAAGAAAGAGTGGCACCATCTGGCGTATTTCGTCACTACGAAGACGACGATGAGACCGGTTGGGGCTGACGGAGTGGGGTTCGCCAGTGTTGACGACGGATCACCAGAGTCACAGAGAGGAAGGAGAAGGGTGATGCGGTCCCATTCATGGCTCTAGAGGCTTCAAGTGAGCTCCCTGAATGAGTTGGGGGCTCCGGCTATTCCTGTCGTGGTCAGTAGCGAGGGGTCCCTTATTGCTGGTGGTGGCGACTTCCAGCACGTGCACACAAAGGAGACAAGGTTAGGGGGAGAGAGACAGATCACACGAAGATACTATATGCCTAGATCGAGCTGTAGCTCATTAAAGGAAGCAATGTAGCCCGCGGCGGCACTCTACAGAAGCGAAGACGGTGACCAGCTCCTAGTGGGTTATGTGGACCAAAAGCCGAGGCGATGGTAGGGTTAGGATCAGAAGAAGAAGCAGAGCAAGAAGGCATGGTCCACAAACCTAACTCACTGATGGACGCAAGGGTGCATAACGGTGTCGACGGCGGCACACTCCTTGGAGTTCCGCTACTGGTCACATTTCTGGTAGTGAACTCTACGGCAGGCAACACAACTTGCTCAGAGAGATACAACGAAGCAAGGAGAGCGCGATGGCGAGACTTGTGATGCGCATGGGAGGGTGTTTTCTACAGAATCGAGAAGAGGGAGAAGAGGGCGATGACCAAGATCCAACAGTGTTAGCTACAATGGCTCACGCATGACGGTCCTGGCCACGCGGCACCGTGGAGGGACACACCAGCACACTGGCACAACAGGTGTGGCGATGGGAGTGGTGCGACATACCGGTTTTAAGGCCGGATAAACCCTTGTGTTTAATCGTACTAGTCCCATGATCAGTGGCTAGTACACACAAGTACTTGATAACATCGTCATACAATACCGAGTTCTTTATTACACAAATAGCCGTTATGGTCTTACTTCATACAAACCAGGCCTATTGGCCGAATTGAAATAGCAGCGGAAATGAAATACGTGGTAGTTTGCCCATCAATATGCCGAACCACAGGCAACTGACTGGGGGTAACGCCCTAGCCTTCGTAATCACTGTCGGTATCCTCAGAATAGTGTTCCTCCTTATCTGGCCACATCAACAAGCCATGTGAGTACATTGAATGTACTCGCAAGCTTCCCTTCAAGGTGAATATCACAGATATATGCATGCACAGGGGAATCAATAAAGAGGCTCTAACCTATGTTTCATAATTGTGCGGAAAAGTAAGTTTTCATCCTAAATAATTAAGTAGATGATAAAAGCTTATTTTCGAAAACAACCTCGGCCCTGCCGAGTCATATCGATCAATCATAATAGCATTCCTGCAAATTCGGCCATCCGCCACGGGAGCGACCATTTTCTTTCAATAGATAGTTGTTCCTACCCTCGGGTAGAACGATGTTCAATAATACCACCTTTCACCTCAGATAGCCGTTCTTATATCTTGGGTGAATGGCTTCCCACTCATAACCTCTCCTCCCGCTTCGCACGAGGCACTCACATCTTGCTCTGCAAACTCATCAAGCCTGCGTCCTTAAACCCATATCCCATGTTGGTTTTTGAAAATCTCGTCTAACCAGTTGTGTGGCCTTACCAGATTGTGTCCATGACCGAGGACGCGGCTATTCGAATTGATTTTAACACTTTGCAGAGGTTGTATGGATTTAACCACAAGATGTAATTCACCCTGGGTACACTTTGCAACGTATACTGACAGGGATATTACAACGAGATATTTCGCCCGTTTCCATACTAGAACTGGACCCGCTAGATGATTCTCCCAACTTTTCTTTTGTCCCGCGGACTCAAAAGAGGAACTCCTCATCTTTGTGTCAAACCTCTACCCACGGATTTTCGTGGAGGTCAAGCCTCTACCCACGTATTCATGTGGAGGTTATGCCTCTACCCACTTATTCACGTGGAGGTCATCTGGAATGCCAATCTACCTATCACCCTCTCCCTACTTCCTACAGGTCCAGATACTAGCACTCGATAGGGTAATAAGCCAAGTCCTTCCCATAAAGGACATGTGGACATACAGGGGTGAACCTGGTTTAGCGGCACGGTAGGTTCGGTCCTTAAATGATCCGAGAAAGACTTCACACCTCGTCCGTCGCACGGACCACGAGTGCCACGCTGGGACTTAGCTCGCATATAGAATTTCTTCCTGCTTTCACCCTTCATTTCTAACCCGGATCCAAATCATCTCCATTTTGCTTTTTATTTTGAAAACATCCCAACCCGTGGATTATACCGTGACCCCATCCTCGGCGGTCACAGCGGTCCATCCCCAAGTCATTCTCTTTCGAGATTAACGGGAATCTTTTCTTTTTGCAAAAAACCTAGTTTTCTCTACGGCGGGGCTAAGCAATATATATGTATATACTAACTTTAGGTTTTCCGATATTTTCTTCAGAATTAATATAGTCCTTAGGGCAACAAGGAAACTGGATCGGCCTAGGGTTTCTATAATATCAGACATAACTATTGCTACATAAAATAATGGTTTCTAACATATAGCTTGCATGTTTCGTAAACAAAATAATCATTTCATAAACATGGGATTTCAACATGATCAAAGAAGAAGAGCTTGCCTGGCGAGTCCTGGTTCTGATCTTGAGATGGTGGTGTCTTCGGATCTTCTTTGCGAACGTACGTCACTCCATCCACTACACGGTAAAAGTGCCAAATAAAAGACCATGCATTGCAATTCCAAATAAGAACCAAATCAACATACCATGCATGAGATATTAGGGGTATTAGGTGTCTCTTATTACTAGGAGCTTCAGTTGGGATTTCATCAAGCTAGGGTTTAGGGTTTTTGAGGGATATGCACACATTTTTTTTATCTTTTAGGGTTTGCGAAGCTTTTAGGGTCACTCGGGGGCAGCCTGGGACAGCTGGCGCCCCTCCCAGTTGAAGGAGCTGCTCGAGGACGTAGTGCTCGGGGTTGTCGGGTCCCCCTATGGGGCCCACCTCTGGGCACGTCATCGAACGGTTAGCTTCTCCCGCAAGCCTCAGCCCTGGCAGAGGCATTTAATGCATGTCATTTCAACAAGGAATCCTAAGCCCTATGAGGGCATGATGACGGTCAGGCCGGGCCCCACCCGCTCAGGCGATAGGTTCTGTTGGCTATCACCCTCCGCCAAATGATGGGTCCGTCTGATAGTTTTGTTGACCGACCGGGTGCGCCGCACCGCACGCCCCGGTCGCTGTCAACCTTTTTGCCCCCTTGGGTCGCGTTGCCGCGCGCCCCGGTGCGCGGGTTTGGTCGCTGACGCCCGGGGCCCAGGAGCGGGTGTTTCATCCACCTTGTCAGAGGAAGCCCGGTAAGTCTCCGTTTGCGAGACACACCAGGCATAAAGGTGTCAGGACCCCTGCTCAGAAGCACGGCGAGAAGACGCCCGGCGTGGAAATCGGCGCCGCGCATTAAATGTAAGGCGTGGGCCACCCTGTTGTGCCCACGTCTCCGGTAGAACCCTCCGGCCGCTGTGGTAAACCCCTCGAGTATATAAGGGGAGGACCAAGGCCATGCAAAGGGTTGGTTGAATCTCTTTTCGATTACACTCTCGGGTGCTCTCTTCTCCGGTGGGCATCTGGGCGACAACTTTAGGGTTAGAGTTCTGAGAGAACTCCTCTTGTAAGCAAAATAGCCTCTGTGATCCCGGATAGACCAAGACACACATACAAGCAGGACGTAGGGTTTTACGCCTCCGGGTGGCCTGAACCTGGGTAAATCCTCTGCATCTTTCGCATCAAATCCACCCTCTCCACGGTCCGTCACCAGCTCATAAGAGAAGCTCTACTGCGCCTCCGGCCAAATCCCAAAGGGGGTCCACCCGGACCACCGCTAGAGGCGTCTCTACGCCGACAGCTGGCGCGCCAGGTAGGGGGCGCTTAGGGTTTTTTCTCGAGCCTACCCCCATGGCGGATCCTCGCCTGCCTTTCGGTGGGGGAAGGGTGGATCTGTCCGGTTCATCATCTGATGCGGAGCTCCCCAGTCTGGAAGAGCGCCGCAACGAGACCGATGGTACATCGGCGGCCGCCGACTTTGAGCTGCGGCCACAGCCGCGGGTCTCTGGGCCCGCCGCCGGGTCTTCCCCACCACCGCCGCCTCGTCGCCGGCTAGACTTCACCGACCCCGGGGAAATGAGCGCAGCTCCTTCTCCGGCATCCTCCCGTCCCAGTGGAGGCTGCGTCCCCTGTGGGCCCATGGCTCCAGGACCTCGCCAACCTGGTCAACACCGCCCGCCGTCAAGCAGCGGCCCGGAGCTCCCACACCTCGTCGGGACGTGGCGGCGCCCGCGCCGGCCTCTCTGCGGCTTCGCCGCCGGTGCCACTGCGTCCACAGTGCGGGTCAGCCGGCGGCTGGCGCGGTGGGTCTCCCCCTCGGTTGCTTCTCCCGCCCGAGGGAACGCCCAGGATCTTCGCCACCGCCTTGGCAGGCGAAGGGAAGATGTGGACGCGCGCACCATCATCGAGCGGCAGCGCGAGCGCGATAGGGTGGACGAGGGCCAATCCTCCTCCGGTCCTGTCGCCGGCCGCGCGCGCCCTCGGGCACACCACGCGTCCAGCAAGGTGGGGAGGCCGGCACCCCCCTTTATGGGACCGGTTGCCAGGCCTTCACCGCCGAACTTCGTCGCGTCACCTGGCCGGGCAAGTTCCGGCCAGAGCTGCCGCAGAAGTACGATGGATCTTTCCATCCCGAAAAGTTCCTCCAGATCTACCCAACCGCGGTAGAAGCCGCTGGAGGCAACGAGAAGGTCATGGCCAACTGGTTCCCGATGGCCCTGAAAGGATCGGCCCGGTCTTGGCTCATGAACCTTCCCCCAGGTTCTGTCTCGTCCTGGGGGGACCTATGCCACCAGTTTGTGGTGAACTTCCAGGGCATTTTCGAGCGCCCTGGCACGGAGAGCGATCTTCACGCTCTCCAGCAGCGAAAAGGGGAGACGTTGTGGCACTTCATCCAGCGTTTCAGCCAGGTGCGCAACACCATCCCCAAGATATCCCCTCAGGCCGTCATCGTCGCCTTCCGGCAGGGAGTCCGTGACGAGAAGATGCTTGAGAAGCTGGGCACCCGGGATATCCAGTCCACCGCGGACTTGTTCGCTATCACGGACAAGTGCGCTAAGGCGGCTGAAGCCCGTGCCTGGCACGACCCGCGCCTCGACGGCGCCGGCCCATCTCGCCCCGCTGGGAAGCGGGACAAGAAGGGCAAGAAGCGTAAGTCCGAGCCCGTCGCGGCGGCGGAGGTCAAGCCTCGTAAGCCCCCGAGCGCCGGGCCGAACGGCGGCAAGAAGCCACCCCGAGCTCCCTAGCCGAGCTCGGGCCTGTGGTGCCCTATCCACGAGACCGACCGGCATGATCTATTCGAGTGCCGGACGGTCAAGTGCCTCGCTGAGAGGAACAAGAAGCAGCGGGAGGAGCGCTGCGCCGAGGGCGACGATCATCCCGACGGGCAAGAGGAAGACCTCGGCTTCCAGGAGCCGCAGGCGGTGGCATGCATCAGCGGGGGTGCCTTCGCGCCCACCTCGCGCTGTCAGTTCAAGCTTCTGACGCGCGAAGTGTGCTCGGCTATACCGAGCGCTGACGCGTCCCGAGCGCTCAAGTGGTCGGGGTTTCCGATCACTTTCGACCACTCGGACCATCCCGAGAACATCTCGGGCGTGGGCCGCTTCCCGCTCGTCGTCTCCCCCACCATCTGCAACATTAAGGTAACCCGCATGCTGATCGACGGGGGCGCAGGACTTAACCTCCTGTCCCCCGAGGTGTTTGGCAAGATGCAGGTACCCCGGGGGGATCTGAAGCCAACGCTGCCGTTCTACGGCGTCTCCCCCGGCCTCACCATGCCTTTGGGCCAGGTGTCCTTGATGGTCACCTTCGGTACCAAAGGCAACCACCGGACCGAGAACATCATCTTCGATGTTTCCGAGTTCGAGCTACCCTACAACGACATCTTGGGACGCCCAGCGCTCGCCAAGTTCATGATGGCCTGCCATTATGCTTACTTGACGATCAAGATGCCGGGTCCCAACGGCACCATCACTGTGCCGGCCGACATCCAGGGCTCCGTCGCCTGCGCCGAGCAACTCTTCTCCAAAGTTGCCGCGGCCATTAACGACGTTCCCGAGCTCCCCGAGTCCTCGGGTCCGCCCCCGACCAAGGCCAGAGTCGCTCCTGACGACTCCGTCCCTGTGAAGGAGGTGGCCCTTGGACAAGACGCGTCCAAGACCGTCAAGATCGGCGGCCGCATGGCCGCCAAATAGGAAGGCGCGCTCATCACTTTCCTCCGGGCAAACGCTGACGTGTTTGCATGGCAACCGTCCGACATGCCCGGGTCCCTAGGGAAGTGACTGAGCATCGCCTCGCCGTGCGTCTCGACGCTCGGCCAATCCGGCAGAAGATGCGCCGTCAAGCACCAAAACGGCAGGAGTTCATCCGGGACGAAGTCAGCAAGCTCCTCGCAGCCGGCTTCATCTGGGAGGTCCTCCACCCCGAATGGCTCGCCAACCCCGTTGTCGTGCCGAAACCAAACGGCAAGCTGAGGATGTGCGTGGACTACACCGACCTCAACAAGGCTTGTCCGAAAGACCCTTTTCCTTTACCTCGCATCGATCAGATAGTGGATTCCACCGAAGGGTGTGATCTTCTCTATTTTTTAGATGCCTACTCTGGTTATCACCAGATTAGTATGGCTGTAAAGGACGAGGAAAAAACTTCATTTACAACCCCTGCGGGGACGTTTTGTTATGTCCGCATGCCTTTTGGGTTGAAAAACGCTGGCCCGACCTATCAGCGGGCCATGCGTATTACTTTGCAGTCGCAGTTAGGTCGCAACATCGAGGCCTACATCGACGACCTCGTCATCAAGTCAAGACGCGAGGAGACGCTCATCGAGGACCTCGCCGAGACCTTCAACAGTCTCCGCGGTACTCGGATGAAGCTGAACCCCGAGAAGTGCATTTTCGGGGTTCCATCCGGTAAGCTTCTCGGTTTCTTGGTCTCGAGCCGAGGCATAGTAGCCAACCCCGAGAAGATCCGGGCCATCGACCAAATGCGCCCGCCGGTTTGTCTCAAGGATGTGCAGCGCCTAACGGGCTGCATGGCCGCCTTAGGGCGGTTCATCTCCAAGCTCAGGGAGCGGGGGCTCCCCTTGTTCAAGCTTCTCAAGAGATCGGGCCACTTCGAGTGGACCCCAGAAGCCGAGCAGGCCCTCGAGGGCCTCAAGAAGTATCTCACGTCGCCTCCAGTCCTGGTGGCACCGAGACCCGAGGAGCCCTTGCTCCTCTACCTCTCGGTAATACCCCGGGTGGTGAGCGCTGTCCTCGTCATCGAGCGGGAAGTCGGGTCCGAGCTCCCGGCATCCCCCGACCAAGCAAAGGCTCTCGGGCCCCCGCTTCCGAGTGGTGACCCCGAGCAGTCAGCAGGAGTCCCCGAGAGCGAGCTCCCGAGCGAAGCTCTCGGGGAGACGGGCAGAGCTCTCGGGGCCGAGTCCCCGAGCAACAACGTTCCCGAAGGAGACCTTGAGTCCTGCCTCCCGAGCGAACCCGAGCAACCCGCCTTGCTCGGGGACGAGGTCAACCGCTCGGGGGCTGGGCCCGAGGAGCCGTCTTCCCGGGTGTGCGTCCAGCAGCATCCCGTGTACTTCATCAGTGAAGTATTGCGCGACGCCAAGACACGTTACCCTCAAGCACAGAAGCTACTCTATGCGGTTCTCGTCGCATCAAGGAAGCTTCGGCACTATTTCCAAGCACATGAGGTGCGGGTGGTTATGGCTTACCCCCTCGAGCGCATCCTCCGCAACCGGGAGGCCACTGGACGAGTCGTCGAGTGGGCCATCGAACTCGGGGAGTTCAATCTGCGCTTCGTCAGCAACCACGCGATCAAAAGCAGAGCTCTGGCCGACTTTGTCGCCGAGTGGACGCCCGTGCCCGAAGACGAAGGCGAGCAACTCTCCACCAACCCGGGACCAGGAGGAACCGAGCATTGGACTCTGCACTTCGACGGTTCCCTCACGCTCAAGGGCGCGGGGGCTGGAGTGGTTCTCACCTCCCCGATGGGTGAAACACTCCAGTACGTCGTGCAGTTGCTCTTCCGCGCCACCAACAACATGGCGGAGTACGAAGGCCTCCTTGCAGGGTTGCGCGCCGCCGCATCCCTCGGGATCCACCGTCTACTCGTCAAAGGCGACTCCCAGTTAGTCGTCAATCAGGTGTCAAAGGAATACCAGTGCTCGGACCCTCAGATGTCGGTGTACCTGAGCGAAGTCAGGAGGTTGGAACGGCGCTTCGATGGGCTGGAACTCCAGCACATTCCTCGCCGCTACAACGACGCCGCCGACGCTCTATCGCGACTGGCCTCCTCTCGGGAGCCGGTCCCGGCTGGGACCTTTGAAGAAAGGCTCTCTCGGCCGTCCGTCGAGGCCGCCGACCAAGACGAAGGGGGAACCTCGCGCCAAGGCGAGTCTACCCAGGCGGCGCCTTCAGTGGGAGACCTCCCGTCAGGCCGCAGCCGGGTGAGCACCTCGTGCTTGCCACCTGTTCTCAGGACACCTCCTGGATCTCTGAGATCCGAGGATACCTGAAAGAAAACTTCTTTCCGGAAGACGAAGCCGTTGCGGAAAGAATCGCGCAGCAAGCAAAAAGGTACGCGCTCGTAGATGGGGACCTCTATCGGCGTGGTACCAACGGCATTCTCATGAAATCCATCTCCCGGGAATAAGGCCGCGACGTGCTCGCGGACATCCACGAGGGTGAGTGCGGTAGCCATGCATCGTCTCGCACGCTGGTCGGTAAAGCCTTTCGGCAAGGATTTTACTGGCCGACAGCCCTCGAGGACGCCTTTGAGCTGGTTCGATGCTGCGAGGCCTGCCAATTCCACGCCAAGCAGATACATCAGCCCGCTCAGGCACTCCACACCATCCCCTCTCGTGGCCTTTCGCGGTCTGGGGGCTGGATATCTTGGGCCCGTTCCCCCGAGCAGTCGGGGGCTACGAGTACCTCTACGTCGCCATCGACAAATTCACCAAGTGGACGGAAGCTGAGCCAGTCGTCAAGATCAATAAGCAGTTGGCGATCAAGTTCATCTGAGGCATCATGAGCCGATTCGGGGTGCCTAACCGCATCATCACCGACAACGGCACGCAGTTTACGAGTGATGCCTTCCTCGAGTACTGCCAAGCCCTCGGGACAGAAATTTGCTTTGCCTCTATCGCACACCACCGAGCCAACGGACAGGTCGAGCGTGCTAACGCTCAGGTCCTTCGGGGGCTCAAGACAAGATCGTTCGACAGGCTCAAGAAGTGTGGCGCTGGCTGGATAGAAGAGGTCCCTACTGTCCTTTGGTCGATCCGGACGTCCCCCAGTCGGGCGACCGGTGAAACCCCCTTCTTCCTTGTTTACGGGGCAGAAGCAGTCCTTCCCTCCGAGCTCGCCTTCCGGTCCCCTCGGGTCGCGGCGTACTCAGAGGAAGATCAAGATCAGCGCAGGCTCGAAGACGTCAACTTCCTTGAAGAACACAGGTGCCGAGCTGCCCTCCGCGCCGCCAGATACCAGGAAAGCCTCCGGCGCTATCATCAGCGCCGCGTCAAGCCGCGGTTGCTCGAAGTCGGGGACTTGGTGCTCCGCCGCGTCCAGACGCGAGAAGGAAAGAAAAAGCTCTCCCCCATGTGGGAAGGCCCCTACCGAGTGACCAGAGTCACTCGGCCAGGCTCGGTGAGGCTGGCTGCTGAGGACGGGATGCCGCTGCCCAACGCCTGAAACATCGAGCTCCTGCACAAGTTTTTCCCGTGAATGGCCCGGGTAAGTTTTTGTTTTTTAAGATCGGCTCCCCGAGTGCCGAAAGCGAGTCACGGGAAGTTCCGGGTCTGTCACCAAAGCCCTGGCTGCTCGGCCTGGTTCCTTAACCCTGAGCACCAGTCCGGCCAAAGGTCACCCGAGTATCCCACGCGCTCGCGCCCGCGCTCGGGGGCTCCCTTGTACCCCAGGCTATTCAGATAGCGTTATTATCAATATAAAAATGCAGTTTTCCTTTGTATGAATTCCCTGTGCAATGTCAGTTTCCATGTTCAATGTCAATATCCTCTCACTATCTAGCAAAAGAGTCGTTTTCCACGCGTTTTTCGGGATCCCGAGTCCCCCACGGTGCAAGTAGGTCCCACCGGTCCGAGTACGAGCAGTCGAGACGGTCCAATGACTGTTCGCGGGCCGTAAGATGCTCGGGCGGTTAGCTGTACCCCGAGCACATCCGAGCCAGGGCAGATAAGCCCCTGGCCACCCGTGCTCCGCTGGTCAGCAACCCCGAGCGCTACCCAACTTCGTGTCATTCGGGTAGCCTCACTCCTCGTGCTCAGGACAGGTTGGCAGATCCAAAAACCCGCGGGCCGTGACGACAGGCGAGCCCTCGAAAGACTTGCGGAAAACGTCCCTTTTTGCTGAGTAAGCTATATAATCGTCCATTAAGTGAACAGGTTCACCCTGACGAAGTACTCGGGTACCCCCCGCTGGATTAACGTTAAGCCTCGGGGCGCCAATATACCAAGGAGCCTAATCTCTAAGCTAAGCTTCTAAGTCATGCCTCTATGTTTTTAAAACCCCGAGCATTACACGGACGAATAGTTTTTACTCGCTAATTTTTTCAAGTATCTGCTGTGTTCGCGACGGGTTTACCTGAAGGTGGCGGCGAGAGTCACGGGGAGTGCTTTGGGTTGTCCGCTCAAAGCCCTGGTGTCTTGCCTGGTTCCTTAACCCTGGACATCAGTCTGGCAGATAAGTCGCCCAAGCACCCTACGCACTCTCGCACGCGCCCGGCGGTTTTCCCAGTAGCGTTCCAGGGACATAAGGAAACATTGCCGCGTAAAAATAAAAGCTATCGAGAGCGAGAGTCATTACAAATATGCAATGTTTTAATATAACATATATTAACAACTACTTATTCTAATAATTGTCCCGAGCGCAAAGATTTGGCCAATTTTTGCAGGCAGAACAAAGAAGTTAGAAGGAGCCCGGCTCGGCGACACCCCGGGCCCCGAGGACGGGGCTTTCGTAGCTTCAGTCGCGGCGCGTCAAACTCTCGGGGGCTGGGGCCTTCGGGGGGACCCGAGGGCCGGTCTCCGTCCTTCTCCGAGCAAGAGCCAGACGCTTTGCCGAAGCAACAAGGAAAGGAAACAAGTTCCAACACAAGTATAATAAGAAGGAAAAAGCAAGGGACAAAAAGCCTTCGGGCCAGAGCCCTTTGCATAACAGAAATTCAAGCAAAAGTTCTTACAAAGGGGCTACGCCCTGGACTAAGAACAGCAAAAATGGAGATGAAGGAGGAGCTACTCCTCGCTGCCACCGTCGCCGGCGTCTTTCTCGCGGGCAAAGCGCAGAGCGATCTCCTCGGCAATCCCGCGGACCGCCCTTCGAGCTTCGTCCTCGCTGGCCTCGTCGATCCCCTCCGCGGCTGGTTCCAGGGAGAAGTTCGGGTCGCGGCTGCGGTAGCACGTCAAAGTGTGCTCCGCCACCGCGACCGCCAGCTCCCGGCCTTCCTCCTCGAGCCGTTGGGTCATGGCGTCGCCGAGTCCGACGAGGCGCTCGGTGATGTCTTGGAAACCCAGCGCCATGTTCCCGGGGGTCTCGTCGATCCTCCCCGGCAGGGATGCTAGACCAAGTCCAGCGGCCTGAACGGCGTCCCTCACGCGGAAGAAGATGTCTCGCATCATCTGCGTCGTCTCGCGCCGCTCGTGGAGGAGTTGGACCTTCTCCCTGTCCGCCTCCTTCAGCGCCGCGGCCGCTTCCGAAGACTCGCGCTGCCTCGCCTCCTCCACTTCTTGGAGTTTGGTCTGGACAGTGCGCTTGGAAACGCGCGAGTCCTCGAGCCGCTCCCCGAGGCGCTGGACTTCCGCGCGAAGCTCCTCCATCTCTTTGGCGAGCTCTGCGCAAGCGGCCTGGATGTGCATTTGGACTTCAGCCTCCAGCGAGTTTGACCCCTCTTCGAGGTCCTTCTCGCGTTGGCTAAGTTCTTGCGCCTTCGTCTCGGCTTCCCCCTCTCGGAGAAGGAGTTGCTCCTCCCGGCGAGCGAGGTCGTCGGCACGCTCCTCCAGCCGCGCCCGCTCCTCGTCGGCGTGCTTCTCCCGCGCCTCCAAGTCCCGCTCTCGCGGGGCAAGCAGCGAGGCCCGCCGGTCGAGGTTCCGCTCCCGTCGGTTAAGCTCTCGCTCCCTTTCGACGAGCTCCCTCGTTGCCTGCTCCACGGCCTCCTGCTCCCGATGGATCTTGGCGATGTCCCTCTCGTAGTCTCGCTTCGCGATGCGAGAGCGGGTCAAGAAGTTTTCCGCCGCCTCCGCAAGCGCGGCCTCCCGGTCCTCCAAGGACTCCTCCCGCTCGTCCAAGGACCTCTCCCGATCCTCTAAGGATTTCTCCTTAGAGGTGAGGTCCTCCTGGATCTTGTCAATTGTGGCGCGCGCAGCATCAAACACATCGGAGGGGATCCCCCGAGACGTCTGCCTGCGACGCGCAACGGGCCTCCACCCGGGCAGGACGAGGACGTCGAAGAACTCGGGCTCCTCCTCTTGGGGCTCGGGGTGCTCGGCCATGTTTGGAGCACCGGCCCCTTCCTCGGGCCGGGTGCCCTCGGTCCCCTTCATCGGGGCCGTTTCTTGCCCAAGTGCCGCCGCCAGCTCCTCGGGCGCGGCGGCACACGGCTCCTTTTCCGCCGAGACGGCGCTCTCCGTCGCCTCCGGCGTCTCCATCGCCTCCGGCGCGCCCTCCATCGCGCTCGGGGCAGTCTCTCCCTGCGAGGCGGCTTCAGCTCTCGGGGCTGGCGCCGCACTCGGGGTCGGGCTCGCGCTCGGGGCGGAGGACGCGGGTCCGCCGGCTCGCTCGGGGCCGAAGGACCGCTCGGGGCGGAAGGCGCGCTCGGGGTCGGGCCCACCGCTCGCTCAGGGCCAAAGGGCCGCTTGGAGTCGCAGCCGCGCTCGGAGCCGCAGGAGCTCTCGGGCCCGCAGCCGCGCTCGGGGCCGGCGGAGCCCTCGAGGCAGGAGACGAGTTCGGGGACGGCCGAGATTTCTTACTCTCCCTGAAAAGACAAGCACAACCAAGCTCGGATCAGTTCCCGAGCAAAACACTTAGCCGAAAAGAGAAAGAGCTCTCGCTTACCGCCACGAGCCCTTCGGAACCTGGCTTCCCGGGCCAGGGGGTGTCGTCGGGCCTTTCCTTTTCTGTCCAGCGGCGGCGCCCGCATCCACCGCCGACGAGCCTCCGGCCGGCGCAACTCCGGAAGACCCTCGCCCAGAACCGACGCCGGCCCCCAGCGCCGCAGGGCGCCGCGGGCGGCAGAGGCGGCGGAGGCAACGGCTCGGAGGGACGCTGCCCCGAGGATCCTTGTCCGGAGGACCGTTGCCCGGAACCGCCGCCTCCGGTCCCCGGTGCCGCAGGGCGCGCGGGCAGCGGAGGCGGCGGAGGTAGCGGTTCGGAGGGGCGCTGCCCGGAGGATCCCTGCCCGGAGGCCCTTGCCCGGCGCAGCGGCCTCCCATCCCCGTCGTTTGCCGCCCCGTGGCCGGCGGTGCATGCGGCCTCGGCTTCGGCGCTTGTGGCCACGGTGGCGGGGACGGGGGAGGGGACTTGCTTTTTGCCCTTTGGGTCGGCGGGGTCGTGGACGGCGAGTGGGACGCTCGGTGCCCTAGCCGCCCGCGCCGCCTCTGCCTCCTCCTCATCCGCGGCGATTCGGATGGACCCGGCCGGCCTGCACTCGCCATCCTTCGGCGGACTCACGATGCCCTCCGCATTGCACGTCGGCATCATGTCCAGGATGGACTGGCGGTCCGCGTCGAAGCAGAGCGGCAAGTCCGGTCGCGGCAGCTCGGCGAGCGAGGCGTCCTGAATCCCGAGCAGCATCCTCAGGGTAATCGCCATCTCCTCCTCGCTCAGATTGTTGTCGGCGCCGACCGCCGTCCGGCCGTAGTCCTGGTCGCCGGTGTACATCCACGCCGGCGGCCTGCGTTCCCGCAGCGGCGCCAGCCGGCGGCGCAAGAAGTCGCCAACAACCATGGTGGCGTTCAGACCCAACTCCCGAAGTTGGGAGATGCGCTCCACCATCATCCAAAGGTCCTTGTCATCGCCGGCGAGGTATTCCCACGATCGGTGGTGCTCCGCCGGCGCTTCGGGAAGGAGAAGCGACTCCGCTGGGTTGGTGTTGATATAATACCAACTCTGGTGCTAGTCGTGTCACTTATTCCGCAGGTCTTGCGGAATGTATGGGTCAGCAACCTTTGCTCGGAGCTGGAAGTTTGCGCTGCCGCTGACCTCCGCTCGGGCGGAGCCCCGGCTCTTCCCGACCGTGCGAAGGACGAAGTAGTGCCGGAAGAGAGCCACCGACGGCATCACCCCCACGAACATCTCGCAGAGGTGGGCGAAGATCGCTAGCACCACCACGGAGCTTGGGGTGAGATGCAGAAGGTGGATCCCGTACTCCGCCAGGATCGCCATGAAGAACAGCGAGAAGGGTGGAAGAAGGCCGGCCGTGATGAAACTGGTGAAGATCACCGTTTCATCCGCCCGCGGCTCCGGTGGGTACGTCGCCGGCCGTACCGTCGTCGGGTCCGGACGGCCCTCCGGCACCGTCAGCAGTCGGACCTTGTCCATCGCCTCCTCGTTGAGGAAGCGGGACTTGGGAAGCACGGCGGGCGGCTCCGGGGAGGCTTGACGGCTCTTGCGGCGAGTCATAGCGGCGGCGGAGTGGAGGCGAAAGGAAGTTGTCGGGAGGCGAAGAAGGAGGCGGCGAGAGGAAGAAGACGAGGCAGAGCGCAAAAGCTTTGGAAGCAGAGCGTTTGAGCAGGAGTCGGAAGTTTGAAAAGGTGTGGGGTCGGTCCTCTTTTAAAGAAAAAGGCTTCCGCAGAAGATCAACCGCCCGCACCCGGCGATTTTCGTGCAATCGTGGGCTGTCAATTCACTGCCGTTGGCCGCGCGAAACCCGGAGGTCGTGTAATCATGGCCTGCGAATTTACTGCCATCTGGCGGTAAAGATGCGGTCGCACGAAACCCAGGGCACGCAACCGCTCGCGCATGGCGCGAAGAGCCGCGCGCCTTTCCCGCGCGCATTAAAAGCGTCCCTACGCAGGGTGCATGAAGGTGAGCCGACATCTCTGCTTGGCCCAAGAAGGGAAGGCCTTATCCCCAGTCGTGGCCCGTCGGGCCATCGCGGGAGACAAGGCCGGGGGCTACTGTCGGCGGAATGGGGCCCAGGGTCCCCCGAACCGCCAGTGGAGGCCAACCAGATGCCGTGGAGTGAGACACGTGGCGGTCGGGTTGTTGTAGACCCCGCCCCGGCAGCCAAGTGGGTCCGGCGGTCAAGCCCAAGTGCTCGGGGTCCTTCCCAAGCATCGAACCCCACACGCAACAATCTGAAAGGGCCTTGGGCTCCCAAGAGCCCAAGGCTCAGGAATCGAGGGGGCGCTTGGGGTCCTTCCCCGAGCGTCCGGCGTCCCCGATGCGTGGGCCCCAGGGGAACGCCCGGGGCATTCCCCCGAGCACTCCTCCTGGAGCTCCCCCCCGTAAGGGGCCCCGAGCGATCCTCCAACGAGCGCTCCCCGAGCGCTCGAGGTCACTCGGGGGCAGCCTGGGACAGCTGGCGCCCCTCCCAGTTGAAGGAGCTGCTCGGGGACGTAGTGCTCGGGGTCGTCGGGTCCCCCTATGGGGCCCACCTCTGGGCACGTCATCGAACGGTTAGCTTCTCCCGCAAGCCTCAGCCCTGGCAGAGGCATTTAATGCATGTCATTTCAACAAGGAATCCTAAGCCCTATGAGGGCATGATGACGGTCAGGCCGGGCCCCACCCGCTCAGGCGATAGGTTCCGTTGGCTATCACCCTCCGCCAAATGATGGGTCCGTCTGACAGTTTTGTTGACCGACCGGGCGCGCCGCACCACACGCCCCGGTCGCTGTCAACCTTTTTGCCCCCTTGGGTCGCGTTGCCGTGCGCCCCGGTGCGTGGGTTTGGTCACTGACGCCCGGGGCCCAGGAGCGGGTGTTTCACCCACCGTGTCAGAGGAAGCCCGGTAAGTCTCCATTTGTGGGACCCACCAGGCGTAAAGGTGTCAGGACCCCTGCTCAGAAGCACGACGAGAAGACGCCCGGCGCGGAAATCGGTGCCACGCATTAAATGTAAGGCGTGGGCCGCCCTGTTGTGCCTACGTCGCCGGTAGAACCCTCCGGCCGCTGTGGTAACCCCCCGAGTATATAAGGGGAGGACCAAGGCCATGCAAAGGGTTGGTTGAATCTCTTTTCGATTACACTCTCGGGTGCTCTCTTCTCCGGTGGGCATCTGGGCGAGAACTTTAGGGTTAGAGCTCTGAGAGAACTCCTCTTGTAAGCAAAATAGCCTCTGTGATCCCGGATAGACTAAGACACACATACAAGCAGGACGTAGGGTTTTACGCCTCCGGGTGGCCTGAACCTGGGTAAATCCTCTGCGTCTTTCGCATCAAATCCACCCTCTCCACGGTCCGTCACCGGCTCATAAGAGAAGCTCTACTGCGCCCCCGGCCGAATCCCAAAGGGGGTCCACCCGGACCACCGCTAGAGGCGTCTCTACGCCGACAGCAGCGCCGCTGTGCGCGCGTGTGTTCGGCAATGCAATGGAGCGGGGAGCACCTGCGGTGGTGCTGTGGCTACAGGGAAATGAGGGGGGTCGTGGCGAGCAGTGGCGTGATGGGCGGCAGGGAGACGGCGAGCGGCGGGGCGCTAAGCAGCGGGCGGCGCGTTGTGTCCGCAAGCGGCATGGGATGTGCGCTCTGCACATGGGCAGTTGTGGTGTACTTGGTTTTAGGGCCGGATACGCCTACCGTGATTACTGTACTGGTCCCTGAATCAGCAACCAGTACACACAAGAGCTTGATAACGTTCACATACAATAACGAGTATTTTACACAAATAGACCCTTATGGTCATTATTCAACATCATAGTCGATTGGCTAAATAAAAGTAGCAGTGGAATAACAACAAAGCGTGAATAATAACCCATCAATATGCCTATCCAACAGGCAACTGACTGGGGAGAACGTCCTAGCCCTCGTGGTCGCTGACATCGTCCTCAGAGCACCACTCTTTTTCTTCATCTGGCCAAATCAACAAGCCAAGTGAGTACGTTGAATGTACTCGCAAGCATTTCCCACAGGAGGATTATATGTCAACATTTCATGCAAGGTTTATAACAAAGGAAAGCTCTATCCTATGTTGCAGGTTATGCGGAAACGTAAGTTTTGATCTTAAATACGATAATAGATGTCAAAGCTATTTGGAAAACGAACCCATCCCAAGTCACATTCAACGAACTAGGTAGTCTATGCTACCTCCCTTATTCCTTTTCCTCAGCGTGATAGCTCAGCCTATCACGCCTACCCTTTTTGGCTTCCGCTCGCACTACCCCGGGCAGTGTAGCTAGTCTCTTCTTCAGCAATTCCTAGCTACCAACCGGGTAGCGTAAATTGCACTCTGTGGAAACATCATGCCCACATCCTTAATCCCATTGCCCAGCTTTCATAAACAAAACTTTGTCTAACCAGTGTGTGGCCTTACCAGTTCATGTCCATGATCGAGGACGCGGCTATTCGAATAGTTTTTAACACTCTGCAGAGGCTGTACAGCTTTACCCACAAGATGTAAGTTACTCTTATTGCCGAGCGCTAACGGGTACACTTTCACAAGGTGTACTGGCAGGGTTATTACAACGAGACCCTTCGCCCGTGTTCACACTAGAGCCGGACCCGCTAGGTGGGTAACCTAACTTTTGCATCCCGAATGACCAAAATGGGACTCTCCACATTTGTGTCGAACCTATGTACACGTACTGCGTGGAACTCACTGAGAGCTTTACCTCCACGTAGTTCCGTGAAGATCCTCTAGGGATCCCAAATCCACCCTAGCACATCACCCTAACTTCCCACAGTTCCGAGCTCTAGCATTAGACAGGGTACCGAATCAAGTCCTTCCCATAAAGAACATGTGGACGTACGGTGTGGAACTGATTTAGCGGCACTTAGGTTCGGTCCTTAATCGATTCGAGCAAGACTCCAGTTTCAACCCTTCACCTCAGGTAGCTACGGCTACCCTACCATTCCATGCTCACCACCTCAAAAAGCAACCGGCTACTCTACCATCCTTCAACACCCCTTAATATTCTTGCCCGGTTCAAAAATCCTCCATCATTTCGTTCGGGATTTTGACAAACATTTCTTTTTAAAAGATTCCTCGGAATGTATAGACAAACAGAGGGTTTTGATCCCAACCCATCGTAACCGGTAAAACTTAGTTTTAACTATAGCAGATCTAAGCACGGCTAAAGCCTATATCCCTAATATTTTGTTGGTCAAATACAACCGACTAGATAAACCTGGGGTTACAAGGGGGCGGATTCCAAACCTATGGCACATGCATCTACTGGACATATCTACACTAGCATAAAATACCATTAATACTAAAATAGCATGCAAGGTTCGCAACCAAGATAATTAAGCTTGGCAAATATGGGATTCAACATGTTCAAGGTGGGAAAGCTTGCCTGGCAGTTCTGGTTCTTGTTCCTGTTCTTGGCGTGGGGGTGTTCCCGGGTCTCCTGGCGCACGTACGTCACTCTGTTAACTACACGTCAGAAAAATCGGCGAATAGAAGAAGCAAATAATACGACTTCAACAATAACAGCCAACATGCATGTATGCCACATAAAATGACGATGCCTTTGATTAGGGGAAATAAAAACCATGTTATTAGGGTTATGTGCTCAAGACCTCTACTCTTATTGCCTTGGTGGAAGCTATAAATATTTTATACGTATCGGGAGGTATAGAACTTTATTTTGAACTATTCTGAAAGTTGCATAGATATATTGTATATGTGAATTAAAGAAAAGAGAGAGGATGCCCTAATTATGTTCTCTATTGCTAATGCTCTCGATTTGTTTCAAAATTCAAAACTTTGTATAGATAAAAGTTTGGGTTAATTCCAAGGATTCCAGAACCGGTGAAAGAGTTTCAAAAACCGGCCAAAATCCCCTTTAAACCGGTTGAATCAGAGGAGTCCGGTTCTGAATAGATATAAAACAGAGAAAATCGGTTAGAATACGTTTCCCGACCGCATTAAAGCGCCTCCACCTGGTCGGAAACGGAACTAAGCCTGTGTGCCCTTAACCGGTCGGATGCGGAAACCCGAGGCGCTATGCATTTATTCGCCGGAGGCGGGATTTGGTTTGGGCAGTTTAATGTACACCGTTCCTCACCTGCTTTACTGGTGGTCGGTCGCTCCGACAGCCAAACCAGAGTGAATGCTGGTGGGGAGACTGGGGCGGTCGGTGGCGGGGCTACAAATCGGAGAGGAGGAGAGGCTCAAGGGAAAGGGGAGGTACTTCGGCTTGGGTCACTCGGCCAGGGAGCTTGGGATGGCTTAGATTGGAACCGAGGTGGAATTACGAGCTCGGGTTGGAGGAGTGACGCTTGGTGTGGCGACCTGAGCTTGGGGATTTGCGATTTGAGCGGCCAATGCAGGAGCTTGGTGAGGGGAGGGCTTGGTGCTAGGAGAGCTACTGGATGAGTTGCTTGGGATGTGGGAGAGCTGGAGCTCGGCGCTATTTATAGCCATGGCGATGGCTAGCTAGACGGCGGTTGTTCCCCGGCGATGCGACGACTCAAGAGGAAGTTACTGGCACGTGCTGAGCTGGTGATGGCAGGGACAGGCACGCGGAGCAAGGCGGCGGGTGGACGACGGGTTCATCGGCGGGCAGCGCGGTGGTCGCTATTCAGTATCAACGGGTGGTGCGGAAACAACTGTGGCGGGCTCAGGCCGTGGATGGAACTACTCGGGCGGATTAGACGCCACGGTGAGGTAGGAGGTGAGTCATCCGACGGGCTATGCGGCGATGTCGGCGCTTGGAGCGGCGAGGCGTCGGCGGATGGCTTGGCTGGAATTGCTAGCGTATTGCGGCGTGGCCGGGCATGGCCAGTGCGCGAGCTCGGCTGGCATGACATGCCATGGCGTGCCATGATGTGCACGAGGGTGCCAGACCTCGCCAGGAGAGAAGAGGATACGTGTTCGAGGGTACAGTAGGATTGGCACTGCTTTTGGTGAAATCAGGGAGGAATCCCGTTGGAAGTCAATGGACAGGCTATTGTGTCAAGGGCTAAGGTTAAGGAGTAGAGTACAAAAATAGTGCCCTGCTGCCATGGTTTATGGGACAAGTACGTTGAAGTGACAGGTGAGAAGTCCCCTGCATTGACTCAGTGCTTTGCCCTGAAATACGGCTTGTCATTTTATATGGAGAAGCTATTCCGATCAGGTGTTCGATGCCGGCCATGGGGGATTTTTGAACTAGACATGACCATGTTATTGCATATCTGGGATTGTGAGAAGGTTAAGACCATTGTGTAATTTAATCGGAATTTTTCAAACTATATTTCTATAGGTTACAGTACAACGCATCTTTCTGCCCTAGGATTTGTCATTTCCATTTGTTAATATTTGTGAACTGGACATACATATTTTATCTCATATTTGAGTTGTGTATGTTATTAGATTGCTCCATGAATTTATTCGTGATTTTTAGAGAGGTCGGGGAATGGTAGGTCTCACGGTTAGGGTTTTGGAGTGATTGGGTTAAATAGGAAGGAAGGGGGGTCGGGTCGAGGGACTAGGGTTTCGGGGTACGGCAAGGTGACGAGGGGATATGGAAACTCTCTGGGACGCTAGTGTCTTGGTTTCGGGGCATTTGGTTTCAGGGTGCCGTAACTACGTCGGCGGGTATAGAGCGTATTGCAGTGGATTGTTCTTGCGCTAGGGTTCAATCGGGGCAAGGAATTAGGGTTTTTTGGGTGTGGCAAGGTGGAGGGGGTCATGGGAACTCTCGCGGACTCCCCCACCTACGCTTAGGTATATTTGGTGGTGAGGTGCCGTAAACCTAGCGGCGTATAGGGTGCGTGTGTTGCGGGGTTGCGTATATTAGGTGCATGAAAAATTTAAAACATGTCTAACACATATGTGGTTATGATTGCATGCGGGTTTACGAAAAATGGGGTGTGACAGCAGTGCACGTCCAGGGCACGCACCGAGTGGCATGCTCGTGTCTGGATGTGCCCTGGTGCGCCTGGTCACGTCACCTCACGCCACAGGGGTAGTAGTGTTAGGAGGAGACTAGCGGGGAGTTTGGCACCGAAAGGAGTAGAGGAACATGGTGCTTCCTAAATGCCAATGTCGGCAAGCACAGGATTTTGGTTGGGGCTTCTGTTTGGTAGTGCTTCTGGTGATGCTTTTGGCGGGGAGGGTTGTTTAGGGTGCAGGAGGGAGTCTAGGAGACTTTGGCAATACTTTGGATAGGGTTTGAATCACAATTTCATGTGAGAGCGAAAAGAGGCAGAGGTGTTTGATGAAGTTCTTTCCAAAGTTTGAACTAGTGATGTTTATATTTTTGTATGTTTGGTGTTCTGGTACTGAGAGGAGTGCCCTGTGATTTTATGAGATTTTTTTAAGACTATTTGGTAGGGTTGCAGTTCAAGGTCCAATTAAGCCCTAAGTTGTAATTTGCATGCATTTAAAAAATAATTGAATTGGACCCCACAATATTATTTCCTATTTTGGTGAGGATTAGTTTTATATGCTTCCTAGAAATTTTCTAGCATTTTTAGACGAGAGGTTACACATGCGATATAGCTTTTAGGGTTTGCGGCCAAAAGAAACTATTAGCCGATTAGGGTTACATGTAAGGTTTTAGGTCTTCGAGGCCGTGAAGGGTGTATATGGGCATTAGGGTTTATGCAAGGTCACATTACCTCGGTTCGAGTCTCTTCATTGTGTTTTGGGGTTTTGCCATTTGCCAAGGGGAAACGACATTAGGGTTTCATGTATTCGGTAAAGATATCGAGTCGGGTCTTGGGGAAAAGGTGGCATACGTGTCGTGCCGGAGAGGGAAGGATGTCCTGGCACATTGATTGAAACCCTGAGGTCGAATTCCAGTTTTAGGGTTTTGTTGGGTTTGCCGAGGGGGCGATATTAGGGTTGATGTGTATATGAGTATATGTGTTTAGGTCGGCACTGACGTAGGCTTGGATGCATATGCATTCTAAAATATGACAATCTCAAGGAACTCCAAGAAAATTCCAATTGACGAAAAGGAGAGTATGATCACATGTGGCGTATACGCACATATGTGATCGTGCTAAGGTTTGGTATAAAGATATTTTAGCAAAAGCGTAATCGATCTCGCTTATTAGCGTAAAAAGTTTTTGTAAACCTTAATTTTTGGACTTTGGAAAATCGGGATGTGACAGGTGGCAATAGCTACGCAACGAGGCAGTTGGTCGTCGGTCCACCATCTTTGCACGCGTAGAGGCCACATGACGATTGCCTTGGCCACGTGGAAACGACGGCCTAGCAGCTAGGTCCCATGGGCCAAAAGAGGAGAGAGCAGTGTGTGCAGACATTTTCTAGAGAGGGAAAGCAGGACGGGAGGAGGCACGGGAGAGGGAGGAATGGGCCCAGTCCATTACACGAAGAGATGGGCTAGAAGAAGGCCCGGCCGGTTCAGGGTTCCAAACCTTTTTATTTTATGATTTATTTATATTTTTTAAGTTTTGAATTATTTAGATATTCAAACTTGAGATTTTAAATTTGAGAAAATTCACAGAAGCTTCTTGTTATACCTATGACCTATATGAATTTTATCATATTAAACTAAGTTAATTTTGACTGTTATTTAAATACAAGTCCAATTTTGCTCTAATTTAGGTTTGAACTGCAAGTAGGTGAAATATGGTTTCATAATTCATGAATTTTTTGTATTCATGCTCAATTAATAAAATGAGCCCCAAATATAAAATTCATGAATTTTTAATATAGGGAACCTCACCAAGTAAATATATTATAGTTCTGCCATTTTGGAACCTGATTAAATAATTCTTTATACAAATGTGCAATTCATCTCCAACATTCTTGAAAACTTGCAGAAGCCTCATTTGAGCTTTATGCGACCTACAAAATTATCATAGTGCTATTTTGAGCGATTTTATTTCACAATTTTATTTATGGTTGATTCTAGATCAATTTTAACACAAATTTTAGTTAGGATTGTATAGTTACTTTAAATGCAGAAATGACATTATATGGAAATACATTTTATCAATGATAACCTTCAAAATACTCATTACGTTGATGTTTACAAAGTAAGGTCATTAAAAAACTTAATAAAATCAAGATGTTAGAAAGACAAATCTGCACCTATGATTTAGATGTATCTAATATAAATATTTTAATAAGATGAGTAGTCAAAGGCTTAAAATTTAACTAGATCTATATCCAAAATGTTACGTTTTTGTGAATTGAAGAGAGCACCACGTATTGATTGACACTGTCACCATACCTCATCACCATTTTACCAGGGGTTGGAGAAACAAATGTATCAGGAGTTCAACACTGTCGACAACCAGCCCTCTGTTTCTTTGTCGCCGTTCAGGCAATCCCTGAATCGACATGGTTAACTGGTCACCCCATGGTAAGTTATGAGTTAGCGAGCGTCCGGACTCCGGCAGCGCTCGGTACGCCCGCATACACCGGCCGGTCTGACGACGCCATGCATATGCAGTTTTGTCCGATCGTAATCTTTTGATAGCACTACGTTGAACGGGGAAGCTAAGCACGCGTCCAACCCGTGTGCCCATACCACGTTGTTGTTCCCTACCGCGTAGCACGGCTTGGTTCCCCATCATCCTGTTCCCATGGATACCGCAAAGGTAACAGGCACGCGACGTGACATCCGGAGCACGACGATCGCGACACGGTTTGGAGAGAGACCTGTGCATAGCCAGGCGTCCAGCTATAGGCCTCCTTAGGAATAGCTTCTGAAGAGCTTATAGGTCAAAATAAGCTAAAAGCTAAACCTAAGGGGTAATTGAGATATGGCTTAATTTTTAAGCTTGTATGGATTCCCGTTGGTGCCAAGAAGCCTCAAATTTGAGGCTTCCCGAGCTTCTTCTCCTCTTCACTTACTCCATCCCAAATACTACCCTCAAAGTTCAACGTAATTACAGAAAAACTGCCACTCAAATCCCTAAATTCTTTCTCTCCTCCCGTCCTCCACCCGCAGCCCCGCTCCCCTTATCCCCGCGACTGCTGCCACCCCCCTCCCGCGCCGGCTATTCTTCCCCAACGCCGCCCTCCACCCCCTCCCCGCCGGTCTCCCATGCCGCCGCCCTCTGCGCGCCATCCTCCCGAGCCGAGCTTCGCCTCCTGTCATGGACAGCAGCCGCTGCCGAGCTCCACCTCCCACTGCCGAGCTTCGCCTCCCGCTCAACCTCCCACCACCTAGATCTGTCGAAGCCCACTCCCATGCCGCTCTCCCTCCTGTGCTGCCCTCCCTCCCAAGTTGGTTGCCGCCGTCACCTCCTACCCGAGCAGGTTACCGCTGCTGCTGACCTGGCCGCCGCCGCCGCCGACCTGGTTGCCATCCCCGTGCTGGCCTCCCCGCTCCGACCTTGTCACCATCCCCGAGCAGGGCGCCATCCCCGCGCAGGTCACCGCTGAGTCCGTCCCAAGCAAGGAGGTCGCCCCCGCCGCATCCTCACAGAGCAGGTCGCCACTGCCTCCGTCCTGCGCTGGCCTCCCCACGATGGCCCTCCCCGACGGCAACATCCGTCCCAACGCCGGCCAACAGGACCAACCTGTTTGAGGTAGCATTTTCTTCTTCTTTTTTCTTTGTTTATCTGGATTGAGGTTCTAGAGGACCAACTGAAGGCTCAAGCTCGACCCGAAGGCAAGAATTCTACTCAATGTTTCTCCTTTTTGTGCATGAATGCATGGAGATGAATTTGTGCGAGTGTAGAAGATGAATGCGTGTGTATAGAAATTTTTTGAATGAAGATGAATCTGTGTATATATGAATCAGCGAGCAAACTTTTTGAATGAGAATTTGTGAATTTGTAAAAGATGAATGTGTGTATATATGAATTTGTGAGTATTATTGGAAGATGTATGCGTGTATATATGAATCAATGAGCAATCTTTTTGACCGAGAATTTGTGAGTAATATTAGAAGATGAAAAACTGTATGTATGAATCAGTGAGCAATATTACAAGATGAATGCGTGTATATAGAATTTTTTTGAATGAGAATGAATGCATGTGTGTATGATTCAGTGATCAATCTTTTTAACTGAGAATTCGTGAGTAATATTAGAATATTAATGTGTGTATACATGAATCAGTGAGCAATTTTAGAAGATGAATGCGTGTATATATGAATCAGTGAGGAATCATTTCGAATGAAAAACTGGGATTGCATATAAGTTTGTATTTACGGAGTGAATTACTAGTGTAGTTTTCTTTCTTGTGTAAATAGACTCTCCAAAACAACGATTTAATCCATTAAACAGCAAACAAACGATTGCAGGGGTAATTCAGACTTTGCACCCTTCAGCATGCACAATAAGCTCAATTCTATAAGCCGTTCTTAAGAGGTAGGGTTTATTTTTAAAGTTTATTTTCACAGTGGCTTATAAACAGTTTATCTGGACAGTTGGTTTATACTTAAGCTCAAGCTATCCTAATGGGGCCATAGCTAGGTTGCCCAGCCAAAGGCCCGAGTCGCCGACACACTCTGTATACTGTACATTTGTACAGTACACAGTAGTAGTAGCAGTTGTAGTAGTACGCTGTACGTGTGCGTAGCTCTAAAACTACGACTGGTACTCGCAGCAGTGTACTTGTGTAGGGTCTGTTCCTTGTCGAATGCTGAGGCCTGAGGCACCACATTCGTTTCGTACTTTCGTTGTCATGCGCCATGACCGCTGCAAATCTGCGTCTGTCAACAACGGCATCGCAGGACAGCAGCGGCTCAGGATACTTTGAGCTTGGCATCGATGCCATCTACAGATCTACTATCTTCTTCTAGCATCAGACGCATATTTAAGCTCAGAACACAGTAAAGAACGGGGCAAGCGGAGCGCAGCTCGAGCCGCAAACAAGGTTCAGATCTGTATGTATCAGCTCCAAACCAGCATAGCTGCTGCTGATTCATATATACCATGATAAGTAATTTCCGGGAAGGTGACCATGATATACTATGAAAGCGAGCGGATTCCACAATAATTGTCCACGACTCCTCGTGAAACCCTGTCATGAAAACCCATTGACGAAAACAATATATATTCTCCTCTGCTAGTTTATACTCCCTCCAATTTTCTAAAATTATTGTTTTAGATATAGACAAAGTCAAAATTTCAAAAGTTTGACTATTAATATCTTTCAAGATATTTAGATTAGATACTAAAAAATTGCATCTATAAGTTCATCTCCAAAAGTAATTTCACAAGACATAATTTTGTTCACCTTTATAAATGTATTGTAACAGGATCAGTGATCAAAGTTGTATTTTACATACCACGGCAATGTCCGGAATAACAGCGAGCTGGAGAGAGCGAGAGGTTGGAGAAGTCCAACATTATATTGACAAGCTCATGACCGGCGTTTCATCGAATCAGATACGGATTAGAATATCATAAGCATAGGCAAGCACAGTAACCATGAAAGATAAGCATACACTTGAATACTGCATTTTTGTTCCATGCTCCTGCTAAGAAAGCGCCCGATCACAATAGGGACAGATGACAATCGATTCTGCTCTTTCCACAAAGCTACAGTTTACTAACAAACATTCTCCACAGCAACCATCGTCATGGTTTAAATTCTGAGTATCACCATCATAGCCCATATGTTGGTTCTCCCGACAAAAAGATAGTCATGATTTTAAATTCTGAATTTCACTATCACAGCCCATATATTGGTTCTCCGAACACTAACTGTATCCTGGATTGCTTAACTTCCATATGCTTCTAGGGTTATCTTTCTTTCTTCAGTCAAGAGGCATTTCATTAACATTTCAACCTATATTATTTTTAAAATAAAAGCACCTAGATAATCAACTAATGTGCAACGACAGCTAACCAGAGATGTTCAATGTGAATGCAAAGAACACCCAGTGTATATAAGCTGGCAAGGTCAAGAACATTGATTGAAGAATCAAGAACACACAATGAGACCTGAAATTAAAGGATACAACTAAATTCAAACAGCAACAGGCATGTCGGAAATGACACAAACAACTTAAGACGTGGAGCAAGCTGAAGATACACTGGCAAAATGAAAGCAGCCGCATCAGAGAAGACAAAACAAAGAAGGATTGGTACAACAACAAGAGGTCGCCTAGTAAAAGTGTCTTTGAGTCTTGACCGGACCAGGTCCAACTATGAAGCGGTAGAGGGAGCAAGTGGACTCAGGTAGTTGATGGGCAAGATGGAGCAAGCCATACTATGGACAACACAACACTTGTTGTAGAATAAATTTGATTCTAGACTTTACCCTCCCATAGGCACTCAGGGGAGGGACTACCATTATTGCGATTGTTTACGGATGCAGTGTGCATTAAGAGATCCCGAAGATGAGGTGGTGGCTGGAGGCCCATGGCAGAAGCACGCTCCCAACGCTGAAGCCGATTAACACCAATGCATGGACCAAACTTCATGTCCATGTCAAACTGACGCAACTGCTCCTCTTGCTCGCTGAAATCATCTGCAGCAACAACATCATCAACAAAAAAAGTTATGGTTTGTAAAGCAAGAACACTACAGGAGACCCTCAATTATAATAGTAACAATCTCTCCAGCAAGTACCTTTGAGATCTAAGGATCCATGAGAAATTAGTGCTGGTGTCTGAGCAGGATTCGAGGCCCCAACAGAGGCTCCTCCAGTGTACTGCTGTGTTTTCTTCTTTGAAGATGATGACGACGTTTTGGGGGCACCTCCTTTCTTTTTCTGCCGGTAGAAATCTTTCACGCTAGTGGAAGCCATAATTATCTCTCCTTCAGTTGTAACCGTCTTTCCTGTCAAGGTCTTCCAACAGAAATTTTAAATCACTTCCACTCTGGCTTTTGAATTTCATTTGCTATGTTGGAAAGAATGCTATGAGCAATAGCAGAAACCTATATGTTCAGAGCCAAGTCCTGAAGACTAGACTGACAATCCATTTTAATAAGAGGAACCCTCAGCTGATGCTCTTCAGTATATAAGAATATTAGTGCTCTCGTGCTCTCTAAAAATCATATAGTTCGAACCACAATAAAACTCAGTGCGAAGCACATATTGCATGATCCAGCAACTCAAGAATCAATCTATGCATCTCATTCACTACTAAGTATGTGTCCATAGGTTGTATAACATTTACACGGTCAGTTCATAAATCTGCTAGTTTCATTGCATATAGTCAGTCTGCCTAGGCTAGAAAAAATGGAGCAGTCACCTGATGAAAGAAACATGGACCATAAACAGGAAACCAGCATGAATAGAATACATACAAAAATGTAAGTATTGTTCCACACCGACTGTCATTTTAAGTTCTTTACATGTATCCTGTTAGCAAAATCCTTAAAATCGGTGTACATTTTATGCTAATGAAGTTTGAGGCACTGAAACACATTGATACAATAAATATAGTAATACCTAAAGGAAGAAAGAAGGAACAATGAAGCATAGCCATCTTGCTGCTCTTCGCTCCAAAAGTCATTCTTGTTATGCTCAAGTTCAACTACTGAACATAATCCTAGAAAAGCAGAACTAGTAGAAGCGTCGTTGTGCGCTCCTCTGTTGCACTTCCATCTCAGGGCTTAAAATCTCAAACTTTCCATACCAACTAGCAAAACTGCATACTCCCTTTTTCCACGCGACGAATGAAAACAGGCGGTTCTCCAATTGGAGCATATTCCCCTTTCGAAGTGCAAAATAGACAGAAAATATGGAACAGAAAGGCTACCGATTACCCTTCATCTAGCTATGACGCTCTACCTCCAACTCCAAGCGTTTTCTAATTGGAATACGAAGAACCCAAATACCATTCCCGCGGAGGCCTAGAATCTCTCTTCCTCGACTTGCAAAGGCTAGGCCCAAATCAGGAAGAGATTGGGCATGTGCTACGCGGAGAAGAATGGGAAATTTTGAGATCAAGCAGAGGGCGTACCGCGAGAGGCGGCGGAGCAGGCGATCGAGGAAGGAGCAGGGTATCGGAGAACGGCGGCGAGCTCGGCAGCAAATCAGTTCTTCGCCTTCTTCACATTTGACATTTTTCGCTTTTCGTTCCACGAATTATAACGTGGATTGTGGTGGAGCTGTGGAGGCCCGTTTAGCCCAGTTAAAACCCATCAAGTAACTTGTATCCTGTCGTGTTATTGGACCCATATTTTGCTCCTCGATAGATGTATTCCCTCTCAGAAAATAGTATCCTATTTCTATGAGGAATCCCTTTCTAGAACCTTAATATGTTTTTGTCGTTTAGAAAAGAGGCATAAGTAGGGAAATGAGATCGACAGTGAGGATGATAAGTTTGACGGAGCCAGAAATCACTGACTCGCCATGTTTGGTATTATGTGGACTATAGTAACCTTATTTGCCTAACTAATTTTTATTATTTTATAATTTAACTAACCAACTATATTTTATTTTTAGGGCTATATTTCTATATCAAATTATTAAGTAAGCCTAGTACAAACGCCTGTTAGTGGTTTAAAAAATTAACCTGAACCTAACCCAAACCATTGTGAAGAAAACCGGCAGTCCAACTCAGACCATCCCACAAAATATTCCTTACAATCTAGTCCAAACCAAACTGTAGTCTATTTCTACCCAAACCAAACCACCCACATTCCTTAGTATGTGTTCAACCCATTCAATGTTATGGTCTCAACTTAATTTCTCAGCCCGTTTCCAGCCAGAAGCATTAACGCACCCAATGTGATCAACTCCGTCATTGTTAGAGCGCTTCACGAATGAGCTGCTCGAGAGGTCCATGAGCAATACTGCATCATCATGCTCAAGGCCGCTCCTTCCTACAGCCTAGCCACTACGACGGCAACGCGAACTTCTACGTCAGGGAAAGCGACATCATAGTGATCCTAGTGGGTGCCGTCGTCTACTCGGCCAACATGCTAAGTGATGGAAAAGGAGAAGACAGGAGGATGGGAGAAATCACATTTGACGTACCTGATAGAAGACAAATTCCTTAGACGGCGACGTGGAGATCGGAGGAAATGGTAGCGATGGAGAGATGAATATGACGGCAACAATGGAGGGATCGAAGAGCCGAGGACGACGTAGGCGGAAGAGGGTCTAGCGACGGCAACACGATGCAACTGGTGATGTTAGAAAACTGGGAGATAATTTTTTTTATGAGACGACTGGGATAGAGCCAAGAGGAGAAAGGGCTGAAACCCACGGGTTGAACCCATGTCGTTCAAACCATTTCAGTTGCTGCAGTCTCAACCTGCACCGCACCAATCCACTCCGTTCCGTAGTCCAACCCGGACAAACCAACCCGTTTCATACTTAGACCCGTATCAGGCCAAGCCAATTGGAACCGATCAATATCAAAACCAAAAAAACCAAACGAGCTAGACCCGTATCAGGCCAAACTAATTGGAACGAGCCCACACCATTCCCAGGCTGAAGCACAGTACTATTCAGCGACTACAAATTAAGCTTAAGTCGGTGATCTTTACGAAACTACTTCGATCGCCCGTGCACGCGCCGCGGCGCTTCCACCGGCTAACCACGACCCACCCGCACCGCCGCCGCGCGCCAGTCGGTCAACAGCGGGCCGACATGACCCACATCCGAACCGTGAGTAGACGAATCTCGCGTTTCCTCTCGCGCCGCCGACCGCGCGTGGGCTTCCCAGAAGGCGCGCGTCGCGCGGTCAGGTCGTTGGTGTCGCAGCGTCGCTACGAGTCCTCCCTTACTTGCGCTCCAACGGGGCCACGCAACGCAAGCCCTTACGTAACGAAGGCAACACAGCGTGCGGCTCGGCGCGGCCGTACCCGTGCGCTTCTTTCCCCGTAAAAACTCCGCCCGAACCAGCCCCGATTCTCCGTCACCTTCAGCCACTAATCCAACCGAAACGGACTTCCAGAGCCGCCGCGAAGGAGCAGGGGGAAAAAAACTCGTGCCGCGCGCCCCGGGTCGCATGCGCCGCGCTGCCGCCAGTGCCGCCGTGACGAGGATGGCAGCGACCGAGGAGATGAGGCAAGCATCCACCGCGGCCGCGGCCGCGGCCACAGCGGCCG
>JAGXJF010004286.1:0-55539 GCA_019208055.1 Stipa capillata | reverse complement strand
TACCCGTTCGATGTTAAGTGAGCCTACGGAAGACTGGCAGTAAAGTGTCGTGCTGATAACGTATCCTACAAACTTTATCGGTGAATCCAGTCCAAGGAATATAGGGCGATGGAGTGTAAACGACGTCGGGGAAGAAGACGATCACGGGAACACGAGTACAGTAAATAAAAGTGACACAGGGAATAGAGGGAGTTTCTCTTCTTTATTGATCGATCAAAAGTCAATGTACAATGATTGCTCCCCTCTATTCATAGACTAAAGAAAGCTAAAATATAAGAGTCCAATTTAAGTGACATAAAGGGAACATATCCTTCTTTATGAAGGTCGAATCATTCTGGGTGAACTCAAAGATTCCCAACATGATTGTCACATATCGTAGGGCATGTTTGGTTGGGTTGTGACTGTTGACAAACCTGCTGTTGACTGGCTATCTGGAAAAACTGTTGTGGCTGTGGCAAAGTGAACATATGGCTTTTGGTTGATCCAAACCATCTACAGCATTTTGAAAAATGAGCACAGTAATTTCAACACATTGCAAAAAGCAGGCAGAAGACAGCTTTTTCAAACAGCTGAATTTGCACTGCAAAGTCCACAGCTACCATTGGCAAAAGCTGCTAAAAAGCTGGCCCTTTGATTAGGCTGCAGCTTTTTCCAGTGAAAAGCTGCTGAAAAGCCTAACCAAACATCCCCGTACTATCTCCTTTAGAGTGGGTGACGGACTGGCAGTTTCATCAATTATTTGTTTGGATATGATCTCACGGAACTCCTATATATTTGACTATTTAAGATATGGGTATCATCAAAATTTCGTGATCCTATGCACAACCGTTAGTGAGAGAAAGAGAGAGAATCAACAGCAAATATATATTTCATGTATAGTTATGAGAAAGCCAAATGTACATGTACATGTGGGTACATGAGTTAAGAATTTAGTTCAATTCTCATATTTGTGCATCTCAAATAATTCTCCAAAAATTCATAGATGTTCATCATGTTATATTGTACAAACCCACAAAATTTCATGCAAAAATATAATAAAGAGTGCCCTACACAAAAAAGACAAAAAATAGTTGAATTTTTTGTCTTTTTTGTGTAGGGCACTCTTTATTATATTTTTGCATGAAATTTTGTGGGTTTGTACATTATAACATGATGAACATCTATAAATTTTTGGAGAATTTTTTGAGATACATAAATATGAGAATTGACCTAAATCCTTAACTCATGTACCCACATGTACATGTACAAAATCCACTCTCTATAGTTATTCTAGTTATGTACAACTTGCTACCGAGCTTTGTACGAAAATTTTCCTGCATGATTATTATGCACCTAAAAAATTTCTGTTTTTCTTTCCGTATTTGACATCAGAGAATCGTGCCCAAACTTCATTGTATAGGTACGCTCAAGCTTAATAAGCTGGATTAGTTTTTCACTGAAAAGCTCGCCATGTCTGCACACGGAAGACACGGACAGAGAAACGAGTGATGAAGGTATCGATGGGATCGGACCGGATCGATGGGCATGTTGCGCGCTGGAAGCTTCATGGTAATGCGAGTTGCCGGTACTATACGGGCATAGGGCTGTGAGTCAGGGAGTGGGTTGGGCAAATGATCAGTGGAATGCCCACCGCCTCTGCCTGCCTAGCGACTAAATACCTACGTACGTATGCTGCTGCTTGGCCGATGTCCGATCACTGCCTGTATGGTCATAGTCACACACTATGGGAAACCTCAAAAATATCTGACGGTCACCTCACGACGGTTCAAGAACCAAAATTTGCCGCTTATTTCCCTGTGCTTTTCTAGCATTGTTCTAGTACTTTCGGAGGGTGATTGCGTGCTGTTTGAATGGATCGATGTCTTCTCAAAAAGACAAAAGTGTACGTGCCTAACAGTGGCCTAGAAGTTGACTGCTGCTTGACCTGCTCGTCAAAGTCGCCCTGGACTTGTTGCCTTTCCTGAGACATACTATGCGTGTATCGGGTCGTAGGCGGCCGCTCACACCGGTGCAAGTTCGACAATGAAAAATCTAACAGCTCAGTGAGTTTGAGAACCCATTACTCTCGAGTGTCGAGTGATCCTAGGTGAGAACTGAACCGGCCGACCTGCTTGTTTGGATGCATGGTGCCATGTTGGTTTGGTTAGCAACATTTCAAGATTTGTCTTAAAGCTCGTCTTGCACAAAATGAAAAACGAAGATCACATGAGAAAAAGGGACAAAATCTGGCCTACGATAAATATATATATGTACATGGCCAGTCGAACCATTAATTTATGCCAAAGAAGATACTTAGGTAAACGAACTAGAGTTAGAGCGGCCAAGAGAAGAATAAAACAACAGAAGCTTTGGAGCGAAAGGTAACTTCCAGATCAGGATCAACATATTTCACCCAAATCGAATAATAATCGAGATCGACGGGCCGTGCGTACGAACATCTGATTTTCATTTGTAAAAAAGAGTGATTCGAGTACTATGGCATCTCCATCGTATCACACTGTCCATGTTAGGTACATGTGTCATGTTTCTCACATATTTCAAACTTACTCGCTGACAATAAGTAGTCCTTCAATTTCTAATTGTTCTTTGAGAAGCAACATAGATCTTATTTTAAGAGACACCTGAGATTTTGACCTGCTGCAGCTGAAAGTTTGCTTCGCCCTTGGTTTACATCTTACACGTGAAAAGGCAGTTTTCCTTTTACTGGGCTCTGTTTACCATATCTAATACCTATATATTTTTGTTCTTTTATGCAAGTGCATATCATTTTCATGAGATCTACAGAGCATCCGTGGCCCGGGATGCTTCCCTGAGACCTCAAATTAAGATGCTCTCTTGCTCATGTGTTGTCTCATCTCCATTGTGTCGGTGGAGCATCATCGATACCTTCGCATAAGGTTCTTTCAGGTTTACTGCATATTAAGTACATATAGATAACTACATAAGAAGCAGATGATGAAGACTGACCGGGTAAATATACTGCACGATATAGAACCATACTGTGTACATAAAGGGTACGGCATTGTAGAATTCCCAAGTACTTGTTTTATACATGGCGATGCCACTCACGTACATACCTCCTACATATCATATTAGATTACTATCACTTGAAAAATTGTTATTTCTCGATTGATTGAGTTGTACATTATTAAGTCTTATACATTAAAAAATTATGTAACTCTAGGTTCTATAGACATGTAACTATTCAATTATAAATCTAAAATTATAATTTTTAAAATATGTAACTATTCAATTAACTGTTAGATAAAGAATCAACGCTCAAGATCATCAGCTTATAAATAATAATTTATTAGTCGATTTATTAAAAGACTCGCAAACAAGTAATGCTTTCTTTCATATAGCTCTCTTCCAAACACTCCCGAGTTTTTGTTTAGATAATTTTCAAACAAGTAAGGACTCCCTGGATGTGCACACCGACACTGTATAGAACTTCGACTGCATCGCCAATTCGCCACTCGTCGCGTGATCCAATGATGCCTTCTTGATTGAGATTGCTACTCGTCCCAAACATTTTTCCATGGTCCCAGAAGCAGAGGCGGAGCCATCCATGCGACAATGCTACGACGTGGCACGTTTTTCCTGGGCCCTACGGAGACCAGAGGACCCCACCGACCACCTGCTCTCCTGCACCGATAAGAAAAATATATCATTTCGACGCGGCGAGAGTCCTCCTTTTTCTTTTCATTCTGAAAGTTTTTCTTTCGTTTGTAAGGCATTTTGAAATTAAAACGCCGTGAGTTCTTCATGCATGCCAACGTTGTGGCCATCTTCTACGGGCATGTTTAGTAGCCTGTATGTCTTTAGCATGGCTATCTCTCCTGATACAGGCTGAGCCTGGACATGCTGAACGCATACAACTCCACAGTGTTTGGTAGCCTGTATATGCTGAGACATGCTGAGTTGAGATCTTGTTTGGTGGACTGTATCTGTGATCTAGACATGGCTGAGAGGCTTTGCTGAGAAGTTTTGGTGGGTTGAGATCAGCCATGCTGACTAGGGAACCTCCACTTGTGGGTTCTCTCCTGGGCATGGCTGAGAGGCTTTGGTGGGTTGAGGTGGGCATGGGTGAGAGAACTTATACATCCTACCAAACACTGAAAAGTGAGTTGAGAAGAGAATAGATGAGAGGATGCACTCTACCAAACATACCCTACATGAATGCTGAGAGTGCAGAAATAAAATCCGACGGTAATTGATTGAGATTACTGGAGAAGTGGAGAGTAGATAGTGCTCGAGTCTTGTTTAGGAAAACAGAAATTGGATTTTGTCTCGAGCTACGACTGAGCTGAGCGACACTAATTTTAGCTTGAGTTGTCATCCAAATTATAGCTACAATGCGCCTTCGTATGTATCGGCCCGTCATACCTGGTGTTCATCTTTCCTGTAAACAAACCAATATATGCTGATTATGTAAAAGCTATCGACATAAACAAAAAAAGGAAACTACCCTATTCCTCCCGATGACACACTTGCCCTTTCTTTAAGGCGTAGATGCTAATGCTAGTATAGCAAAATCCATTGTATGCCGCAGTTTTAGTCATATGTCCGAAATTAAGGTATAAATGTAACTCGATCTAGATGGCTTGTTTGCTCCCTTTGACCCTGTCGTACTCGTAGAGTTCTCAAATCGTGTATTCTCTCTGTCAAAGAATACACAGGTCATCTTAGCAGTTTCGTTTTATCTTTAAAATATATATTTTTATTCCTAATTTTAACATATTTTTTTCCCACCATGAGCATTATTCCATAAAATAATAGATCATCCTTCTTGATGCCCCTTCACGCTGAGGAACAAAGATATCATAAGAGAAATTTCAGCCTACTTTTTATCTTTTGTTCACATGGCTAAAACGATCTACATTTCTATACGAAGATATTAGACCATTGACCAATATCTTCAATCGTAATTTTTTTATCTCTCTCTTTTTACACGTTAAAACACGCTTCCCTTAAAGCATCTCTAGCAGATGGTCTATCCCATAGTCTAAACCATATTTGGACTACGACGCTGAAAAAATCGTCCCCAGCAGATGGTCCAACGCATGGTCTATCGATAGACATCCGCCACATTCGGCTCCACATTGTCCAAGGCTGGACAACGAGTCCACATCGTCCAAACGCAAACCGCTCCTCCCGGAGCCTTCCCTCGCGCCACCGAGAGCCGTTGGAGACGAGCAGGACGCTGCACCACGGCCGCGAGGTCGCCGTCGCGCGCTGCCCCATCGCCGAAGGTACGGATTTTGTACCGCGAGAGAGAGTGGGGGTGGGGGGAGCAGCTCCGGCCGCCGCGCCGCGCCTCCTTCCAGATCCGGACGCGGGGGTGGGGGGAGCAGCTCCGGCCGCCGCGCCGCGCCTCCTTCCAGATCCGGACGCGGGGGTGGGGGGGAGCAGCTCCGGCCGCCGCGCCGCGCCTCCTTCCAGATCCGGACGCGGGGGTGGGGGGGAGCAGCTCCAGCCGCCGCCGCGCGCCTCCTTCGGGATCCGGACGCGGGGAGGAGGTAGCGGACGTGGGGGCACAGCTCGGCCGCTGCCGCGCGCCTCCTTCGGGATCCGGACATGGGGACGAGGCAGGGGTGGAGCTCCGGCCGCCGCCGCCGCCGCGCTTGGTGATGGAGGGGAGGGATGAGGTGGTGGCGGTAGTCGTCGTCGTCGGTGCGGATGGGTGACAGGGCGGCGGTGGCCGTGCGTAGGGAGAGGACCGGCGACCGGCCATGGGTAGGAAGGGGAGGCGCTCGTGGTGGATTTCGACGGGGGAGAGGAGAGCTTCGGCTCGGGGAAGAAGAGGGCTTCGGCCCATTTGGCTGGGGAAGAGAAGGATCCAGAGAGAGAGAGAGAGAGCGCGTTGTGGAAATTTTTTGAGGAAGCGCTGTGCTAATTGATGCTATATGTGTTATATACAGAGTATATATGATTGCTACTACTAATTGCTACTAGTATATATGCCGTTGAAATTGTAGTTGAATTGGTAGTTATAAGATATTACTAAAATATAGGAGAGAGAATATAGACTGTCTATATATAGACTATTTGCTGGAGAACTGTGAGATATTATGAGGGAATCTATTTAGATCATAGTCTATATAAAAATTTGGACTACCAAATTTGGACCATCTACTAGAGATGCTCTTAGGTCCTAACCCTCCAAGGCTTTGACCCAAATTTGACACCTCCGTCTACTTTCCACACGCAGCACGCCGCCACGCGCCCCGTATTTAAACCAGGCGCGCGCGCTCACGCGCCAACAACGCCCAACCGCGCAGACACCTTCTAAACCAAGCTAAACATGTCGCGTGCCTCCCTCCTCGTCCTGCTCCTCTGCGCCGCCGCCGCCGCCGCCGCCGCTGCGACGACCGTGCCAAGGTTCCGGGAGGCGCCGCACTACACCAACTCCGCGGCCGCGCGGTGCCCGCCGCCGCTGCCGGCGTCTGGCGGCTCGGACGCGGCGTGCTCGCCCAACGCCGCGGTTCACGTGGCCATGACGCTGGACGCGTCATACCTGCGGGGCACCATGGCCGCCGTGCTCTCCGTCCTGCTCCACGCGTCCTGCCCGGAGTCCGTCTATTTCCACTTCCTGGCCGCCGCCACAGCGGGGTCGTCGCCGCCGACGACGGCGGCAGAGCTCGTGGGCGCCGTCCGCGCGTCGTTCCCGTCGCTCGCGTTCCGGGTGTACCCGTTCGACGAGTCCCGCGTGGCGGGGCTCATCTCCACTTCCATCCGCGGCGCGCTCGACCGGCCGCTCAACTACGCGCGCTCCTACCTCGCCTCGACGTTGCCGGCCTGCGTGCGCCGCGTCGTGTACCTCGACTCCGACGTCGTCCTCACCGACGACATCGCTGCGCTCGCCGCGACTCCAATCCCGGCGGAGGCGGCGGTGGCGGCGCCCGAGTACTGCGGCGCCAACTTCACCGCCTACTTCACGCCGGGGTTCTGGGCGAGCCCGGTGCTGTCGGCGACCTTCAACGGGCGGCGGGCATGCTACTTCAACACGGGCGTCATGGTGCTCGACCTCCCGCGGTGGCGGCGGGCCGGCTACACGGCGCAGATTGAGGAGTGGATGGAGCTGCAGAAGCGGGTGCGCATCTACGAGCTGGGCTCGCTGCCGCCGTTCCTGCTGGTGTTCGCCGGCCGGATCGCGGCCGTGGACCACCGGTGGAACCAGCACGGCCTCGGCGGGGACAACTACCGCGGCCTCTGCCGGGGGCTGCACGCCGGCGCCGTCAGCCTGCTGCACTGGAGCGGCAAGGGGAAGCCGTGGGACCGGCTCGACGCCGGGCGACCGTGCCCGCTCGACGCGGTCTGGGCCAAGTACGACCTGCTCCGGCCGGACGCCGGGATCGAGAGCTTGTGATCGCGTTCGATCGAGCGCCCCTTTTTTTGGTTGGTTAAGGAGAGGATGAATTAGTTCTTTTTTGATATTGTCAACTTGTCATGTTGACACATCACAATGTTTATGCCAAGTGTACATAATGTTTAGAGGAACAAATAGAAATGGATTAGTTACTTTTTTTTACTTTTTCTTAAGTGCTCAAAATGTCTGAACAGTTGGGTTGTAGTCAAAATCATACACACACACACACACATCTCAAAGCTAATCTAATAACCGGAAAACACTCAGGAATAGCATAACTCAATAGTTAGTTTTTGTTAGATCATGAGTTGTGCATTTTAGCTTAGCATTTGTCAGTTTTGGCGTGCGCGCCTTGTTTATGTTCCATGTATAAATTCCAATTTTCCTTTGAGCTAGCCTAAAACGGCGCCAAAAAAGAGCTGTTGAAGCTGATCCGGATACTGTACTCAACTTGCCCACTCACCTGAGCGTTACGCGTACCGTAGTGTAGTGTTGGTAAAAATCCTACGATGATCGGTCCGTGTCGCATGTGGCAGGTGCATTCGGCCGTTAAGCCTGCACTTTCGATAGCCGGCAGCTAGCCACCTTTTCCAATTACGGTGTCACCTCCACTCGCGAATTCCTCATCATCTTTTCCCTGTTCGTTATACATGGACGACGACGACGTGCTGCAATTTGGAACGTTTTTCTGATGATGCAATAGCTGGCTGCACTGCACATGCTTGCTTCTTGTGGGCAAAGGCTTGTAAGTGGCAATTTGCAGTTTTTTCCACGTAAGTTTTGGTTTCAAGTCTTCCTTGGGTTCACAAGCAGCGTCTAGATCACTCGCTCTGAGCGGCGACGACATCCTTGAAGTATTTTCCGTGTGCGCGTGTTGGTGGGCAGATGATTCATCGCTCCGGCTTGGACAATATGGGTGTATCAAGCCATCGTCTAGGTTTATTCTGATAAAGTAGCTATCTCACAGTGGTAATTTTGTACAGCATGCGTGGATGATGTACGAGAATATAATGAATTGTGTTGTTTGATAAAAAAAACAAAAACAAATTAGCTCTGTTCGAACATGGTATCCCATACTCGTCATTAGGGGTGGAAAAGGATCTGATACAAACAGGGCCGGTCCCGAGATTTTGGAGGCCCTGGGCAAAACTAAAACTCGGGGCCCCTTAATATAAATATCATAACAATAATAATCAATATTCGTATATATATATCTGAAATTTTACTAATAAACACTTAAATCCATCCAAAAGCAATAATATTTATACAAATAATTTATATATATTACCTTAAAAATTTCTTTTAACATTCCTCGATGCAAAGTCACTTATGATGAGGTCGATGTATACGGCATACCTGAGGTGGGGCCTCTGCGATTTGGGGGCCCGGGGCGGCTGCACACCCTGCCCCTCCCTAGGGCCGGCCCTGGATACAAACTATTATAGTGTCCTTGCCACTTTTATTTTTATATCATTTTCATATTTTTAATCGAATATGAATATGGATATAGATGTTTTTTAAAAAAGAAATATCGCTGGTCTCTACCTTGATGGATGCACACACCATATGTTATTAAAATATAAAGTTACAAGGAAGTGTCATTCCATAGAGGAATCAAACAATAAACTAAAAATATACAAGACCCATCAAGCATCACAAAGTCTACTACTAGGTCGTCACCCATATCAGCTAAACAAGTCCCGTGCTACCGTCTTCAAACTATTGCACCCAATATACAGAACTGTACGTGTCTCCTCCTATCGCTGCATCAAGGACCATGTACGGAGTGAGTTGGTGGCTATAAGAATAACTTGCAAAAAATTGGGAACTTTGATCTTGTTAAAATCCAGCTTATTTCAACTTAGCCAAATCGATCATAAAATAGCACAGACGCCCACTAGTATGTGTGCCTTTAACGGCCGCCCCATGGCCGATAGTCAGTTTCCAAATATATTAGCAGCACTACGAGGGGGTGGAAGGTTAAAAGCCACATAAATTGTTAGCCACACTAAGCGAGCAAATTTACATGTGAGGAAAAGATGTTGTATTGTCTCCTCCTCCTTGTAAAAACATCTTGTGCTACCCTTTCAGTTACCCATAGGTGATGATCTATGATGGACATGATGGTGATGGAAATTGTGATTGTTGGTGGCATTCGTCTTCTCTATCCCATGATTTTGATGTGAAGACTTATGTATATATAGGCGAAACTTCAAATGGGCTTTTCGAAAGCGAAATGGATCTAATCATGAAAATGCGGCGGCAATGAAGACCTGATGGGCCTAGGCGGCAGGGGGAGGCGATAGCTGGGGCCGCCCCGCCTAGGGTTGCATCCTCTGGCTGCCTCCTTTCACAAAGTCTTCCCCCTCTAGAACATTCTCGAATACGCTCGACTTTTTGGTTTTTGTATTGTTTTTCCTACGTATACAAAATAAAGAGATAAATAGGCAATTTAGCATTTAATTAGATAATTTAAAAAAATTAAAATATATAATGAAAAGAGATCATTATGCTCAGAATAATATGGTACATTTTCGACGTATCACCTACCTGCTTCCATCTGGCCTCGCAAAACTTGATCCAACGATATACAATGCATAGTTCATGTGACCACCTAAAGGGGCCTAGTACACCAAATCATCCCCACTAGAAAGTCACTTGTTGAGCAAACACTTATTTTTAACATTCAAATCTTGAATGCCTAGTCCACCTTGCTCTTTTGGCCGGCAAATAGTGCTCCATTTTGTTAGTCTATACTTCTTCTTATGGTTGTCGCTTTACTAGAAAAATTTGGAGCGGTAGTAGCCCAACCTCTTGCTACCCCTTTGGATATCTCAAAAAAGAAAGCACAAACATAGGTAGGCTATTTAGGATAGAGTGATAAGGATAAGCCTACCACCAGTGAACAAGTGTTTGCCCTTCTAACTACTAAGTTTGGCTTCAAACTTGTCCTCGACCCCCTTCTAATCCTTGTTATGCAGCTTAAGAAACATGGATTGGAATTCCGAGATATCAAAATGAAGTGAGCCCACCTCACAACCAAGAAGTTTCTTGTATTGGGCCTCAGTGCCTTTGTCCTTGCCAGAGAAAAGATCTCACACTTATGAAAATTTATTTTTAATCTCGACAATTGTTCAAACACACATATAGCAACTTCATATTTTTTGCCACTCGATGTCATGCTTCATAAAGCGAATTGTATCATCGACATACTGGAGGATGGACACTCCGTCTCAACTAAGTAAGGGACGACACCCTCAATTTGACCCTCCTCCTTAGCTCGTGCTATGAGGATAGCCAACATGTCAACCACAATTTTAAACAATATAAGGGACATATGATCTCCCTGATGGAGACCTTTATATGTTCGAAAGAAGTGCATACGCCATTATTTACTTTAATATCAACGCTGCTCCCTGCGTGAAACTGTCCACCCAAATACACACTTAGGACTGAATCCTTTCGTTTGTAGCCTTTTTTTCTAGGAAAGACCATTTGACCTAGTCATAGGCCTTTCAAAATCGATTTTTAAAGAGAACTCCATCAAATTTCTTGTGGTGCAATTCACGGATATTGCAGAATATGAATACAAATCGGAACAAGAATTGAATATCTACTCAATCCGGTTGGATGCGAATATCCTACATCTCCCTTGAAAAAAATGCCACAACAAACTTTGTCAAATAGAAACTCAGAGGTCACATTGACATGTGCCTCGTCAAGACAACCTAAATACCTATCTAATTTTTCCAAATCAGATGTTAGATGAGAAAGTTAGAGAGCTCAACATAATTCTAGGGGATGCTAATTCACGTTTGACCATCCAAGGGGCCAGTTTTAACAGCCCCCAAGTGCTGCCCGAATGCACTTCCACTCCGTGCATTGTCGGAACACATCTCTGCTTCATGCTACGTCTGCTCTAAACATCTGGAATGAGAATTCAAAAAACTGTGATGAACTTTCAACAAATCCAATCTCAACTATCAACTAAAAAAATAGAAAATCCAAAAAATGATAAGCCAGATCTAAATATGGCCCCTTCTAGACAGCTTATGGGGTGGCTTATAGCCTCAGGAAGCCATAAACTGTCTAGAAGGGCAAACTTAGGCTTAGGCTTAAAAATGTGGCTTCCCGAGCTTCTCCCAGTGTACTAGTTACCATTCTATCCCCACTACTTCATGAAATTTACCTGCTTATACCATTGAGTATATAAAAAAAATTTCCTCCTCTCCCCAGCCCCCTCCCTGTCACGCCCCGATTTTTGAAAACCTAAAAATTAGGGCTAACAAAAACTTTTGTTAATAAAACCAACCAAAATGCACCTAACTAAAACTTCCGTTCAAATCATGACTGAGCTATATACCAAAACACGAAAACCCTTGTTGCTATTCTTCTCTTTTATCGAAACCCTAATACCCCGAACTACGCCCGACAACACGGGCAACCCTGTTCAATACCTTGGCGCCATACGTGGCTACTTGCCCACGCGTACTCACCATGAACCGTCTTCGACACCTCGCCCTTACTGCCTTGTCGACATATCCTGGACAGGCATTTGCAGCTAAGTACCCCCACGGTATTTCTGTGAAATCGAAGTATACATAAATGTCTTGAATCTTCTCCGATTGACGTGATCTTCCGCCATCTACCTTGCCATGTCCTATCATGCGTGGTGCACATATATACTGCTTTTGTATATACACTTATATGCAAAACCCTAACCCTTTCTTCCTGAGCTATGGGACAAAACCCTAACGCATCATTGGCTCTGCCACAATCCTATGCATATATACGAGCATACCGGCAATACTTTCTCAAGTCCTAACTCCCATGACTTCCTATCATTATCCTAGCCCCGCCATCCTATATACGCTTAATTTCAGGTGCATGTGGGTATATACACTTGAAACTCTAACTCACTTCTTTCGAGCTAAGGAAAGGTCCAAGGCCCTAGCCCTTCGTCCTTGTTTCCTGAGACTCCCGAATGCTCGACATTCCTATCCTTGTCTGATTTACCTGACCCTGGTGACGTTGTTCCTATCAAGATGTCCGAGGGAAAGCGTTCTTCTATTATTAAGGCAGACAAGACTAATCAACGAAATTCATCGCCATCTATTTTCAAATGCGGGTAATTTGTGGCATAATATCTCCATACTTGGGATTTAACTCCTCCTTCATTCTAACTTCACAGCATGTAATTGGAATCAAGCCTTCTCGTGTAATAAAGTTTCACTAAGTCACTTAGGTATAAAAGTATATACGAGGCATTAGTCCATCGCCCCAACCGGAATCTATTCTTTCACGTGAGCATCGGTCAAACCTGCTAGGGAATGCACCAGCTTGAACATAAGCATATATCACGTGTAGGTAACCAAAACAAGTGCCATAAATTCCAGAGTGTCCTGCTCGTCATTATTCTTCTGTGCTGACCAAACTTTTACTCTGCTCCCTGCTATTTCAACTCAACACAGTGCCATCTCCTCCCCTTGCAATAGCACTCGGTGCCTAATTTTTCAGCATCTCCTCATGAGGTTCTACAGCATCAAGCAGTAGCTTGTATTAACGCTTCTTCTCTCCATAAATGCATGCTGAGCTGCTCCCTGCTGTATCACCCGAGCTGCCCTCTCCCCAAACCTATTTTCCCATATTCTCTTCTCGCTCTTTCTGCCACGCCACCCTGGCTGAATTCAGTGCATAGATTCTTCTCAATTTCCCCTGCGCTGCTGCAGCATCAGCCAATGCCCAATCTTTATTCCCTGTCCTTCCCATCACTGCTATCCTTGTCACCCCATTTATTTTTCTCTGATTTCGGTGCCTACCATCACTGTATAGCTACACCCTGGAATCTATGTGCTGTGCTCTATCATTCCTGTCTTCCCCAAGCTTCCTCATTTTCCCTACTGCTCCCCTACTCCAACGAGCTAATCTTCTTCTTCACTTCAGTACAAAGGCCACCCGAGCTGCTCCATTCTCTGTCTTCTTCCGTGAGCTCACTCATGCCCGAGCTCCGCCTTTGCCCTACTGTCCTTCCTTTCCACCATCCTCCTCAAACCGAGCTGCACAGATTCCTCGCCTCCTCAGTTCCATCTCCTCGAGCTGGTTCCTCCTCTTTAGCAGAACACCCAGAACTTCTCCCTCCTCGAGGACTCCTCATTCTCCATTCCTCCTGAGCTCCTCACGCTGAACTCTCGAGCACCCGGGCTACTTCATTCCTCCTCCCCTTACTTCCCCCACTTCGAGCTCACCATTTTCTTCCCCTACTGCGCATTCCCACGCAATCCGGGCTGCTAGCACTCCGCCACCCCGCTAAAGCACGACTCTCTCCAAAACCCGCCAACCCCGGCCAGGGCCTTGAAGCCACCGGATACGCCGCCATTGGACTCGGGTAAGCCACGCTGGAACCGGCCGCCACCAGCGGCCCCGTCCTCTCTACTTTTCCGTGCTACCTCCCTCCGCCGTGTCACTGAACCACCGTGCACCACCGGTGAGTTGCCGCCGACCTCACCGCCCGCCTCTAGCACTCGCTGTTGCCCAGTAAGCCGCCGCCAGGCTCCCATCCGCTCGTCGCCACCAGCACCGGCTAGGCCGTGCCTCACGCCTCGCCACTCCGACGAGCCTCCAACCCCGATGATGCCGCTCGGCCAATACCTCCCTCGTCCTGGCCTGAGATCTCGCCGCCCGCTGCCGTCGAGCTCATCGAGGTAGCTCCCGAAACAGCCGGCCGAGCAGCTCCTTCCCCTTGCCTCCAGTAGCCTAGGTCAACACCCCGCCGCCGGCGCTAGTGCCCCGCCAACGGTGAGCTTAGGAGCACCCGACGAGTGGGCCGGGACCCGACTAGACCCACTGACCGTTAGGTGGTCGTGCAACACTCCTCTTTCCGTTTTCCCCACTACAAAGCGTACAGTTCACGATTTCGTCTTTCCCATTTGATTATGCATTTTCTTCTCTGCTCAACTCAAAATGTGTCTTCACTTCAGAGAGGCGTAATAATCCTCTCTTTCCTCTAGGAACTGCTTCAGCTATGCTAGAGGCGCATTCCTACAATACGCTTTCGACGTCAGCCCTATCTCTGCCAGCAGATTTTCCTTTTTCTCTTCCACAAAACTTCGGAAGCTCATATCTCCTCCGTCATAACTCCGATTGATCCCCTTTTTTTGCTATATTCATCTAAAATCAAACCCTATCCAATAGTACCATTTTCATAATTTTGAAATACTTTGAATTTTCAAATTTGAAACTAGTTCATATTTGAGCACGTTTATGTGTTCCCTAAGCATAGTCTAATATAGTTAATCTCCGGTTGCATAACATGAAGTATAACATGTAAGATTAGGGCACCTTGGTTTTTGAAAACCTTTCATCTATGAAAAATAGTAAGGGCTTTGAAAGTTTAATAATAGCATCTCAACCCTTTGTATGCATATATGTGTGTATTTACACCTAAAACAACCTTATCCTTTTTCTAAAAAGCTATTTGTATATCTTGTCCAAGACCTTTAACCAGTTCAATGTCCTCTGGACCCAACCTTTTTATGAGAACTAAAAGCTTCAAACGTTAATAAGTTTATAAACATGCAAACCCTAGTTTTCTAATATACAAAAACCTTCGCATCATGTGTTTATAATTCCATCTCATCAATTTGAAAACCCTAGCATCCCTTTAAGTTCAGTGCATGGTTTTGTGTGTTGCATGAGTATATATTCTGGTTCTTAGTTGGCTCTTCCTCGCATCGTTGCTTATTCGGTGTTTTCCAACATGTAATTATGACGTTGCGATATCTAGCGAGGAAGGTCTCAAGCGTTGCCGTATCTAGACCGAACTCAAGCGCAAGGCCTCACCAGGCAAGCATTCCCACTTTGATCATGTTGAATCTCATATGTGTAAAATTTAATTATTTTGTTTGCGAACCTTGCATGCTATGTGGATACCAACGGTATTTTATGTAGACCTAGTTATACCCTATAGTTGCATATGACTTAGGTCCAAGGATACACCCCTTGTAACCCTAGACATATTAGTCGGTTGATCTACGACCGACAAGAATAAGGATATAGGCATTAGCCATGCTTAGACCTGCTATAGTTAAAAAAACCTAAATTTTTGTTCGGTTTATACGACTCCTTGGGACATGGGAAATAAAACCCTCGGGTAGCATGTGCTATCCGAGGTGACTGTTTGAAAGGAAATGTTTGCCAAAATCCCAAATAAAATAAAGGATAATTTTGATCCGGGTGAGAATGGTAAGGGCAGTTCGGAGATGTAGAGTACCCGGTGATAGCATGGTCGTTGAGGACGAATATAGAGTCTTGCTCGAATCAATCAAGGACCGAGCCTAAGTGCCGCTAAACCAGTCCTCACCGTACGTCCACTGGCCTTTATGGGAAGGACTTGGCTTATTAACCCGGCAAGTACTAGAGTATGGACCCGTGGGAAGTAGGAAGTAGGTGACTAGGCGGTTAAAGTCCTAGAGATCCACTACCGCTGGGCGTTTGGGTGTTGATTCGACACAAAGGTGGATAGTCCCATTTTTGGTCCAGGACGCAAAAGTTGGGTTACCCATCTAGCGGGTCCAGCTCTAGTATGGAAGCGGGTGAAAGGTCTCGTTGTGATAACCTTGCCAGCACACCTCGTAAAGTGTGCCCACTGGTACCTAGCAACAAGGGGGACTTGCATCTTGTGGGTAAAGCCGTACAACCTCTACAGAGTGTTAAAAACTATTCGAATAGCCGGGTCCTCGGTTATGGACATGAACTGGTAAGGCCACACATTGGTTAGACTGAGTTTTGTTTGTGAAAGCTTGGGAAAGGGACTAAGGACGTGGGCATGACGTGTCCACAGAGAGCAATTTACGCTACACGGCTGGTAGTAAGGAATTGCCGGAGGAAGCGGCTAGCCGCACTACCCGGGGTAGTACGGACTGGAACCATGAGTTAAGCAGTGATAGAAGGAGCTATCACTCGGAGATGAGAAAAGGAGGTAGCAGAGTCTATCTCGAGTGTTGTTTTGTTACTTGAATTATTCTAGTTTTCAAAACTGTTTTGGAATCTACTATTCTCGTATTTAAATTGAAAACCTACATTTTCGCACAATATGCAACTTAGAATAGAGCTACTCCTTTGAATTATACCTTACATGAAATATAGCCGTAATATTCCCCTGTGGGAGTAGCTTGCGAGTACATTCAATGTACTCACCTGGCTTGTTGATTTGGCCAGACCAAGGAGGCATCAATTCCGAAGATACGATTACGATCGTGAAAGCTAGGGCGTAACCCCAGTCAGTTGCCTGTCGGGTATGGCATATTGATGGGCCACATCACCGCTTGATTTTCGCTGCAAGTTTATAGCCGTTAGGCTACAGGTATCAGACAATCGATCTTGACGGTCTATTTACATGGTATATACTGATATACGTATGTATGACAATGATATACATGTTAACTTGTGTGTACCGGCTACTGATCCAGGGACCGGTACAGTAATCACAAGGGAGTATCCGGCCTTAAAACCGGGTACGCCTCACTCCCCTTCTCCCCCATCCCGAGCTTCCTGCCCTCCTCTCCTCTCTCTCTCGCCAGCCCCCCGCCGCTACCATTCCCTGTCCGCCTCCCTCCCCAGCCGGTACCCTAGCCGGCCCTTGCCAAGGCCATCGCCGGCTCCTCCAAGCCGCTGCTCCTCCGCACCCTCGCCCTGTCCGTCCCCGCCGCTTCGTCCGCCACCACAACCATCCGCCTCCGCCCCTCCGCTTCTGCCTCCGCCACCGTCCGCCGCCGCGCGCGCACCCACCCTCCCTTCCCGCCGGCCTGAGGTCGCGCCCCCATCCACTGCCGCCCCGAAGTCCCCCCTGCCGAGATCCGGCTCGTTCGCCATCGGATCCACCTCCTCCCGCCACCGGATCACCTCCTCCCGCCACCGGGTCCACCTCCTCCTCCCTCCACCTTTGTCGGTGGCCACTGGAGCGGTGCGGCAAGCTCCGCCTGAGGCGATGTGGGGAGCTCCGCCCGAGGTGGCATGGTGCAGAGCGGGGAGCCGTCCCTCCGCCCGCTGCCCCTTCCACCGCCCTCCTCCCCTCCACTCTCCTCGCACAGCCACCCCTCCGCCCGCTGCCCTAGGCTGCCGGAGCTCAACCAGAGTCGTCGGCCGCTGACTCACTGGAGCGTCGCCTTCCTCCATCCCCTAGGCCACGCCTTCGTCCAAGTCCTCACACGGCCGCCCCCTCCTCAACGCAACCGTCGGCTCCCAAAGGCAAAAAATATTGTGAATTGGCTCTCATGAGCTTGGCAAGGTTACCTTTCAGAAACTGCTACATGAACTGTGAATATTTGGAATTGTGATACCATCCAATTGTCAGATGCTCGGTGAATTATCATTAGCCTTGTCTGTGAATTATTCCTCGATGTTGTATAAGATTCAACTGCAGGTCTATGTAGAACAATAAGATGCTTAATTTGTTGGAATTATCCTGGTTAGGATGAAATCACATTGACTGATCATTTGTTTTCTTAGCATGAAACTTTCTTTGTCATCTATCAATTTGGTCCAAAACAGAGACAGTTCGTTTCATTTTGGTTTACACCAGATTTCCATGTTCAAATGCAGTCTGGAAACACTTCACTCTAAATTGTTCTATTATGGAGTCACGTTATGAGACTTGGGCTTATACAATTTGCAATTTGCAAAGACAGATGCTAACAAACGATATGTATGTGCAGGCTGTTGCCAAGGAAAAGTTTAAGCATCAGTTGTAACCATAATTCGTTCAATTTATTCAAATGTAGTAGAATGATCTTAGAACTTGTTGTTGATTACTATATGTTCATAAATCAGTAAATTTGCTTCCATCAGTCTAATGTATGTGGTTAATATTTCATTCGATCACTGGATGTTTCTTTGGGCAACAAGGTTCAAACTTCAGATTATATGTGATCAGTGTTGCTTGCTTATTTTAAAAATGTTGTTTAAATTTTTAAAAGGTATAGTTCAAATGCTATCTCTAAGGTTCAATTGATGTTTCAGTGCTGGCCTTTGGTGTCACTTGTTTGACTTTGATCAATATTACACTATTGTCGTTTTGCCATTCATCTATCTTCCTTTTAACTTTTGTCATGCTTTACTACTTCCCTTGTCAAACTATTTTTCATTGTCAAATGAAGCAACCAAGGGCGAATGATTGTTAATGATTTTTCATATCTTATTTATGTGCTAAACTGCGTAAAAGAAATATAAAAATAATATTATTATCCTTCAACCAGCAAATGAATAAGGCAAAAGGTATTATAGACTTTCCACAATCTACCTCTCCCCATAAGCTCAAATCTCAGAAGCTGTCTAGAAGCGGACCAAGAGTTTCTCAGGCTTTCCCACACTGGAGCTTTCCCATACTATTAAGTTTAAACCGGCTTATATATAAGCTGAATCTATCTAGAAGGGATCTATATCTAGACAGGATACGGCTGCTCTAGGCCGGTCACGCGGGCTATAGGAGGTCCATATTGGAAATCTAGCCCAGGACGAGGACCTCACCAAGTCACCGGCCTAGCAGCTCAACCGAACTAGTTAAGTCACCAGCCCACCTTGTCTCGATGATCTGCTCCAGCAGCCAAAGCCTCGAGCAGCCGAGCGCCCAAGCCGAAGCCTCGTCACGCGAGACGGCGCCGCTCAGCCCCTCGTCGTCTCACGCGACCATGGCCGCCGACGTGAGAGGGATCCCAGGCCGCTGCCGCCTCTCCACACGGCCGGCATCCGTGTGCGGTGGTCCGGTGACTCTCCTCCACACGTCGGCCGCTAAGAGGTGTTGCGATTCTGTGTTTCTGGACGTGTGATTACTTTTTTTGAGAGAGAGGGAGAGGGAGAGGTGGACGCGTGATTACTGTTGACGTGTATACGGGAATATCTGGGGGACAGAACAGAAATATCTCGTGCTGCTATCGCCGTCGTTTTCCCATTCTTTTTCGAATCATGTATTTGGTGTCGTTTCCGCATTTGGCATTTTGGCCACTCGTACGGTCGTCCTGTTGTTCTCTCCTGCGGCGAGGTGTGGCCACCCGTGCTCTATCCTCCCCTCTCCCCTCTTCGGCCCTATAAAAAATCTCTCTCTCGCTCTCTCGCTCTCTCGCCAGGTGTGCGCTTCCCTCCCTCCTCTCTCTCGCGCTCGCAGCAACGCCCCCACCTCCCACTCTCACGGGAGCCGCCGTTTCTCCTCAGGTGAGAGCCCTCCCTGCCCGGCTCGTGTTTTTTTCTACGCCGCCGATGATCGTATTGAGTTTTTTTGGTCGGAATTCGTGGGGATTGGTTGCAGTTTCTGGGTTCAATCAATCACATCATTTTGTGATTGGCACTTGCGACGAAGGAAAAGACACAGAGAATCCATTTTTTTAGTGGGAATTGGGCACTCACAATTGAGTATGGTAGTGTATAAACCTGGAGATCGGTGTGTGTGTACGTGCAGAAACGCATATCCAAATGGACAGTAGGAATGCTTGGTTACTACAAGGTAACAGAAATCAGTCGCCAGGGGAAAAAAGTGTTCACATACAGCTAGCCTCTCACTATAATGTTACAATTTTACGACAACGTGTCATTAGAATGGCTGCCAGCCAGAGCTTGTAATGCATCAAAGTTTACATGGAGATAAGGCTTCACTTTTCGGCATTTGCAGTTATAAAGTATGCATCTTCCAGTTTATAGCAGCATACTGTGTGCAACCACTAATCTGTACCTTAAACAGGAAATGGCTGCGCTGCAACCCTCATGCTCGTCAACGATGGCTATGAATAACAGCTGCAACACTATGAAGTTCCCCAAGACTGCACTTTTGCCTGGTTTTGGTGGCATTTCGCGTTCTCAAGATGTGCAGGACAGGAATGCTGGCTTCACTTGTTCAAGGCCTAAGGCAGCTTCGGTGACCGACCAGTCAGTAGCAGAGCCAGCAAAACCCAGGCAAAAGAAACAAACAGTTGATCCTACTGCCCCAGAATTTCTGCCACTCCCATCATTTGAGGAGTGCTTTCCACGGAGCACCAAAGAATGCAGGCATGGTTACCGTTTTTGTTTCACCTAGCAACTGTACCAGAAGTGCCAGCATTCTCATGTTCTGATGTATAGATTATAACCTATATTTGATGTGGTTATGCTCTGCAGTGAAATTGTTCACGAGGAATCAGGACATGTCCTCAAGGTTCCATTTCGGAGAGTCCATTTGACCGGAGATAATGAGCATTTCGATACATATGACACCAGTGGTCCACAGAACATAAGCCCAAGGATTGGTAACTCACTGGCCTTATCTCTCTTGCCAAATTTATGTCTTAAACCATGTAGACTGCTTTTAATCATAAGTCATAATCACCTAAGATCAGCAGTTGAATAGAAACTTAGCCGGTGAGCTTATATTATTACTCTCATGCAGCTATGCATTTTCTCTAACTTTTGGTGTCTTGAATTGCTCTGACATTTCGATTTTTTTGGAATAAGTTATTTTATAGTCAAATAATAGTCAGTTTCAATGGTTGGATGGTTCCAATGCCCAGTTCTGGAGTTGAGGGTTGATTTAGGACTTCAAAAGAGTTGAGGGGGCAAAATAGACTTATTCATAGATATCTCTTATATTCATGCGATGTTTTCTTAGTGGTCTTATTTCATACTGTTCCATTCTTAAAACTAACTAGCTGACATGTCGAGTTTCCATCATCACGCTCAGATTGCTCCACGTTGACATCATCGTTTGTTGGAGGTGTTTTTTTTTCTTGTTTTTTGTTAGATATTTGGATGGGTGAATGAACCGCCACCACTAACTCCAGCTTTTATAATAGTAAAGATATACCTAATTTCAAGAAAACAGGAATTTAAGATGATGAAGTTTCTTGGGAAATTGGATATATAAGTTCCTAAAAATATTTAGATACCATCAAAATAGCAACGTAGTTCTTTTGTTAAATTGAAATAATTCAAATTAGTTTGTTGCCTTAAACATAAATTCAAGACATACAAGATTGTCTGTAATAAGTGTTCCAGTTTTTTTACAGGGCTTCCAAAGGTAAGAAAGGAATGGATTGACAGGAGGGAGAAGTTAGGTAGTCCTCGATACACGCAAATGTATTATGCTAAGCAGGGAATCATAACAGAGGAGATGTTGTACTGTGCCAAACGTGAGAGCCTCACTCCTGAATTTGTCCGGTCCGAGGTTGCCCGTGGACGAGCCATAATTCCTTCCAACAAGAGGCACCTGGAATTGGAACCCATGATTGTTGGAAGAAACTTCCTTGTAAAGGTGAATGCAAACATTGGAAACTCAGCTGTTGTGAGCTCCATTGAGGAGGAAGTCCACAAGCTCCAGTGGGCCACAATGTGGGGAGCTGATACTGTCATGGACCTTTCAACAGGGCGCCATATCCACGAGACCCGGGAATGGATTATTCGTAACTCTTCGGTTCCTATTGGGACTGTTCCTATTTACCAAGCACTTGAGAAAGTCAATGGTATTGCTGAAGATCTGAGCTGGGAAGTCTTTAGAGACACTTTAATTGAACAAGCCGAGCAGGGTGTTGATTATTTTACCATCCATGCTGGTGTGCTGCTTCGTTACATTCCTCTCACAGCAAAGAGAATGACTGGCATAGTTTCACGTGGTGGCTCAATCCATGCGAAATGGTGCTTAACGTATCACAAGGAGAACTTTGCTTATGAGCATTGGGATGACATTCTTGACATATGCAATCAGTATGATGTGGCGTTATCAATTGGTGATGGTTTGAGGCCTGGTTCTATTTATGATGCTAATGATAGTGCTCAGTTTGCAGAACTGCTGACTCAAGGGGAACTGACACGTCGAGCATGGGAGAAAGATGTGCAGGTGAGAATAATAATATGAGTAAAGTTGAACATATAGAGCTGCTTCCTTTTACAATCTCAACATGATCTGATATATACCATCATAGTTTTATGTTATTTATTTATTTTTCCATTTCAATGATCAATAACAGGATGTTCTAAATAAACTTCCATTGACCTCTGATGTAAATTCTACTGACAAGATTAAATCCATTCGAATCTGTTAGGTTGGTTTATACATAAGATTAAAGTGGATATTCAAGTAACTGATGAATAGTAGAAACATGATTTTCTTTTGCACTACAATTGAATATGATTACCAGATCAGTTAATGTATACTCCCTCTGATTCATAATATAAGTAGTTTTAGGATTCTAGAGCTTTGTCTAAATATAAGTAGTTCTGGGAATCCAATACACATTTATGTAATGTTTTCCTAATCTACCCCTCATTAATTGCTATGGTCAATGAACTCTTTTCTCATATTTACATATCATGGAGTATTTAATGCATGAGAGACAAGGACAGTAGTGTCATTTGGTACATTAACTAACTTCTCCTTAATTCTTGTCCCCAAACCTAAAACTACTTATATTATGAATCAGAGGGAGTATTATTTTAGACATAAAATGCACCACTTTTAATAGGGTATACATTAGTTGTTTAGCATCTAATCATTGCTGCACCCATGACTAATGTGGTGCTTATTTTCGTAACAGTTTATTTACAGCCAAATTCATTTGCGGGATGTAGCTTACCTTAGTGATTAAGCTTTATCTAAAAGTTATTTGTTGAGAACTACTTCTTTCCTTGCATCCTATTACTCTCTTCATGAATTCATCCAGATTAACACGTGAGAAGATATGAAAGATGTGATTTTCAAACTTTTGATTTGTAAAGTGCTCTAAATGATGAATCATTTTTATTTGCCGAGTGACTGGATAGTTGAAACTTGGAACTGTATTGTGCTCTGGATGATGAATTGTTTCCATCTGCTATGTAACTCAAATAGTTGAAAGTTGAAATTTGGGAGTTAGTCTTTCTGATATTTCTCAACTTGTAGGTGATGAATGAAGGTCCAGGGCACATTCCGATGCATAAAATTCCTGAAAACATGGAGAAACAGCTAGAGTGGTGCAATGAAGCACCTTTCTATACATTGGGTCCATTGACAACTGATATTGCACCTGGTTATGATCACATCACCTCAGCTATTGGTGCTGCCAACATTGGGGCCCTTGGCACTGCACTTCTTTGTTATGTAACACCAAAGGAGCACCTTGGGTTGCCTAACCGTGATGATGTTAAGACAGGCGTGATATCCTACAAAATTGCTGCTCATGCTGCTGATTTGGCAAAGCGTCATCCCTATGCACAAGCATGGGACGATGCACTAAGCAAGGCAAGGTTTGAGTTTAGATGGTTGGACCAATTTGCTTTATCTCTGGATCCAGTAACTGCTATGTCTTTCCATGATGAAACATTACCATCTGATGGTGCCAAAGTAGCACATTTCTGCTCAATGTGTGGTCCCAAGTTTTGTTCGATGAAAATCACGGAGGATATTAGGAAATATGCTGATGAACATGGTTACGGGACGGTAGAGGAAGCTGTGAGACAAGGAATGAGTGATATGAGTGCTGAATTTTTGGCTGCAAGGAAAACAATTACTGGCGAGCAACATGGTGAAGCTGGAGGGGAAATCTATGTGCCAGAAAGCTATGTAGCTCAAAAATAAGGTCAGTCTGTTGTGTATCATGTAAAGATTGCCTTAAGAGAGATTGCACATGAAAATTTTGCTCCTGAAAATGTAGGCTCATTTACACGCCATGAAAAGTATTACCTATCTAGGAGTAAACTGATGCTAATGCCTTTTTAGACCAGTTTCATATAAAGAAATTATCAATATGTGCTTGCTGTCTATAACAGCATTGTCAAGATTGTTCATTTCTCTAGCAATTTGCTTCTTTACTCATTTTATACATTCTAGATTATGTAGCGTTGCAATAACTTTTCATGGTATTTCTATATTATCAGAAGCGAATTGGTACTTCAGAAGTACTCTTGACTCTTGAGTCTAACCATGCTGCTAATCCTTTCACCAAATAGGCTTTTCTTTCTCCAGTTAAATTTATTAACCATGGCTATTCCATTATGACCTCATGAATTGGAACATATCGTAATTACATTGCATGATCTGCTTTCTCGTAGTTCTGCATTGCGATGTCATCCAATGCAATTAATTTCTTGCACAGAATGTGAAACTTTTCCAATACTGAGAAAACTTTTATCTGCCTTTCAAAAGTCAGTGTCCATAGCACGATTAATGTGGTTGAATGATCCATTCATTAATTCGCAACCAACTCTATCATGGACTACTTACTTTTACGGAAGAATGTAAGTGTATTCTGTTCAAGCGTTTTTCGTAAGTGACTCTGTTTTCTCTTGTCCCAGTTGGGAACTTGGGATCAAGTTTTACTTGCCATTGTAGTGCAGTTGACAAATCATAGTGTCTTAGACTTTTATACTGCACCATTGTGGATACACAAGCTTTTGTATCTCTAATATTTTCTCACTACTCACAAATACAAAATTTGTGCAGATCTCCTTGCCAGACATCTGTTCCAGGTGATGCAGATTTGATGGCTAGGGCGTTCATCATCAGCACTTCTATCATCCTATGTTAGTAGGTGGTAAGCATGATAAGCATGATACATGCCTTAATAAAGCTGGTGTCGCTTAGCTTCAGTTTTGTAATGTCATCATGGATTGTAATAAAAGAAAACTCTATAGTGTGCTCCTTTCGTTATATCTCTTCTTTTCGTCATTATGGGATTGCTAGTGATGGAAGTTGCACCAGGGGTGCCTGCATTCTCAACGATCTGACGGCCCCTCGGCCTAGATTGTTGTGATATGGGCTGAGAAAGTCCCTTCGAACCTGAACAGGATAATGCCTGCGAAGGGAGTGTGCAGTTCTATTTTCATGTTTTCCAGGAAACTCTCTCAGCCCTCAACCTTTTGGAAATCGAGGTCCCAGATGTTCCTGAATGTGTGGAGCTCATCAACCGGATATGCACGTTTCTTACCTCTGAGGTAACATGGTAATGTTATATGATTACGTGAACCAGCTTGCTTATAGGCATTTCTCCAATAGGAGAAGATTTTTACAGGTATAGCTCCATCATGGCAAGTGTCAAATTTAGTCGTACCTGTGATCAATTAGTTAAATTTCAGTACGCCCATGATATTTTGCAAAGCATTCACCGTGTCCTATATGATCTACTTCTCCACCTATCTATCTACATATATGTATAGTAGAAGTATAAAACAAGGTAACTAAGACTCCAACAGATTGGAATTTTTAGGTGCATGCCACTTGTTAATTGAGAACAAAAGTTCTAACCAGATTCCATTTGACTTGATTATGTGAATTGTATCTATTAAGAATTGATTTTGTGGAATGAATAGGAGACGGTTTATCTTCAACTACTTTTTGGTTCTTCCCATTGGAATTATCAAAACGTGGCAACCGCACCATATGTTCAATATAACATAAAATTCTCAGTGTTGACAGTTTTCAAGCTAAGTATTCATGCATGCATAATTGTGTATTTACATTGTAAGACTTGACAGCATTTTTTTAGTGCTGGACTGCTGGTCCTGCCTGGTTCATGACCAGAAGTTGCACCTCTCAAAAGTTGGCATTTCACACTTGTTTAGTCCACTCTACAGTTAGATATACCATAGAAATGTGGCATAGATATACCAGAGACATATGGCAAAGTGGCGCACACCTGTCTGCGACACAAGCGTGGTGAAAAAGTTTCATAAGTGTATCGTAGGTATCAGCCATAGAGGCCCGTACTTTTATCCTTGCAAGTAACTGTATTGGTGGAGAACATAATTTCAGTTTTACCTTCTCAAGTTTAATTCATGTTTCTTGGTTGATTTATTACTTGCTACTCCACTGTTTGGTTATGCTATTCCATGATCCAAATGTCATGGCCGACACGAAATGTTGAGAGATATGTGGGTGAAATATGTTAGTAAGTTGCTCGTGGCTGGGGTCTTTCTGAGCTGATAATGAAGCGTACCGCTTGAAGACGAGTTTCGTTCTGATTGTGCTCCTACAAGAGCTGAGCTATGCACCTGTTTCCCGTGACGTTCCTGTTCCAATTTATCTTTCTTTTTTAACGGAATTTGGAGCTCCAGTTCTCACCCTGTTATTATTTCGTCTCTGAAGTTTCATACTTCTATACACTGCTGACCGAGATTCCAAGCAAGTCTCAGATGTTAAGTAGTATAAAATTTCTTATCTAACTAATATATATTGATATATATGTTATTTATGTTGATATGGAATAAAGCCATGGTGCTTCATTGATATATCCACTTTATACTGCTTTGTGTGCTAATGTTTTGCTTTGTTCTTCAAACTTCAACTGTGAAAATAACAGAAACATATTTGACGATTTTATGCTTGGCTGAAATCATACGATGATTTTCTTAACAGTTGCTAAATGCATAATTCTAATCTGTTGTTTTTTTGTTAGAGGGAGATGTATTCCTTTTTTTAGGGAACTTTTATGGCGACCGCTATAAATCGGCATGCCTAATTTTGCATTTTATAGGCACAGTGCACAGTCGTCGGATTAGACGGCAAGATTAGCAATAAACGCGATTAGCTAAATTTGCGGGAAACATGTTCAGTGACTATAGGAAACAATTGTAGTGATAATATGAAACATCGTGGGCTCCTTCTGTTAATGCAAATATGGAAACATTTGTACAGCGAGAGGGAAACACTTTACTTAACCTTGCGCAATAAAATTTTCAAACCAATACAACAATGGAAACACATGTTGTAGATCCTATTTTTAAGGAAACTGATCCGAAATTTTAGGGAACAAACTGCGAATTTAATTGGTTTAATTGACGATTGAATTGGCCAGAGTAGATATGCATGGAAACATTGTTGTCGTGATACAGAAACATATCGTTAAGACGTAGGCAACAAACTTGTTGAATCACTGCAACACACGTCATATAAAATGCTCCCTAGGTATTTTGTCTCGTATACAACAAAAAAATGCTTCCTATACAATAAAAAATGTTTCATCTGCATGTTCTCAGTGACGCATTTTACCAAAACTTGCGCAACAAATTTGTCAAACCAATACAACGATTAATGTTTCATTCATCTAGAAAACTTTTTTATGTTTCTTTTATCCGGGGATTTTGTTTCCTATACAACAAGAAATTGATTCATATACAAGCAACCCCGATCGAGCTGTGCACGTCGTGGCCTGAGCCCAAGGTTCTGCTCTGATCCCTCGCTCTGGTACACGTACGAGGATCTCACGGTGGTGGGTGGCGAACATGGCCGGCGGCAGCGGTGGTGACTGGCCCTTCTCCGACGACGCGTACTGGGACTCCTCGGCCCTGTTCGCGGAGCTCGGCTAGGCGGCCGGTTTCGGTTTCGTCGACGACGGCGCTAGGGAGCTGCTGCCGCCGCTGGATCAGCCTCCGGCGACGTCGGCCGGGTCCGTTGACGGCGGCGGCGCGTCGTCGAGCTCGACGATGTGGCGCACCACCCCCGCCGCTTTCTCCTTGGGGTCCCGGCAGATGTACACGATCCGGCCGAGTCCTGTGCCCTCTGCCGTGATGCGCGCCGGCGGGAGGGAGTAGGGCATGTGGGTGGCGAGCACGCGTGGCGAAGGGAGTGCCATGAACACGTCGCTCGCCCCGTCCGTCAACGAGATCGCGAAGACCATTTCCAAGAACTTGACGCAGTCGTGCGGGTTCCGGCGACGGAGCGGGTGGTCGCGGCCGCTCGGTGGGTGCTCGGCCCGGTTGAGCGTGGCGAAGGCGAGGGCCTTGAGCCAGGTGGTGCCGGACTTGGGGAAGCTACCGAGGAAGATGTCGGAGGGCCTCGGCTCGAACCGCACGCGGGCGGCCGCGACGCCCGGGAGGATCGGTTCGGGGGAGGGCGGCGGTGGGGAGAAATAGGAGAGAGGAAAACCCTAATTAGCAATTAGGGGATTATATAGGTTAAGTAAACACCGTTGGATAATTAGTCCAGATCGGATGGCTCCGCGCTAGGCCGAGCAGAGCTTCGAATCGGTATGCCGGGCTATAGCATTTCCCAACTTTTATTCCGTTAAACGGCTTGACTAATCCACTATCATTTTTTTAGGAAAGTCCATTATCATTCTACTAGAATTTCTTTTAGGGAAAGCCATTGTGACGGGATTTATTATGTTGTGAACCGACGGTGATCAAATTAGCAACCGTCATTAGCAACTGCTAATGACGCTTCAACAATCAACTGCCATCTCTTCTCTATTGTATATATATGTGTAATCACATCAAATGAATAATAACAAGGAATCTTTGTTCAACTGCTGTCAATCCTTCCATTCTCTAACACGTTATCAGCCATGTTTGCTCTACAAATCAGAGCACTCCGGCCACCACATTAAAGAAGAACAGAGAAGAAGCAAAGAACACGAAGAAGGTGAGGAAACCAATGGCCGAACAAATCGTTCAGAGCATTCTCACCCTGCTCGCGACGATTGACGTCGCGATTTCTTCGCTTCTTCCTCCACCGACTCCACCACCACGCCGGCACCGTCGCCGTGCTCGCCGCGCTCACCATCGACGCCGTACTCGTCGCGCCTTTCCACAACCGACGATGGCAGCACGGATTGGAGCCCCTTGCCATCTTTTGACCATGGTGCAAGCATCCTCTGCAGCATCCATCACTGGCGGCCTCTCCCCATCCACGGCAAGGACCTCGACCTCCGCGTGGCGCTTGCACCGGCAAGCCCTCATGGCAGTGGCGGACGCTCGCAGCTCCTCGCGCCCACAACGATGGCACCTGTGGGGCCTCCTTCCACTCTCTCCACCGCGCGCCTCGTCGCTTGGTGCCCTTGGCCCAGCCCGGCCGCGGTCCTCCTCCGCCCCTCACCGCCAGGCAAAGACGGTGGCTGGCTTTCCGACGTCGGCGCACCACCCGCCTTCGGCGGGCTCTCCAACAGCGTCCTCGCCGCACACGACGACCGGTGCACCTCCGGCTTCATCGGTATCACTGACCCGGAGCTCACCACCCCCGCTCTCCAACGGCGAGCTCCCCAACGGCGGCGGCGGTGGTTGGACTCCCCGCTATGGCGGCCGCTCTCCGGCACAAGAGGCGGCGTCCGCCCGAACTCCTCCGGTGGCCGGCGGCGCCCGCTCCTTTCAACCGGCGGTGGCCGGCTCGCCACTCCAAATCCTCCCGGGCGGCCCTCCCGACGCAGTCGGGACCTTCCCGGCCGGCACGCAGCAAGCCCCGACGAGCGGCGGCGGCGCTCTCCGGCGCATCCCCGGCGACCAGCCCCAGGAGGCGGCGGCCCTCCACGCCCCCTCCTCATGAGGCAGCAGCAGCGGCGGCGGTTAGGATTTTTCCCTAACCGCCCGCGCCTTATAAGCCCGGCAGGCCAAGGAGGCCGGCCGGCATGGGCCACTAGGCCCTGATTGGGCCTACCAGGCCTAAAAGGCCAACAGCAAGAGCCATGGGCCGAGCGGGCCAACAAAAAGCCCATCCAGGTAAAAATAAAAAAAATCATGGGCTGTATATTTTCTGTTTAGTCCCCGGATGTTCGTATAATTACATATTTTTCAACACTAGTTGAAAATATTGTAGTTTAATCATCAGGTTTACTATTAATTGCATATTAGCCCTCAAGCTTAGTGCAATTTTATATTTTAGACCCTCAAGTCTTAGTATATTGCATATATCAATATGTAATCATGTTAATTATGTATTACCTCCGTAATACTATAATATATTGCAGTTTTATATCATGTATTATTTCATTAATTTGCAATTTCTTTATTTTATTATTGCAAATGTTACATATTTGCTTATAATTCTTAATTAAAGCCTCATTTTGCTTTCAAATTTGCGGAAAATTATGCAAATTTGCACATATTTCAATGATTATCTTCTAAAATTTTTGGCAAATGCATAAGGTAATGGAGTCTATATCAATGGCTGCAATTGTAGCATCGCCCGTTCTTTGCAACGGAGTCCATGATAATAGCAGTGATTTATTTCATCCATTATTGCAAGGTCTACACCGCGTCGCGGTGACTACCTTCATACTGCATAACCAAAATTCAAAAAGTATAGAGTCTATATTTTGGCGGTGGTTGTAGTATCACCCATTTCCTCAGAAATGAAGCCCAAAAATAGTAACGATGATCTGATCGCCTATACTTTTATAGAAGATCTACATTTGGGTCATTAAAAGAATCATCTTAACCCAAAATTTTGCGCAACACTTTAGTATCATTAAAATTTCTTAATTTACTCAAGTAAATTAATACAAGCATGATCATTCATGCAGGACAATTACAGACATATCAAAAAGGACTTTGCTGAACTTGCCCTAGATGGGAGCAACTACTTGACATGGGCCATGGACCTTAAAATAAATTTATTAGGTCGTGGTTTGGTGCTACCATAAATTCACCTCAAGAAAGTGAGAAGGCTCTACCAGCAAGAACAAAATATGCAGCTTTGCATTTTATACGGCATCACCTCCATCCCGACCTCAAAATTGAGTATCTCATGGAGAAAGATCCACTAGCCCTATGGACCTCCCTGAAGGAGCGTTATGACCAACAAAGAGCGGGCATGCTACTCGAAGCACAACGCGAATGGTCCAACATTCGTTTTCAGGATTTTAAATCTGTAGCGGCTTACAACTCCGCTATTCATAAGATCAACGCTAAGTTGAAATTCTGCAACAAGGCTGTTTCAGACGCCGATCTGATTGAGAAGACCTTGTGTACTTTCCACCCCTCCATGCGTATATTGCAACAGCAATATCGTCAATAAAAATACACCAAACATTCTGAGTTAATTTACACGCTTCTTCAAGCTGAGAAGCATGATGAACTTCTTATGAAGAATCATCAAAGTCACCCAACGGGCGCTATGGCAATACCAGAAGTTCATACCAATACTCAGAACAAATTCAATGGTCGCAAGAGGAACCACAAAGAGTTCAAAGAAAAGTGGAAACAAAACAACAAGCAGAAATACAATAAGTTTGATAAGGGCAAATGTTATTTTAAGAAAAATGACTTCAAAGACAACTCTCAAGTTTGTCAAAGATGTGGATGTATGAATCATCATACAAAGAAATGCCAAACTCCAAAACACCTGGTCGAGTTGTATCTCCAATCCAAAGGCAAAGGCAAACAAGTCCAAGGGGCGAAATTCGAAGCTCACTTCAATGAACAACCAGATATCACCCTGGAGGCAGGACGTTCTCAAACTCTTCCTCAGAAGGAGAACCAAGAACAAGCCAAGAAAGATAATGACCCCATGGACATTGACGACATGCTTGTGGAATTCAATTCTCAAGACATGTATGGAGATCTCAATTAGTCTCTAATTTATCCATAAATTATGTTATTAGCCTATATTGTACGTATTAAGTATCAAAAGACGTACTATATTGTCCATTATTGTATTTTATTGAATTATGTACCTCAGACAAATAGTTGTGAGTCATGTGATGACATAAACAATATATATGATGAATATTTTGCCACACTTTGTTTTGTTGGATTTGAATATTCAGTTGCATGAATTCAATGATTGTTGGTTTGGATAATTGACTGTGTGGTTGATTGAGTTTCTCAATTGTCTCAAGGAAAAATTGAGTGGATGAAAGATTTTTCTCGACTGACTTGGGTCAAGTGGAAAACTTTTGCTCGCAACGCTTTGTTTCGTCTATTATGTGCAGGTGCGAGTGGGTACGGCGATGGTTCGGTCATATGGATCGGCATGAGGCTTAGAAGGCTGAGATGCGATCAAGGAGGTGGCGACGACATCGTGCAGCTTAAAAGCATGTACGCGGAGGATAAGAAAGCGGGTGGAGACAAGACGTGAGGACCAAGTCAGTGCGATGGCGTTTTGGTAAAAGCGCGGAATCTACCGAAGCATAACCAAGAAACTGCGGCGGTGGCCGGGAAGCGGTTTAGGGTTAGTTGCTTAGGGTAGAAGGAAAGATGGATGGTGGATGAGTCACTTAGATGTTTTGTGATGCGTGCTAAGTGCTCATGCCATCTAAGTGGGCTTAAGGCCCAAGTAGTGGGAGGTATGCCTCTACCACTATAAAAGGAGGGGTAAGAGGTGCTTATCCCTCAACCCTTTTGTAAGCTTTGTGAAAACCCTAGTTAGGGGCTGCTCAAGAGAGTTTTGGCCTAATCATGAGAGGTCTTTGAAATAGTAAGAAAATCCACGAAAATGCAATACAAAAAGATTTTCTCCATTCCTTTGTGTTCTTGAGTTATCTCCTTCATTAGCTCTTTTGAATTTTCATTTTCTTCTTTTCTCCTATGGATTGATCCGTGGTATGGCAAGTAAGTGATGGGAAGATCATCTCCATACTGATCCCATCCAAGCATACCTAAGGATTCAACCGTTTTCTTCCCTATTTCGAGTTTCCTTGGAAAACAAGCAAGAAATGGGATTTTTGTGATTAATCTTTGTAGGGGGTTTGATGCTATGATTTGGGGCTTGGAATAGGTTGCTAGGACATGTGGGATGATACCATAGTGATTTGAGATCAAGATTCCTCACGAGCTTTCTTTCCCTTCAAAATTCCTCTTTTTCTCATTTCTAGGGCTGATTGAAGAAAAGAGGGTAAAGGTCTTGATTTAGTTTTTATGGAGATCAACACTTGATCTAGACTCACAAGACCTCACACCTCTCTGTAAAATTTGGTTGGATTTGGTTGGGTAGATTTTGAATTGGACCAAAAATTGGATCAAAATCTCAGTTCTAGACTAATCTGCCTGTCACACAGCTATGTCACCCAGCTATGTCACATAGCTGTTCCACTGGTGTGAGCTACTGCTACTGTTTCGGACGTTCACTATTTTGATCATAACTTTTACATCCGAACTTGGAATTCAGTGATCTTAGACTCGTTTCGAAGCTATCGACGAGCTCTACATCACCAAGGACTTTTGGGGGATTTTTAGCCGAGCCAGCTGTGTCACACAGAGTGTCACTGGTGTGAGACACTGCTGTTCCAGTTTTGCAGTATTTTGTCGAGTTATTTTCGCTGCGTCTTTCCTATCACTTACAGTAGCACCTCAGTTGCTATTTGTATTTGAATTTGAAGAAGAATTTTTAAAAACTGACATTCACCCCCATCTATTGGAAGCCACTAATCCAACAATAGTTAATATATAATGTATATGTTCTATATAAATTAAGTTCGTAATGAATTTTCTTTTACATTATATAGAATTTTCAAGACAATCCAATGGAGGAAATATGTTTAGTGGATAGTTGCACCACTAACACAATTTTAAGGGAAATGAAGTATTTCCAAACTCTAAAATAGAGTAAAGGAAATATTATGACTATCGCTGGAGTGATGCTATAATCATAGGGTCAATCCACAATCACTCTCCCTATGGGTACGAAAATAACTATAGAGGATGCACTCTTGTATCCCGATTCAACTCGTACCTTATTAAGTTTTAAGATATCCGTAAGAATGATTTCCACGTTGAATCTTGTGTTGAGAGCAATGACGAAAGTCTCCTCATCACTAAAAATGACGGATATGAAAAATAAATAGTTGAGAAAATTCCTTCTTTAAAAACTAGATTGTACTACACATACATTAGACCAATTAAACATGTTGCGTATAAAGTAATTTTTTAAAACTTTGATAAGTTCAAGGTTTGGCATGATCGCCTTGGTCATCCCGGTATAGGGATGATGAGAAAAATTATTGAAACTTCTGTTGGTCATGATTTAAAACTTGTAAAATTTCCTAAATCCTCATATTTTGTATGCACTACATGTGCTACGGGGAAATTAATTTTAAGACCCTCTCTTTTTAAGATAAGAAATAAACCACTTAATTTCTTTGAACGCATTCAAGCAGATATATGTGGTCCAATTCAGCCATTATCTGGACCATTCAGATATTTCATGGTTCTAATCGACGCATCTACAAGATGGTCGCATGTGTGTCTATTATCCACAAGGAACCATGCATTTGCTAAAATAATCGCTCAAATTATCAAATTAAGAGCAAATTATCCTGAACACAGGATAAAAACCATTCGAATGGATAATGCTGCAGAATTCACTTCGCGAGCATTTAACGATTATTGCCTAACATTAGGCATAAATTTAGAGCACTCTGTACCTTACGTACATACCCAAAATGGTTTGGCTGAATCTCTTATTAAAAGAGTCAAATTAATCGCTCGACCACTTTTACAGAATTCAAATCTACCAACATCTTGTTAGGGTCATGCGGTTTTACACGCCGCAGAATTAATTCAAATTCGTCCAACTGCATACCATACGGCTTTCCCGTTGCAGTTAGTACGTGAAAATCAACCAAGTATTTCCCATCTGCGTCAATTTGGCTGCGCTGTATACGTGTCAATATCACCACCGCAGCGTACACAAATGGGCCCTCACAGAAAATTAGGGATCTATGTGGGGTATAATTTTCTGTCGATAATTAAATATCTCGAGCCCCTAACAGGGGACTTATTTACAGCTCGGTACGCTGATTGCATCTTTGATGAAGATCATTTTCCGGGATTAGGGGGAGATAAAGACAAGTACCACAAAGAATACCGAGAAATAGATTGGAATGTCACATGCATTCAATCCTTAGACCCACTAAAGTATCTGAATTTGAAGTTCAAAGAATAATAAATTTGCAACACATTACAAATAACCTGCCAGATGCATTTACTGACCATAAAGGTATAACAAAATCACATATTTCGGCGGTTAATGTGTCAGAAAGAGTGGAGGTACCTAATAAAATCACTCAACTCCCTAATGAGAGCAAAAGGGGGAGAACTTTGGTCACAAAGGATCCATGGAAACAGAGGACTCTAAATCCTCAAACAGCAAATGCAAATCAATCTCAAAACGAGAAATATTTATCGGATGCTCAACATCCACAACCCAGCAAAAATGTGCACATAAATTTAAGTGCTGGGACATCGGAACAACCTAACTCAAATATTGAGGGAAATCACAATGAGTTAGAAGATGATAATGAAATTTCCATAAACTATATTGATTCAGGAGAGTCTTTTAACAGAAAGACTACAGTTGTCGACATTTACTTCTCCTAAAAAATTGCTAAGAACCTTCAATTGGATCTAGAACCTAAGTCCATAGCAGAGTGCCTCAAGCGCTCAGACTGGTCCAAACGGAAGGAGGCAATCGAGGCAGAATTACGCTCGCTCAAGAAAAGAGAGGTATTTACTTCAGTAATACCAACTCCTCAAAATGTCTTCCATGTGGGAGCAAAATGGATTTTCGGTTGGAAAAGAAATGAAAACAATGAGGTGGTGAGATACAAAGCGAGACTTGTAGCACAAGGGTTCACGCAGAGACCCGGCATCGATTATGATGAAACCTACTCTCCTGTTATGAGTGGAATAACATTCCGGTATTTAATATCTTTGGCGGTACAAATGAAATTATCCATGCAATTGATGGGCGTAGTGACCGCATACTTATATGGGTCACTCGATTCAAAAAATTTACATGAAAGTCCCTGATGGACTTAAAATCCTGAATCCAAATGCAAATCGTAACATGTATTGTGTAAAATTACAAAAATCACTCTATGGCTTAAAACTATCGGGAAGAATGTGGTACAACCGATTAAGTGAATTCCTTCTTCAGAAGGATTACTCAAACAATGATGATTGTCCTTGTGTATTCATAAAGAAATCCTCAAAGGGATTTTGCATCATCTCAGTGTATGTCGATGATCTCAATATCATTGGAACTACATAAGACATATAAGAGGCATGTAATCATCTAAAGACAGAATTTGAGATGAAAGATTTGCGTAAAACCAAATTTTACTTAGGTTTACAACTTGAGCATTTTTCCTCAGGAATACTGGTACATCAGTCTGCATATATCCAGAAGATCTTGGAGAAATTTAATATGGATAAATCATATCCATCCAAGACCCCTATGGTCGTTCGATCTCTTGATAGAGACAAAGATCCATTTAGACCTAGGGCCGATGACAAAGAGATATTAGGACCTGAAACTCCTTATCTCAGTGTCATCGGAGCACTAATGTATCTAGCAAACTGCACCAGGCCTGATATTTCATTTGTAGTTAACCTATTGGCTAGACATAGTGCATCCCCTACTAAAAGGCATATGGTAGGTGTCAGGAATATTCTCAGATATCTCCAAGGCACAAAAGATCTGGGTTTATTCTATCAGAAAAATCTAGATATGACTATAGTAGGATATGCTGATGCTGGCTATCTATCTGATTCCCACAACGCCAGATCACAAACTGGATTTGTATTTCTACATGGTGGAACAACCATCTCTTGGAAATCCTCAAAACAGACTTTAGTGGCTACTTCCACTAACCATTCTAAAATAATTGCATTATATGAAGCATCACGTGAATGCGTTTGGCTTCACAGAATGATTAACCACATACAACAGTCATGTGAAATTGGTTCTTTAGAATCACCAACTATTATCTACGAAGATAATTCTGCTTGTATTACACAAATGCAATCAAGTCATATAAAGAGCAATATTACAAAGCACATTGCTCCTAAATTATTTTATCCCCATGAGTTACAGAAAAACGGGGAAATAGAAATCTTGCAAACTAAATCTTGTGAAAAACTCGCAGATTTATTCACAAAGTCCCTACCAACATATTTATTCCAGAAATATGTTCATGGGATTGGTATGAGATGAATTAGAGACTTGCAAGGTTCAGGGGGAGTAAACTCCTAAAATATAACCTGGTAATGATCATCAGATCATATATATTGTACTCTTTTCCTTTATGAGTTTTTCCTAAATGGTTTCTCATAAAAGGTTTTTAATGAGGCAATATTAATACAAGCACTATATGTCATATAATTTTCTCCTTATTTTTCCCATTGGGTTTTAAAGGAGTTTTCCATGACATATTCTTTAATATATATATTTCTCCTCAGATTTTTCCCATTGGGTTTTTAGAGGAGTTTTTGCATATGCTCTTCATATATTTACAAAGATGAAAATTGATCAAGGGGGAGTGTTGTGAATCGACGGTGATCAAATTAGCAACCGTCATTAGCAGTTGCTAATGACGCTTCAACAATCAACTGCCGTCTCTTCTATGTTGTATATATATGTGTAATCGCATCAAATGAATAATAACAAGGAATCTTTGTTCAACTGCTGTCAATTCTTCCATTCTCTAACATATTAAACTCAAACAATAGTTAGATCATTCACTAACAGAGCCGCAATAGTCCGGTGGTTCCTCTTGCCACATAGTTGACTAAGAACCCCCTGCATGAGAAGCGAGAGCATGTGCTACCATATTGGCTTCCCTAGGATAACGATCAAAGATTACAGAATCAAAACCACGACAGAGAAAGGTACAATCTTCATAGATAGCTGCCGCTTGACCAATGGAGTTTCCGCTGTCCTTCATCACCTCAGCCACCTTGATGCAATCCGAGTTGACAACTAGTCTACTACAGCCAAACTGTCCAGCAAGAATAAGGCCGTCACGGAGAGCACGAGTTTCGGCTAGGTGTGCATCAGCAACATGGGGGATGCTGCAGCTACTAGCAGCAATGAAGAAACCCCGCTCATCGCGCAAGACCACTCTGGTGGCACCTGTACCTTGGTTAATGCTAAAAGAGGCATCAATATTCAACTTGACATATCCCTCCATTGGTTTCCTCTAGCCTTGCCTAATAATCTCTGACTTCTTTTTCCTTGCTTTAGTAAAATTTGCCACCAGAGTTGCAACTGCTTGGGCTGATTGGGCAGAGCATTGAACACTCTCTCCATGGGCTGCCTGGCATCTCTCCCACCACATATACCACACCGCCATAGCCACAAAATCAGCTCTGTTGATCTCTAGAAGAAATGGCACATTTGCTTGCTTGTCCTGAAGAAGAAATTCCAGCACTGAGGACCCAGTTTTGTCCACCATACACACGTTGTCAACACTGTCAACCATGCCGGGATGGCCCCAGACTTCCTTGACTCGCGAGCATTGGAATAGGACATGACAAATGCTTTCACAATCAAGGTTACAGAGAGTGCACTGACCCGTTTTAATCATATGGCGATTAGCAAGCATTCCCAAACAAGGAATAGCTCTTAGGAGGACTCTCCAGCTTTGAATTTTGATTTTTGCCAGAACATTAAGAGACTATAACGTTTTCCACACTGGATTGCTCTCGGACGTGCTGAGATGTTGTTCTGTCTGAGTTTCAGCCCATGTTGGTAGTCCCATTCAGAGTAGTAAGTAGATTTAACAGAGAAAAGACATTCTTCATATAATGCCAAGATATGAAGTCTTCCATCATACCAATAGCCAGCGGAATATTTAAGATACGATTAGCATCTACTGGCCAGAAGATATCTCGAATCAATTCCTCATCCCAAGTGTGTGTCTTGGCATCAATAAGATCTGAGACATTTGTCAGCACAATTGAACCTCTCCTTGTCGTAATTCGCCTACTAGGACTACCCGAAATCCATGGATCATCCCATATATTGATCTTGGTACCGTCTCCGACTGTCCAGATATGTCCCCTTTTAAAAGTTTGAATTCCAGCCCAAATACTCTGCCAAGTATGCGAACTCCCTATTTTCAAAACATAGTTCATCAAATCACCAAATGGGAAGTACTTAGCTTTAAGAACTGATGCACAAAGGGAAGCAGGTGTAGATAAGAGGCGCCAACACTATTTTGCGAGCATAGCTAAATTGAAACAAAACAGGTCCCAAAACCCCAGCCACCATGCTTCTTTCGAAAATATATCTTCCACCAGGCAAACCAATGCATATGCTTCTTCTGATCATCGTCTCCCCACTAGTATCAAGACATAGCATCTGTGATCCCTTTGCATACTTGTTTTGGGAGCTTGAACGCTGACATGGCATAAGCCGAAATAGCCTGAGCGACGGCCTTCAAAAGAACTTCCTTCCCTCCAAACAGCACCTTCTTCTCTTTCCAACCACTCAGCATGCGACAGACCCTATCAATCAAGTGTTGGAAGCAGTCTGAACGATCGACTCCTACTAGGGGAGGTAGCCCAAGGTATTTATCTATAGTCACTTCAGTATGAATATTCAGAGAATTGCACACCTCAACTCTAGTGTCAACTGAGGTACAGGGGCTAAAGAAAATGGTGGACTTGGCATCACTCACCAATTGGCTGGATGCAGCATAGTAATTATCAAGAACACGTCACAAACTGGAGGCATTTCTTCCATCTGCCCTCATAAGAATAAGAGTCATCTACACAAAATAGATGGGAGACAGGCGGGGCTGATCTACACACCTTCACACCCACCAGGTTACTAGCTTCCTCTTCAAACTTCAACAAACTTGTTAAACCTTTAGCACACACGAGAAACAGATAAGGTGATAAAGGGTCACCTTGCCGGAGGCCCCGAGAGGGATAAATGAAATCTAGATTATTGAAACCCGATATCGGACAGACGAAACATAGGCCATTATCAAATTAACCCAAGCACTATGAAAGCCCAGACGCAACAAGATCTTCTCCAAAAAACTCCACTCCACCCGATCATAGGCCTTGTGCATATCAAGTTTGACAGCACAATATCCATACATCCCTTCCCTCTTCCTCTTTATGTAATGATAGCATTCATAAGCCACAAGAACATTATCCGTGATCAGCCTCCCTGATACAAAAGCACTTTGTGTTGGCAAAATAGTCTTCAAGTGGTTTGCTTGCAGTTTTGAAATAACTTTGTACACCATATTGCAAAAGCTTATAGGTCTGAATTGGGTAATGAGCTCTGGGCATTCCACCTTAGGAATCAAAACTATTGTCGTGTTATTCCATCCCTCCGGCACAATCCCTGTATTCACCGCAAGTAGGACTTCATCTGTCAGGTCCTCTATAATAATGTGTCGGTCGATGTACAAATGCATGGTGTCAGTGCAAAGCTGCCAGGGTTCCTTTTGGAATCAATGTCTCAACCCTTCTCGAACCGTTTGTTTGTTAGGGTCTACTTGATATTACAATGGATTATGGTAATTTTGTTAGTTCCACTAGATTTTGCCTATTTTGTTGTTTGTTTAATTAATTTTTTCCTAATTTTTATGGCTATCTTTTTACAACAAATTATAAAATAAGTTCAGTACAACACAATTCAGTAACCACAAACTAAGTTTTAAGATTTCCAACACACGGTATCCGAGCATACCTTGTGATTCCTGTACTGATCCCATGATCAGTAGCAAGTATACATAAATTAGCTTGAATATCATTATCATACACATACAAAATAGATATTCATAAATAAATCAACCTTCATGGTCAAGGTCATATACCTGTAACCCATAGGCCAAGAGTCTGCAGCGGAAAATAAATGATAGTGTGGACCGGTATGCCATACCCTACAGGCAACCGACTAGGGTTACGTCCTAGCCTTTGTAAACACTGTCACCATCTTTGGAGAAGTAGTCTTCGTCATCTAGCCAAATCAATAAATCAAGTGAGTACATTGAATGTACTCGCAAGTATCTCATATGGAGAGTATAACGATTATATTCATGCAAGGCTTTGTTCAATAAATGTGGTTCTAGATTAGGTTATATGTTGTGCGAAAAAGTAAGTTCTCATTCAATAGTACAAGTAATAGATTGGCAAGCCATTTCAGAAGATTAATCATATTTTTTTCAGCGGCATAAATAATTCCAAAATGATGGTAGCACTCACTACCGTCCCGTAAATTAAAATACCGATAGCCCCACCTATCGGCTCAACACCTCATTAAATACTAACTCGTGTCACATCCTTGTAGCATGATTCCGATCATAGTTCTGCAGCTCCCGTTACATGGCCGTAGCTCATACTTCACACTGTGGACACATCATGTCCACGTTCTTAATCTCGTGTCCCACATTTCAAAACTTAAAACATAGTCTAACCAATGTATAGCCTAACCAAGTTGTATCCATAATCGTGGACGCAGCTATTCGAATAGATTTTAACACTCTGCAGAGGCTGTATAGTTTACCCACAAGATACGAGTCCCTCTTGTTGCCATGGCCACATGAGAACACTTAGGAGGTGTGCCGGCAGGGTTATCACAATGAGATTTTTCTTCCGTGTAGCCCTAATGATGAATCCGCTAGATTAGCCATTCCCAGCATTTGTCTTCCATTTCTAAACTGTGGCATATCGACACAGTGTGGACTCACCTTTGTGTCGAGCAACTTCCTGTGCTAAACCACGAGGAGGCTCTCTAGAGCTAAGCCACTCATTTGCACTTTCTTCCCTTCACTTATAGGTCCATACGTTGTTGCTAAACAGAGTAGTAGGTCAAGACTTTCCATTAAGGCATGTGGACGTACGATATGAACTTGGGTGACTAGTACTTAGATTCGGTCCTTAATTGATCCGAGCAAAACTCCTCAGTCCATCACTGTTCCAAGCCACAAAAGGCTGGGTCATAACCATGTCACATAAGGCAACATCATTCCTACATCCACTCCCTCCATACTCTCGCTTACAATTCCAACTAGGATCCAAATCATCTCCATTTTATTTTATTTTTTGAGTTTTGTCATAAAACCATTTTCAAAACACTCCTTGGACAAACACTGTCCCACAAAACCTCATCTCACAAAATGCTTCAAAATGTTCCCCACCTCTTTGTTAAAACTTGGACTTCCCTATTGCGGGTCGAAGCCATGGTACATCCATATATTATATTACCACTAGTATTTCTAAGACTAGTGTATACTAATCCCTAGGATGACAGAGGCAATATTATCAATACTAGGATTCATGTAATGTAGGTCATACTAGAGCTAACATAAAATAGCGAGTCATAACACATAGCATGCAAGTCTCGCAAAAAAATTAATATATTTGCATATATGGGTCCAACAAGATCAAGGTGGGGAAGCTTGCCTGGCAAGTATTGGCCTTTTCTTGATCTTGTTCCTGGTATGACAATTATCCAGGATTCTCTGTGCGGAATATCGGAGCGTCAGTATCTACACATTAAAAGAGTCTAACAAATCAACGGTGCGAGGTAAAACCCAATAAAATCCAAATAATTTAAGGGCACAGCACAACTCACATGACCATGACGTGTTAGATAGCCTATGATTTTAGAAGTTTTTTGGTGTTAAAAGAGGTGGTTCGCATTATTAAAGCAACAGATATTAGGGTTTAGTTAGGTAGACCAATATGGTTCCTCTAGCTTTCCTGAGATTAGTATGAAAATATTTCTAGCTCCAAATCTTATTTGAAAACAAAGGGTATGCAATTTCACTATTGTCCATTAAATTAGTTAGCAACTCACAAGTATCTTAGATAGCTATATCGTTGTATATCAGGTGGCAAATTTGAACTTCCAATTAAATCTGATAGCAACTCACAAGAAAATCAGTTGGCAACTTCACGAAACTGAGCAACAACTCTAGATGATGACAACTAGCCACTTTGAGGTGATAACAACTAGTAATTTTGCAACACATGTAATATTGATGTTGTTTTGTTCATTTTTTGTATGGAAGATAATGGTTCAAACGGAATAATAAATAGTCGCTTTGTTGGAAAATATGAGCATTCAAAGAAAAAATGATGGATAAATACATCTAAAAACCAACCTAAGTCCCTTCCATAAAAGAAGTAGACCTTGCCAACCAACTAGTTTTTTTAGTTGGGCTTTCCATGGCAGTAACACAATCTCATAGAACGGCCTACGAAATGGTGACCTTTTTGATTAATTGATTGATATCCAACAAATGGGATGTATACCCAACATGCATCAGACGCTCGCGGACCTGGTAGCGCATGAATGTGCTACCACAGGCAGAACAGATTTTCTAAATATTCATAGATGTACATTATTTGATGATATGTGAATCTGTAAAATTTGGGCAAAAGATTGCTCATTTGCGTACTGCATACAAAAAGTATATAATTACAGTGTCTATTTAAAAAAAACATATTTTTGACTCAAAATCTATAGGTTTATACTACACCTACCAACGGACATCCGTCAAGGCCACCTACAAACGGACATCCGTCAAGGTAAGAGGATTTTGAAAATTTTCCTAGTGAATAATTAAGCTCAATTCCTTCCAAATTTGTCATAGGCATCGAGATAGAACAAAAGGCACGTGAACAAATCAGCACTGTATATATAGCATCTCCATGTGTTTCAGTGATCAAATGAATTGAATGATCAACGGAAGAAAGAAAAAAAAACCCACCGGAACATCAGATCCAAAAGCAAAAAATAGAAATAAAAAAATTGCCACCATTAACTTAAACCACTCAAATATTTTCCGGTCTGTTAACCATCAGTCATCTTTTATTTCTGTATCTAGCTAGACCTGACATTTTCCTGGCGTTTTTGCAGAGACTAAAGTCCGGTTTACAGAATGAACAAAAGAAGTTGTTTCACCAGGCAGCGATAGAAATGCAGCATGCTCTAGATAAAACGAAGGCCACAACAGCTCACTCTCACTAATCTGAAGATGAGTTCGTATTTCCATTCATTATAAACAACACAAACCAGTACAAGAAAGAAACCAATTAATTCCCGATTTCTCATTACAAAGCAATGCACATATATTGGAGTATCCATGGTACAATTTCTTGTGTTTTATTTGGGTTTTCGTTACCAAATGACCGTGAAATACATGGGAGTTAGGATGACACTCACATACTTTACATGCTTAGCTTACATGTCTATCATGTAGTTGATTATCTGCTAGTCTTGGTTTGTTAGTTGTTTATACATTGTTGCTTGAGACTTATCCTTTAGTTGTGTGAGCCTTTGGTCGCCCAAGTCCTATATAACATATTAGGCGGTCGTTATATTGCTACTTTGAGTTATATGCTTAATTAGAGTTATATTGCTATATATAACTGTGTGGAGGTTTATCACTTGTGACATATTGTGAGTTATATTGCGGATAGTACAACAATCTCGGCTGTTGATTTTATCAATAGAAAGCCTCTATATTTCAAAAAAAAGTATTATGATGCTGATCAATTGTACTAATGTGAAACATGAATCCTGATATTTGGTTCATTGTCACTATTTGCCTAACTGCTTGTGGCATGGCACTCCTTAGTCTATTGTTTTGTCAATGAACAAGCGTGGCTTTTGCAGCACCAAAAGGCTGATTTTTTAGGTACTAGGCTAAAGTTTCGGTCTGCACTGTACATTTTCAGATATTGGGCTTTCATTTTTTTTTAAAGCAATCTTGGTATTAATTGTTTCAACTGTGTAGTACTTAGTTAAGTTCCAAAGAATACCGTTTATGCCTTGGTTGGTTCTGAGATCTTCTATTGTTTTATGAAGTTGCTCGTCAAATAACTTCCAACGTTTTTTTATGACAAAATTTATTTTATGTTCAGTGAACATTGTATGTCTTGCGTCTATATTTTGCTTGGCTTAATTTGTCTCCATGATTTAGGATAAGCAAGATGATAAAAATACAAAAGTTCAACTGAGATTATATGGCGACAAAGCTGTTAAAGAGACAGGACTACCGTGGCGCGTCAATGTTCTACAGTGAGGTTAGTATTGATGTGAGGAACTGTAGTAGTGAAGTGTGGAGTACTCAATCTTCTCAAAACAACCTGTTATGTGGAGTTGTATCGTTCTTTAATCTATCCTTACTGTTTTGATTCTTTTTTCTAGAACTGCCATTGCCGAAATAAAAAAATTTAAAGGGGAGCAAAACCAATACCATTTTTTTGTTTGGATCTAAGTTCTTCGCAAGATGCATATGCATATAGAACTTCTAAAGTGAACCTTTTCCTGTCGCTATGCAAAAAAATTGCTTCTGCTTGTGTTGTACTTTATTTTTATGTTTTAGTACTGCAGACTGAAAAATCAATTGGATATCTCAATGACATGTGGGACCTGGACCGGACCTACAGGTCATACCCACACAGGCATTTTTCAAAACTGCAATTGCAGTGGCATGGTTCCATTTTTCACTTAATCATCCGCTTACCTGTGTCTGCCCCCTACATTGAGGGAAGTTTTCGTTCTTATCAATGTGATGTGTGGGCAATGCTTGCCAGCCGATGCCGCTCCGTGGCATCAAAACCAGAAAAAATAACGGGTAGAGCCTGGAGTCTAAACCAGACTTGGGCCAGTACATCGTGTCAACTCAAAGTATGCCCATGACCATTACTCCCTTTTTACCAAGCTTATGAGGTTGCTAAGTTCAGTTTTGGTAAATGGGCTACTGTACGAAATGATTGGCTGGGCCTAACTTAGCAGAATACTTAATTTTGGTAAAGCAAACTAAATGAGCTGCCATTTTTTTCCCAGACTAATTTTCCTCATACGTTTTAGACTGCCGGAAGTGGCAACCTCAGTCGTTGCCCGGAGTTTTCACAAAATGGTAACAGAAAATGTTCCCACAACTGTGGAGTCGGTCATTCTGTGATGTACATTCATTGCACACATTCTCAAACAAAACTGAAAGAGCAAATCGAAACCGATGGCCTAGAATGATTAATTATTGATGAACTACAAGCTTAATGACCATCAGCCACCGGGCTGAGGTATGCTGCAGGGAACGATATGATAAAATGGCTCAGCTGGATTTTACTCAAAATGTGGATTGCCAATTATCACTTTTCTGCAGGTTAGTTTGTTCCCTAATGCTGACAGGTGAACTATAAATATTTGACCAAGTAGTAAGAAAGTGTGCCAATCATCAGAATGCCATACGCTAGTTGCAGATTGCAGTACCTCATATGTTGAATGATCTTCAGGGAAGAAAGGATTCAGCAAATAAGATGGCGTAGTGATGCACTGACACTCGCATTGAATTAGCATCGCAGACTAACTGTTCGCACACGAACACGTCACCGTGTACCCCCGACGCCGAGCGCGATGCGCAGGACACGGAGCCGGGGGAGACCCGCCGGGAGCGCGATGCGCAAGACACGCCGGCGAGTGCTTTTGGGAACCCGAAACCCCACACCCCCGGGAGGGACCCTGTCAGGGAGTGCAGCGGCTATGGGCTGCTCTAACCCGGCCTGACCGCCCTTAGAGCTTCGAGGTTCGCTGCTGTTGAACACGAAGAACAGCGAAGAACGAAAAGCATAAAACAAGGATGAGAAGAAAAATAGTAGATGAAAAGATAATAGATTGATTATTTCGATTGTGTGTTGTTTTCAATCGGCCATATACCATTCATATTTATAGGGTACGTCCGGTCTTAGGGCTGGAATACAACTCTGTATCGTACATGATATAACTTTCCATATAAACAAAGATTGCTTCCCTAATCTGATAATCTTGCCCGCCGTAATCAAGAATCCATCTCACACACGAGATGTCTTTCCTAAACTGATCATTTTAACCGCCGCGATCTGGTCTCCGCCTTGTATACGAGATATCCTTCCATATCAACCGAGAGTCTTTCCAAATCCCGTACTTTCCTTTAAACGTCATGATCAGCTACTGTTTCTTGTGTCCCAAGTTAGGGTTCCTGGCACCAGAAAAGACTTCACAACGAACAACTCGGTGCCTTGACTCCCCTGCGAGATAACTTGGGAATATCACAACTCGGACGAGCCGACACCGCTGGAACTCGGTCGTGCTGTTCAGAACCCGCCTTGGACCTACTCGGGACCGCGAATGCCCGGGGATGCGAGTACCCAGGGACACGAGCGCTCGGGAACAAGTACTCGGGGATACGAGTACTCGGGAACACAGGAACTCGAATGCTTGGGAATGAGTACTCGGGGATACGAGAACTCGAGATCCAGTACTCAGATTTTATCAATGCTTAGTACTTGGGAGCGTTGTTCGAGATCTTCTGTGAACATTCCTGTGGTCGGGACCATAGTGGAGCACGAGACCTCGGGATACGAGTGCTCGGGATTCGGGGACACTGCAAACCACTCGACATGAGTCACGACTCGGTAACATTGTAAACCTTTACCCCATGCACTTGGGCCATTTGGGGTTACTGCCAAATTTGGTCGTCAACACATGCCCCCCTGTTTTCGGTATAAAGATGTATTTTTACCAAAAATAACAAAACATGTTCTTAGGACGATGCGAATCATCTCATCGGCCACTTCTTTTTCTCAGGGCGATATGACATATCGGCCACAGCACTTGTTATGCTTCTTGCCACACGCTCGGGTGGAACTTCTTTAGATATTTGCCATTGAGAGCTCGTGGCAACAAAGTACCCTGCACGGATTCCACCAGATACGAATTTCCAGGAACCACCCTTGCAACTCTAAAAGGGCCTTCCCAACTCGACGACCACTTTCCAAACTTGTTATCCTTTGAGCCGACTGGTAGGATTACCTTCCATACTAAATCGCCGACTTAAAAGCTCTTCGACCTGACCTTCTTGTTGTCTGCTCTGGCTACTCTTAACTTGTCCCTTTCTATGGCCCTTAAAGCAACCAAATGCTGTCACGGGGATTTCGCGGCAATATACATTTGTAGTAGGATTTGGGGGAGCGCACGAGGAAGATTCAAGCGGGTTCACGCAAGAGGTTTTTACCCAGGTTCAGGCCCTCCAATGGCGGAGGTAATACCCTACTCCTGCTGATTGTATTGCTAGCCTTGCGTGAGAAAGATTACAAAAGATTGAAGATGAAGTCTAGCCTTAGGTCTATTGAAAAGGAAAAATCCCCCCTCTGCATGGGGTGCTCTGCCTTATATAGGCTGTACATGTGCCGACTCGGCCAGTCGACCGAGCTACAGTAACCGCATAATTAATTGGAACATTCATTCAGTGTAACCGTCCGAGTAATGCCAGTCTTCAAGTAGGCGAAACGCATGTCTTGATGGAGTTGTAACGCCTTCCTTGATGACACTCGGCCGTTGCGCCCGTGCGGGCCTTATTTGGGCCTTCATCCGAGTGGGCCTCCATGGAACTCCCCGAGCCTGTTGGGCCGACTCGCTGTGCTGGGCCTACCCGGATGGGTTCCCCCCGTCAGTAGCCCCCGAGTGCTTCGAGGTCTCGACACGGATGCCGACTGGCGAGCAAGTTGCGTATGCCCAAGTCGCTGGTGGAGAGACCTTGATGGACTCCCATGATACCTGGAAAAAGGTTAGATTTGCTAAGTGCTAGGATTCGGTGATACCCGCGCTTTCCGGCTGGGGAAGTCGGCTAGTGGCCTTCCGGGAGGCGTATCATGAATTCCGAGTGAATCCGAAATAGCGCCTGGCATGTCCGAGTGGACCGTTGCCATCTTGTGCCCGCAGGGGGGACGCCTTCGATCTTCAGCTTCGAAACCGAGTCCTCGAACTCCGGCATTGAGTCCCGAATCGGTGAGCCATTCTGCGCCGCTGTGGCGTCCGGCTCTGATTCAGGGACCATCTTGCGCCGCTGTGGATGCCGGGTTCGTCCTTAGCTTGGGTGTTGCCGAGTGACCTGCGAACCCTGTCGGGTCGGCCATCGGCACCCTTTCGCAGAACTAGTCTGCTTCCGAGTGTGGCGGCCGGCGCGCCTCGGAATTGTTTAGTGGAGTCGGTACAACTCGTGACGTGTCCCTGTGAGCCAAGCCGACTTCAAACCGACTCGGCGTCCGAGCATGATTCGACTCGATCGAACCGAACCCGGTCGAAGCCGGCTTGTGTCACACGGAACCGCCTTGACTGTACACGACGTCGCTTCAGCATTTAATGCGCGCAGTCAGTTGGACAGAGCGCCTGCAGCACCGCAGCGCAATGATTTCGCCTCGAGTCCCGCACGAAGCGTGCCCGAGACATGCGCTGCCGCTGCTCTGACTTCGCGTGACGTCCGATGCGACGGTTCATCATGATTGCGCCCGAATCACGCGGGCGGCGCGCGCGGGATGGCTGCTGACGTAACGTTCGCCGATCAAGACGCCTGGGACGCGCGCCGTGGCGAAAAAGGCGCCCGAATCCCGCGGGTTCGCGCGCGCGGGACGACGGTTGCCGCGGCAGTTTGCCGCCACGTCGGACGCACGATCGCCGACGGTTTGCCTCCCTCGGCTATAAAAGCGAGCGCGGGGCGGCCGCACTTCTCATCTGCCTTCATCTTCCTCGCGCCCAAGCCTTTTGCCTCCAGAGCTCTGCCACCGAGCACTGCTTCTCTTCTTCCCGAGAAAACCCTCGCTCGCCGCCGTTCTCCAGCCATCCGACCATGTCGCGCGCCGGCAAAGGCAAGAAGACCGACGCTTCCTCCTCCGCCGCCGCCACCCATCGATGGGTGGAAGAAGGGCGACTGGGTCCCGTCGGTTGTCACCGACAGGATCCTCATAGGCTTCGCCGGCGAGGGACTGCTGTCGCCCCGCACCATCGACAACTGGAGGGCGCCGTTTCAGGAGGAGAAGCCTGCTCCGCACGTGCACGAACGCGTGATGCTTGTCCCGTTCATCGAGCGGGGCTTCTCGCTGCCCCCGCACAACTTCGTGCACGGCCTCCTCTTCTTCTACGGCCTCCAGCTCCATCATCTGAGCCCCAATGGCATTCTGCACATTGCGTGTTTCATCACGCTGTGCGAATGCTATCTGGGGACTCGGCCTCACTGGGGGCTGTGGAAGAAGATCTTCGTGGTGAAGGCGCAGCCCATCAAAGCCGGCGGCCGACTGTCCGTCTGCGGGGGAGCCGGAATCCAAGTCAAGGCCGGCGCAAAGTACTTCAAGCTGCAGCTCCCGGACACCGTGCGGAAGTGGCAGGACGGGTGGTTCTACTGCCCGGATGAGCACACGCCGACTGGCCATGAAGGGCTCCCCCCATACGCCGAAGGTCCCCCCGAGTGGAGGAAGCATTGGAGCGCCAAGCCCTCCAGCACGGAGATGCCCGAAGTCGACCGACTCTTGAGGAGGATCCAGAGACTTCAGGAGAAAGGGCTCACGGGCACCGACCTCATCTCCACCTGGCTGAGTCGGCGCATCCAACCGCTTCAAGCCCGGGCGCACCCGATGTGGGAGTACTCGGGCTCGCACGACTCGACGAGGGTGTCGGTCAATGGGCTTCCGGATGATCTCTTCATGGGTCTCTTAAAGAACCTGACTAAGGAGCGAACCGGGCTCACCAGGGTGCCGCACGTGACCGCTCATCCCCCGCCGACTGTAAGTGTCTCGCATTCCGAGTCGGATCCTTGAATATTGTTGTTTATTTGTTTCTCCTAACACCAAGTCTTTTAATGCTACAGACTTTTCTTGATTTGAACTCCATGCCGCCACTCCCCGAGCAAAGCTCAGCTTCGGAGGCGTTGGACGACGTGGAGGTCGACGAAGAAGCCCCAGAGGGCGGCGTTCAGGTCGACTCGGACACCGAGTCGGAAGGGGCCCCCTGACTATCAAACGGAGGCGTGACGACGACGTCTCCGGGTCCAAGACCCCGCAAGCGAGGGCGGAGCCGGCTCAAGCGGAGTCAGCCGCCAAGCGGGCACGAGCCACACTGTCACATCCCGATTCGCTAAAACCCAAAAATTAGGGCGTACAAAAAACTTTTGCGTTAATTCAGAAAGCATGTGCATCCTGATTGAGTCTAGTACCCGACATAGACCCATATACCCTATACACCCCAAAACCCTGATATCATCCTACTCGACGAACGGTAAAATCCCTAGTGCTAGCCCCGATCTAAACCCTAGCACGGAAAACAACCTGACGCTACATATACACCGTCTATGCCTCCTATATGTATATACCTGGGAAAATTCCGATAAATTTATACCACAGCCTCCGCACATTTAGAGCCCCAAATATATGAACACATGAGCATGTTCAGTATAAAAATCCCAAATAGCAGATATCGAGCACCTGCGCCAAAACGTTCCGTCGCATGAAATCATGAAAAGACTTTTACCAAGCGGTGCCAAAACTTCTGTGCAGCACACCTTCGACCTTCCTACCTGCCCAAGAGCCCCCAACTCCTCTGGCCAGCTCGTGATCATCCTTACCATTTGGAATCTAGTGTATGGCATTCCCTGGCATGAGAATCCCCGAGTCAACCACTAATGGAGGTGACGCCAAAGCATTACTGGAGCGCCAGGACACGTCAACGAAAGCCCCTGACACCTCAGCTCGCCACATGCGCCCAGACGAGCTCGAGCACGCTGAAAGCCTTACGGTGCGCGTCTAGGCTGTGCACTGGCGAGCCCCGTGCAGTCCTTACACGCCAAGCCGCCTCTTCCGTCGCCGGGAACTCCGGCCGACGCGCCACCTATTCCCTTGAGTCGTCACCTCATCGACGCCCAGCTAGCCGCCTCGGCAGGACCTCGGGAGAAGCTCCTCGCTGCGCCTCGGGGATACCCTCGCCGCCGTACCCGCGCCGCACGCCGACTCGACGCGCCGCCCGCCGGGTTCAGCGCCGTCCACCCCACCAGTGCACGCCGCGCCCTGCCATGATCCGTCCCATCGCCTCCATCCAGCTCACCGCACTGTGGACTCCTCGGGAAGGCTTCACGACGTGAACTCCGGCGACGAAACCGAGCTTCGGTCATGGCCAGCAGGCATCCAGCGGAGGAAAAGCCACTCCGCCCGCTGTTTCCAGCCACGCCGCTCGCCGGCCACCCACGCGCCGACCTCCCTCTCATGTCCCGTCGGCACCACAGCAACCGTCGGCCTCGGGGCAGTCGCCATGGCCGGATTGACCAGTCCGGCGTCGGCTCCGATGCCACCCATCCCCAAGCTCCCTATAAATAGGGCGTTCGAGCACCCGTCACTCCCCAAGCCTTACCTGTCTTCTCTAGCTCTGGCCAACCGAGCCCAAGCTCAACTCTGCCGCCGAGCTCCTCTGATCCACCCCTCCGCGCCGCGGTTGTTCTCCTCTATAGCCAGTGGACGTCGCCTCTCAGTCCCCTCTACTGAAACCCAAGTTTCCCCAAAGCTCCGCCCGAGCCCACCTTCTTCTTCCCCATCTCAGCCCCGATTTGAGCTCCGCCGCCTCCTGCAGAAACCAGCAGCCGCCGCCTTGTTCCGACCAGCCCCCGCCCCTGCCGCGCCTGGATCCGAACAGCGCCGCAGCTCAGAGCAAGCCGCCGGCCATCCCAGTTGCAACCTCCGCGCCCTGGTCCGAGCCACACCGCCGCAGGGTAAGCCCAGACCAGTGCGCCGCCGGCCCCTCTCCTTGTCTTTGTTTCCTCTGTTTCTTTGTAGCAGCTCAGCTCTTGTAATTTTAGTCCATGCGCCGAACAGCCCCAATTAGCCGGGTAGTTTAATTAATGTACTGCTTTAAGCACATTTGTGTAGCTGCTAGTGCATGCCGACAGCCTCCAGTAGTTTCTTTCTCTTTTCCTTGCCCCAGCTCGCCGGCCTCTAAGCCCCAGTAGCTCAATTAAGTCACTGATAAATCTTGCTTAGCAGCTAACCCTAAATCAGCTGGGTTGGTGCCCTAAGCGCCAAGCTTTCCTCACTCCAATTTCCTTTAATTCTGAGATCATCGGTTAATCCATTCGGTTGAAGCCAATGCGCTGTTAGGATTTAACATTTTCTTTTGTTACACGTGTTAGTGAAGATTAGAAATAGGTTAGTTTGGTTAATGCATTACCTTAATCCCTAAGTGCTAGCTAATCTGTCTGATTAATGCCCTATTAGCCGACTGTTAGCACCCCATTCCTTTTTGGTTCTGGAATCCCTAAGCAAAGTCCTAAGCACTAACTCTAGTCTTCACCAAAATCCAAAACAGTTTAATAGAATTGATAGGGATTAGATTTAAGGTTAGTTTATTAAGCAGCCAAAGCCCTAATGGCCGATGTCTTTGCACTTCAAAAACCTAGTCCTAGAATCCCAAAGATTTATTCCCTAGAGTTCGATGCTAATGCATTTTCTAGTTGTAAAACTTTTCGAGCATAGATAGTGAAATAGGGTTAAGTTAACTCATCTGTAGTGTCAAACCATAGCCTTTGATTTATTTAGTTCATCTCGGTTCCGACCAATTCTTCAGCATATGAACCCCTCTGGAAACCTAGAGGTACCTCCGTCATTTTATCCAAACTCTTCCAAAATTCGAACCTCTTTGAGTGCATTTAATAGAAATTAGTCATAGGGTTATAGCTTAGTTCATTAAAACCACACATACGCTGTATGCATGCATGTATTCCTAGAGCCAACCAAATTAGAAATCTCTCCTTCATCCAGTAGCTTTAGAATATCTATGATCCTCCACAACTCGTTGGATGAAAGATTTTAAATTTAAAAAGCTTAGCAGGAGTGTTTCCCATTTAAATGCATCGTCATTTTATGTGGTATTCTCGCGTCTATCCGTTGCCAAAAGTCTTCTTTGTACCCAAGAACCCATGCCCTACAACCCTAGAGCCATACCTAAAGCCTAAACCCATGTATACGCATCCTATTCTTAATCGCTGTCCGAAACCCTAAAAACCTAGCTCGACCGTTCTAGGGCAAACACCCTCTCCAGTTCCCCGTGTATTCACCGTTTCCTTTGTCATGCCTATTGTTTGGTGTTCTTGGAGTTTTTGGATTGCTTCTTATTCGATATTTTCTTCCGACGCGTAGTTAGCAGAGTAAGGCACGTGCGTCGGGACGAACCGAGATCATTCCACATCAGGAACCAGAGCAAGAACTGCCAGGCAAGCTATTTCCACCTTGACCATGTTGAAATCCTATATTTGTGACGTTAATTATTTTGTTTATGAAATTGCATGCTATGTGGGTAAAATCATTATTTTATGTAGACCTAGTTATTCCTATTAGCAGCACGGCTTAGGCCGATAAACCCTATCCTTGTGACCCTAGTATTAAGTGCTGATCATTGAACGATCGGCAATTTTAAGTTAGGAGTATAGGCGATAGCCTCGCTTAGCCCTGCTGTAGTAAAAACTAAGTTTTATCAATGCGATGGGATTGGGATCAAAACCCTCGGTGTGTAAATGCATACCGAGGTGCCGTTTACAAAGAAATGTTTATTAAAAACCCTGAATGAGATGATGGAGGATTTGGATTCGGGCAGGAATGCTAAGGGAGTTTGGAGGTGGTAAAGTAGCCGGTCGCTACATGAGAAAGGAAATGGCTGGGTAGCCGGTTGCTACCCGAGGAGATGGTTGGATAAGGAGTCCTGCTCGAATCGGTTAAGGACCGAACCTAAGTGCCGCTGAATCAGTTCCCCCACCGTACGTCCACATGTCCTTTATGGGAAGGACTGGACCTGGTACCTCGTCTAATGCCGGAGCCCGGAATCGTGGGAAGTTAGGTTGAAGTGCTAGTGGATCCGGTAGATCCCTAGAGGATCTCCACGGGACTGCGTAGGGGGAAAGCTCTTCATGGGTCTCACCGTATTGTGGGGGTAAAGCTCAGTAGAGTCTTACAAGGTGCGTGGAACATGGTCCGACACAAAGGGGGAGAGTCCCACCCCTGTCATTCGTGATGCAGAGGATCGGGTAGTCCTCCTAGCGAGTCCGGCTCTGGCATGAACACGGGGGAAGGGTCTCGTTGTAATAACCCTGGCAGTATACTTGCAAAGTACTCCCTGGGTGACCTACATCTTGTGGGTAAAGCCGTACAACCTCTGCAGAGTGTTAAAATCTATTCGAATAGCCGCGTCCTCGGTCATGGACATGAACTGGTAAGGCCACACACTGGTTAGACTGAGTTTTGTTTATGAAAGCTGGGAAAGGGATTAAGGACGTGGGCATGATGTGTCCACAGGGTGCAATTTACGCTACCCGGATTGGTAGCTAGGAATTGCTGAAGGAAAGGCTAGCTACACCACCGGGGTGGTGTGAGCGGAAGCCGAAAGGGTAAGCGGTGATGAGCGCGGCTATCCCGCGGAGGAAATAAAGGAGAGGTAGCAAGGGCTACCACGGAGGACGATGCGATACGTTGGGATCGTTGTTTTACAAAATTCGCTTTTGAATCTATTATTGTTATTTACAATAAAGACTTACATTTCCGCACAACATGACACCTAGGTCAGAGCTCTCCTTTGAGATATTCCTTTGCATGAACTATGCCGTATTATTTCCCTGTGGGGATAGCTTGCGAGTACATTCAATGTACTCACCTGGCTTGTTGATTTGGCCAGACGAAGGAGATATCAATTCCGAAGAAGCAATTACGATCGCGAACGCTAGGGCGTAACCCCCAGTCAGTTGCCTGTCGGGTATGGCATATTGATGGGCCACATCTTCGTTGGATTTTTCCGCTGCAAGTTTATAGCCGTTGGGCTACAGGTATCAGATTATCGACCCTAAACGGTCTATTTAATTGTTTACGCATGTATGACAATGATATACAGGTTAACTCGTGTGTATCGGCTACTGATCCAGGGACCGATACAGTAACCACGA
>JAGXJF010004285.1:0-159103 GCA_019208055.1 Stipa capillata | reverse complement strand
AGTGTCACGCCCTGTTTTTCCTAATCGGGTGTACTCGAAAATCAAAACCCTAAGCGCGTATATGCGTATGTGTTCAGACGTATTTGCCGGATTCTTGGATCTTTAGCGTCTTTTCATGCATAGCATTTCATGTCAGCACCCGAGGTTGCCTCGTCATCGCATGCATAAAGATCCAAACCCTAATCGGAGCTCATGCGCCATACGTGCTCGAGCCCCGTCCAAACCCTAACCCTAGCGGCAACTCGTCCATTCTTGTTCCCGACTTCCAAAACCCAAACCCTATCTCTCCCGTGTCCTACCACAGCCCTGCCGTCGTCGGAAACCCTAAAAACCTCATCTGTCGCCTAAAACCCTAACTAGGTTTCCTTCCCCCAGAAATGAAGAAAGTGTTATCACATGCACTTTTATTCCTCCAAAAGGTCTAGAAATTTACCAGTAGCTCCTTGAGTATACTCCTCACCACCTTATAAGATAAAATTGGGAAGTCCAGTTCAAAAATTTTGAATTACATTCAAAATTCCAATTAGGTCAAATTCCCCATTTGAACTACAACCCCTCCTTTCCTCACTCAGAAAATTCTACAAAAATTACACAATACTCATCTCTGTATCATTACTCCATTTCTGCAAAAACATTTCCATCTTCAGTACAAAAATTTGCCAAAGCATCTATCAAACACCTTTATCTCTATTCCTTCTCCCCTCTTAAACCCTAGCTCAACTGCCACCTAACTCATTCCAGAGACGTGCTATCAACCTCACTTCTCTCAGAGCTCTGTCTACTCCTTTAACTCTCAGTACCAAGCCACCAGCTATAGGTTGAACCCTAACGCCAACCATGCCGACATGAGCTCAACTCCCTTTTCCTTATTTCCAATCCATCTTCTCGAGGTCCCCTTCTCTTCTGAGCTCCACAATCTTCAACTCCCAGCAGTGGCATGGATTGACACGAGTTGACACGCTGGCCAACACCAGAGACACTCGGGCACGCGTAGCACGCCGGTGCATGCGCTCTGGACGCGCCCATGCCGGTGCCAGACATGCCACGCACGCACCCGAGCTTTGTTCCCCGCCGACCACTGCCTCCTCTGAGCCAAGTCCGCGCCACCGTCTTTCCTTGTACCCCCTGAGCAGCCTGAGCCCCTGGCGAAGTCGCCGGATCACTGGAGCAAGGTCCACGGCGAGGACAGCCGGGCACTCAACCCCCACCCGACTCGCCTATTTAAAGTATCTCAGAACTCGCCATTTTCATTCAACCCACCACTGGAACTCCTCAAACTCCCTAAGCCGCCTTGAACTCGCCATTGCTTCCTTCCTTCTTCCCCAACGCCGAGCACCACCTCAGAGCTCCACTGGACACCACCTCCCCTCTCATCAGCAACCTCGCGAGTCTCCCAATAGCAAAAATGAATCCCCCTTGAGCTCCTGAACCCAGCGGTACAAACCATTTTCCCTAACTCCCCTTAGAGCCGCCGCAATCTCTCGCCGTTCTTCTCACCGGAATCCTCGCCGGATCCCTAATTCCCACAGGAGTTCCTCCCCACGCGCGCCCGATCCTTCCCCCCCTCTCTGTCCTGACTTGTGGGCCCCCGCCACCGAAGCGGTACGCCGCCCTCGCCTCTGCCAGCGGGCCCGAGCAGCGCCCAGGCCCACTGTCAGCATTACTGAAGCCGGCGCCGACTCTCCCTCCACGTCACCCCTCCCCTGAGCCGCCGGTCTGGCCGGTTTACTTCCTCCCAGTGCACTGTCCTCCTCTGGTCCGGCCGGTTCACCTTGAACCAGGCCGATTCTCCAGAAACTCCCCAAATAGAAGTTGTTCAGAATTTCATTTCCCATCTTTTTCATATGGACCACTTTTTGAAAATCTCAATATTTCTACCTGTACAACCCCAGTCCAGTAGCCAGTTCAATTCAAAATCTGTTTTTAAATTCCTTTTGAATATGTGTTTAGTTTAGGGTACTCCAGCATGCTAGTCTCCAATATTTTCCATACCCTTACACCAGTTACATGCATGCATACATGTCGCTTAGCTCAAAGATTAAAAGGGTTAGATAGAATCCGGAAACCCTAAATCATAAACATGCATATAGTGATATTCCTTTTTCGAATTTAGTTGATTAAAGGATGCATCCCATTTGTCCCGTAGGTTTAACATCCAACATTTGTCAAACATCTCAGTAGCCATTAGTTCATAAGATGCATGAGTCCAAGAGCCAAAGAAAGCATGTGCTTACCCGCAAAAACCTTAGAAACCCTAATCGGCATTTCATGCATATATGGATGTCCTACCTAGTGTCATCACCATCATGCTAAGCCCTCCCAGAAAATGTTAGAACCCAGCATGCATGCATACTAATTTCGATTATTTGTTGCTCGGTTCTTATTCGAAGTTTTTCCGAACGTGTAGTTGACGGTGTGAGGTACGTGCGTCAGGACGAACCTGAAGCATCTCCGCGTCCGGAACCGAGCCAAGACCTGCCAGGCAAGCCCTCCGCCTTTGATCATGTTGAATCCCAGTTTTACGAAATATTATTTTGTTTTCGAATCATGCATGCTATATTTTATCCCGGTTATTTTATGTAGAATAGATATCACCGATGATAGGAAACCCTAGTCCGACCCCGTATTCCTTGTCGCCTTAGGACTACTGTATCCCGAAGAATTATCGGAAACTTAGGGTAGTGTATATATATATATGCTTAGCCCCGCAGTAGATGAATTAGGTTTTCGAAAAGGAAAACGGAAAGCAACACCCCATATTTCATGTGATGAAATATCGAAACGGACCGTCGCGTCCGGGTTGTAGAGGTGCATGGAAGGTAGGATATGCATGGGTTGGAATATTCTACCGTGAAATGGTTCTGTGGAACCGAGCTAAAAAGGGAGAAGATTTTGATCCGAGTTAGTAATGAAGGGTGTTTGCAGGGAGTTGTTAAAGAGCGAGGTAAGGCCCGTCGTGGTTCTCGCTGCCCGTTTATCGGGAGTGGTGTGGAGTCCTTCTCGGATCACCTAAGGACCTGTCTTAAGTGCCGTTTGGCCAAGTCTTACCGTACGTCCACATATCCTTTGTGGGAAGGACTTGATCTAGTAACCGGCCTGGACTAGCATGAACCCGTGGGCAGTTAGTAGAGTGCAGATGGGGTGGGTTTAACCCCTGTAGAGGATAAACCCGTGGTTTTAACGAGGTATTATTCGCCACAGAGTTGAAACACCAACCTCCTTGTAGCGATGATACTGACTCAAGCTAGGTGTGGGATATGTCCTTCTGACGGGTTCATGGCTGGGTTCACACCGGCGAAGAGTCTCGTTGTACTAGCTCTGGTAGTATGCAGTGCACGGTATGCCCAGGGTGAACTACATCGTGTGGGTAAAGCCGTACCACCTCTGCAGAGGGTTAAAACTATTCGAATAGCCGCGTCCGCGGTCATGGACGAACTTGGTCGGGCCACACTAAAGTAGTTTTGGCTTTCTGAGCCCCAAAAATGATTTCTGGGTTTTGGGTTTAAGGATGCGAACCGCCGTGTTCGCAGGGCGTCATGCCGTGTCGAGAATGGAGGAGAAGGAGGGCTTGACCCGTACCAGTAGGGCAACCCTGGAATGAGGGACTGACCCGTACCAGTAGGGCAGCCCTGGACTGAGGTATTGACCCGTATCAGTAGGGCGAACCCAGTGTCACCGTAAGTACGAGGTGAGCGTTGACTCCCTGAGGAACCGGTGACCACCAGGCCTTCCGGTGAAAAGGAAGAGCATAACTATGAATCCCGTTGTTGTAGGGATGGCGGATTTGATTTCCCGTTGTTGTAGGGAAGTCAGATGCCGCGAGGTTTGCAAAAACTGCTTTAATATCTATGTACTTATTTCCAATGCAAACTTACTTTCTCGCACAACATGAAACATAGGATAGAGCCATGTTACTGTTAAATCCCGAGCATGTTCATATCCGTATTAAACTCCCCGGCGGAGTGTTTGCGAGTACATTCAATGTACTCACCTGGCTTGTTATGTGGCCAGACGATGAGGAGGAATACCAGTCTGACGACAGCGACAGCGACTTCGATGCGTAGGCTTCTCCCCAGTCTGTTGCCTGTGGTTCGGCATATAGATGGGCTATCCACCGTATTTATCTTCCGCTGCTATTTTAATTCGGCCAATAGGCCCTGTTTGTAAGAACTAAAGACCAAGTATGGTCGATGTCTGTAATAAACGATGTATGGCATGGTTATGTTATCAAGTGCTTGTGTGTATCGACTACTGATCCAGGGATCGATACAGTAAACACAAGGGTTTATCCGGCCTTAAAACCGGGTAGTCGACAAGCTTGGTATCAGAGCATGCTGACTGTAGGGAAACCCTAGATAGCATGGCCGTTAGTTAGAGTCTAGGTTATAAAAACTATTTTCAAAAATAAAACTCTGGTATCCTCATCCTTGCTGAAAAATTTGACTATCTACTCATCCCCTCTGTTTCTTTAATCATGATATACTCACATGAACTTTTTAAAATTTTAGATGGGAACAATCGAGAAGGCCGGTGAAATCTATGCGGCCAAGACCCCAGGATACCCGCAGCTGTTGCGTGAAGCCATTGACCGAAGTGGAGGACTGTCATACCCAGAATACCATGTCTTCAAGCAAAAGATGACCGAGGACTTGACGGAGTATTGGGCAAAGGTCATCATCTTCTGCAACCGAACTCAAGACAGCCACGCCTACAACTTCACCGGACCGCGGAGCCGAGCACCCTGCCAAGCCATTCAGCGAGTGGCCTACAGAGCACTGTCGCACCTCCGCCACGAGCTGATGGAGCTAGCCAACCACCGGGCTACTCGGTTCTTCCCGCAGCACCCTATCATGAGGAACATCCGCATCTACCAGACGGCAGATCAAGAGGACGATCCAGCGGTGATGCACCTGGCTCGCTACGTGGAAGCCCAGGATTCCATGACCTACCGTGCCCTCACCGAGCTGAAGGAAGTTCGAGACGAGCTGCATCGCGTCAGAGGATAGTTGAAGCTAGTCACGGCACGACAGCAGAGGACCGCCGCTACCAGCACTGAAGCCTCGGAGCCTCGCGACATCCATGTCGTGAGTGAAGACCTGCCTCCACCCCCACCCAAGAGGCGATGCGGCAACAGTCGGGCGTACCTGCGAAGGTTCATCCCGAACTCCGGACCCCTTCGCTCAGCTCCAGGACCATCCAACCTTGCCCCAATCCCCGAGGATGGAAACGAAGCCGACGACGAAGATGAGTCGGAAGAAGACCCAGAAATGGTGGAGCCGGCAGAAGAAGAAGAAGAAGAAGTGCAGTCCGTAGCTTAGACCCCTAGGGCCCATTGTATCTAGTACAATGCGCCATGTATCCCTGTGTTTAAATAAGTAGACGCTGTTGTGTAATAGTAATGGACTGTGGTCCATAGGAACCTGTACTGTATTTTCAACTGTATCATGTACGGCAAGACACGCCAGTAGGCGTGGTACCCTGCCGCACCTATCTTAAATAAAAGGCCGAATAGGCCAGTATTTCCAAGATAAACCCCGTATCTATTTGCAGACTGCGATCGCCGCTAGCTATCTTATCCCTCCGCCGCGCCTCTTAGGAGAGTCGTGCGCCCTAGTGCCCCCTGTCCCCTGAAGCTGGACAGGTGCCCTTCCCTGTTTTTGAATCCAGAAGCTTCTTGCCCGGCTATAAAAAGCCCTCCAACCAGTTATCTTTCCCACTCCTGCCTGCCTTTGCAACCAAACCAGAAATACTTCTAGCTTCCCTCACCTTACTCTCTACCACCGTTGCCCAGTTATACCATGCCTAACGGTACGCTCTACTTCGAGACTACCGCGGCCAATCTTTCAGGGTTCACAGATATCCTGTGGACCATCGCCCGGCGAGCCCTCAAAGCAACCCAGCGCCCGGAGTACGACGTCTTCAAGGAGGAGTCCGCCGACATCGCCAACGCATTCTGGGCAGAAGTATTCGTCTACCAAGCCGACTCCCAGGGCGCCCCGGCTTACCAATTCGCCGGAAGATCCATGCCATCTCCCAACATGGCCATCCTAATGGCCGCTTGGGAAGCCATTTCCCGCCTCCACCACTTGGTTCCGAGTGTGGACCGGCGTGCCTTCCACTACTACCCTCGCCGTGCTATCGGTGAAGACGCCGTCTTCGCCAGCACCCAAGCAGAACATGACCTAGCAGTGATCCACCTGACCCGCTATCTCGAGGCCCAGCACGACATGCTCATCCGGTTTGCCGACTCCTTGATCCTGACCCGGCAAACCATCGTCCAGCTACATGCTCTGCTTGCCTCCCGTGACTCCACCACCTCGTCTACCAACGCCCCCGCACCGGTGAATCCACCCTTGCTCGGAGCACCGGTTGCCAACGGCGTCAGCCACACGCACGCCCAGTCGACGGGATACTTGGGACTGTTCACGGCGCATGCGGCCGCCTCCAGGGCCGCGCACCGCCGCAGGAACACCCCGGTCACACCACACAGCACACCCAACCCCTCCGAGGACGGCGATGACCGTGCCGGAGTCATTCTATCTCAGCCTGCCAGTTGCCGTACTCATCGACATGCAAGCCGTGAAATATTACAAAACATGATCATCTCATACATCACATATATCACATCACATCTTTGGCTATACCACATCACATGCCCCTGCAAAAACAAGTTAGACGCCTCTACTTATTGTTTACAAGTTTTACATGGCTTCTAGGGGCTGCATACAAGAACCGTTCTTTACCTACGCAAAGCCACAACGTGGATTCAAGTATTGCTATTAACTTCTTCAAGCCTCCCGTTGCAATTTAGATCTCACTATAGCAAGAGAGACAGACACCCGCCAACTGCTTATGCAATACAAGTTGCATGTTGATCGCAGAACCGGTCTCATGTGCGAGGACATGTAAAGTTGGTCCGGGCCGCTTCATCTTACTATCCCGCAAGATCCAAAGTGCACGAAAAGAGGTAGCAACAAGAGAATCAACGCCCACAATCCAATTGTGTTCTACTCGTACAAAGCATCTACGCATAAACCTGGCTCTGATACCACTGATGGGATTCGTAGCATAGAAAACAAAAAAATTTCCTACGAGATGCAAACGAAAACCTAGATCCAATCTAGAAAACCAAGATCCAATCTAGAAGAAGCTTGCAACGAGAGACAGATCATATCTACATACCCTTGATGAACACGTCAACGCAGCGGAGAATTTGACCGTTGTCGATGAAGCCCGCAGCCTCCCGCAGCTAGGTTATACCTCCCAGCCGCGAGAGGGATCTCCTCGTGTTCCAATCCGATCAAGCACCGCAACGAGCAGCACCTCCGAGATGTGCACACGTACGGCTCGAAGACGTCACCTCCTTCTTGATCCAGCAAGGCGGGAGATGAGGTAGATGAGATCAACTCCGGTAGCACGACGGCATGGTGGTGGAGGTGGTGGGGTTTCTCCGCGGACAGGGCTTCGCCAAGCGCTGCGCACGAGAGAGAGGAGATGGGAGAGAGGGAGGCGGCGGCTGGGATGGATCTACCCGGAGGGCTGCCCCTCCCCTCCTTTATATAGAGGAGGAAACTTGGAGGAGGAGGAATAGTACCCGTGAACAGTACACGCGTGAACAGTACCCTCCCCCAAGTAAAGCCTCCCCTTTCGATCTTATCTCCTATTTTTAAGGGATTTGATCTTATCCCTTGGGGGGTTACTGTTCACGCGACACTATTCACGTGTGTACTGTTCATGCAGTACCCTTGGTCCATGTGGACCCCTCCGGGATAAGTGGGCCCCACCCGGGGACCCCCGGAACCTTCTAAAACCTTCCCGGTACGATACCGGAAAAATCCCGAACTTTTCCGGAACCCTAAAAATACTTTCCCATAGATGAATCTTTATCTCCGGACCATTCCGGAGCTCCTCGTGACGTCCTGGATCCCATCCGAGACTCCGAAAAAAATTTCGGTCTCACCATATTAATATCTCATTTTATACCCTAGCGTCAACGAACCTTAAGTGTGTGATCCTACAGGTTCGGGAATATGTGGACATGATCGAGACACCTCTCCGATCAATAATCAATAGCGGGACCTGGATGTCCATAATGACTCCCACGTATTCAACGAAGATCTTTATCGGTTCGAACCACGATGTCGAATATTCCATTCCCTTTGTCTCGCGATATTTTACTTGCCCGAGATTCGATCGTCGGTATCACCATACCTAGTTCAATCTCGTTACCGGCAAGTACTCTTTACTCGTTCTGTAATGCCACATCCTCTGTGACCAACTCTTTAGTCACGTGCTTGCAAGCGATACAGAATGTGCTTTACCGAGTGGGCCCAGAGTATATCTCTCTGTCACATGGATGGACAAATCCCACTCTCGATACATGCAACCCAACAAGTACTTTTCGAAATACCTGAAAGACACCTTTATGATCACCTTGTTACGACGTGACGGTTGATGCCCCCAAAGCATTCTTCCGGTACCAGGGAGCGGCATTATCTCATGGTCTAAGGATCGGAACATTTAACAATGGAAAGCTATGCAATATGAACTTTGTGACGTGATCGAATTGCCTAACTTAATTTGGGTCTGTCCATCATGTCATTCTCCTAATGACATGACCCCGTTATTAACCGATATCACATGTCCATGATTAGGAAACCTTAACCATCATTTAATCAACGAGCTAGCCAGATAGAGGCATTGCTAGGGACACGGTGTTGTTTATAAAACCACACATGTATTATGTTTCCGGTTAATACAATTATAGCATGGAGTATAAACATTTATCATGAACAAGAAATATGATAATAACAATTTATTATTGTCTCTAGGGCATATTTCCAACACTAGTTTCAGCGCAGCAGCAAAGCAAGTCATCAAAAATTGCCTAACATATGGTTTGACAAAATAAGGTTTTTGGATTGCTGGATTATTGAGCAATTTTTAAATTATATTAATCCATGAAACCATGAAATACGACATGACAAGTATTCTAGAGAACATAGCCACATAAATATTTCCAATAAAACTGCACATGCTAGTATACTTAATCATCATAATATCTCTAAACAAATTAGACATGCTAGTATATCTCAATCTCAGTATTTTATCAAATAGCCTAAACATGTTAGTATCTAGCTCATAGCCTAAAGCTATTACGAATAGAGAGAAGCACAGAACGTACGTGACGTTCGTTGGAAAGACAGCAGCATCACTACCGTTATCACCCGCCATGTAGTCGTTCGCTTGATGTAGACGAAGAAGTCGTACCGCAGCACCACCTCGCTCCGATCTAGCAGCTTGAAGTAGTCGAAGAAGGCAAGCCGAACAGAAGTGGACAGTCGCGCCGAGCGCTTCCTAAAAACCTTATTCGCCTTCTCCCGGTGCAGGATCTCGAAGACGAGGGTTCCGGAGGCCTGTCTTCCCAAACGCCCGTGCACGCAAACGTTGGGATGGGGCAACCTTGGAGGCAGCAACAAAACAGTGGAGCAGAAGGGTGGCGGTGAAAAAGTAGAGTTCTGAGGTGCAATTTCTTCTCTGCCGTGGGAGGCTTTATATAGGCATGGTCAGGGAAGCCCAAGTGCTTCAGCTCCCCGACACTTCGTAATTAATTGTCCGTTACAAAAATAATTCTCACCGAAGTCCAAAAGACCACACCATCCATCCACGGCTCAGCTCGCGCCACAAGCCCGGCACGGCGAGGCGAGCGAGTGAGTGAGCGAGCACGTTGTGTTATTCCTTTCTAATGCCACAAGAGGAGAGTCACATTTCACCTTATAAGTTGATGAACCTTAAGTTAAACTCTCCATGTAGAACTAAAGGAAATACACCTCTTTGCACATGAATGGGTCTTGAGATTTTCCTGATTTAATTGATTATTAAAGAGCTAGGCCCAATTAAATCTAACAATGCCACAATTAGCGTTACCCGCTTGTTGATTACTCCATGCCCGTTCCCTTCTTCACCTCTTTTTTTTTCTGGATACGTTCCTTTCTTCAGTTTCTTAGTCTTTAAGATACATCAATCAGGGCCAGGCTGGTCGTGCCGCTCATGCGTCTCCCTGCATACCTTCTGATGGGATCCGTCTTCGTTGCACTCGGCATCATGCTCCGTGCCGGTTCCCTCTACGCTGCCGTTTCGTCCAAGGCCCTTGCACCGTCTGACAACTGTTGCCATTCAAAACAACAGGTAGGAAGATCCTTCACCTGCTGCTGGAGTATGCTCACTTGCTTCTTCACATACTTTTGCACTTTGATTGATCTGTCTGTTGTTGCCAAAAAAAATAAAAATAAAAATTCATCTACTTGTTCGTTCCTGTATGTGAAGTCGACGGATGGTAGTATACGCGCATCAAAATCGGAGCAATAGTTCACAATTTATCGCCTTTTATTTTGAGATGAGCACGTACTGATCCACCTAATCTGTTGGTGTTTTTTCAGGTATTACTGCTTGCTTGCGCCCCTGACAGTTCCCGTGATAATCGTGGCTGTGTATCTGCATTGGCTGAGCATGAAGATGTTCAAGCATGCATTAAGATTAAAGAATCGCAACGCACTTTCTTTCGTGATGACAAGCACAAGAAAATCATGGTAGACATCATGAGTTCATGACTCGACCGGATTGCAGTGTATTTTCTTCAAGATAATACGAGCTTTTTCCTTCTTCCTAAAAAAATATACGCTGATGAATCTTCTTATAATTGAGGTGTAAGTGCCATGCCAGAGTCATATTAGTTTTCGATATTACCATATCTGACTAAGAGCATTTTTAGCTTAGCTGTGAGCTACCATGTTTACGGTTCTAGGAAGTAGGAACCTTATGGACACCGTAGAAACCTCCCATATTGCAAAAACGAATTCTGCAAGGTCAGGTCGCGTGGACCAATGTCCTGGGAGCTGCCATGAGCTGCTTTGGCAAGGATTGCACTATCTGTTATGTAGGTGACATGCTGCAAAGAAAGCACCTGCGCAGTAAGATTTGCAAGGAGAAGTACTTCTCCTTGAAGGGGCTGAAGTTTTATCTGTCAAAGCTTCAATAGAAAAATAGTTGTCTGACGAGTGATACTCGGATTGTGAATTAGAATACCCAAACCTGCAGAAGAAAGTTGGTTTGGTTGGTGCGGTTTGAATGCTACATCTGTGCATCCTCTTGGGCCGTCACTGAGTGAAACACATGAGTTGGTACCTGCAGGAGAAGTAGGTGCCGGTTCTGTTCAAGTGATTGGCAGTAGCAAAGGTTGCGGTGCCCTTAGTTGACTTCGACCTTAAATCTGCATTGAAGAAGTTGAGGCTGTATCGGGTACCCCGGGGCTGGGGTACTCCTGGTATTCTCGAAAGTCCGAGAAACTCATCTAAAAATTATGAAACTTTTCTCTAAAAGATTCACAAAATTTACATAAGTTGTGTTTACCATGTCACGAAATTTTAAACCCAAACTCATTATAGTATCAAATTCTAAACCCAAACTCGAAATAAGACAAATCATCATGTAAATGGTATCAAATGACAAATCATCATGTAGGACGTTGTGTTGGAAGCGTAATGCGTGGTCTTCCCAGTCACTTACTCGCGAATCTGAACCCGAGCCACTTGTGACCAACGGCTTCTTTGTATAAGCACTTATGTGTCCTTTTCTTCTAATACATCGACACAGAAGGCTCTTGCGTTTTCTCAAAATCGTGTAAATGGTATCAAATTCGGTCTGTCCTGGTCCTGGAGCAGAACTGAACATGGATTCGATTCCTGTAGACAAAACACACAGGCCGGGCGCACGTAACGCGTGGAGCGCGCGCGCGCGCGCGCGGGGGGGCATCCGGCACCACGTGCGTGCCAGTGCTTTGCCACCGTTTCCGCGGTGCCCCGCGGCGTACGCGGCCTCGACCTCTCGACCTCGGCAAGTCAGTCCCTCGGACTGGCTAGAAAGTATCTGCTTCTCCAGCTGGGGTAGACGCCGTGTCGGGTCGCCACGCGTTGCGATGCGCAGAAATATCACAACTCAAAAGCGTGCAGGTGAAGAAGCGCCAGCTCGTGGAGGCTTCTGCGTGGCCAGGTGTTGTGTGTTGCTTGGGTGCCGCTGTTACGATGAAGTCTAGCAGGGGGAGACACTTGGCAAAGCTTGAGCTGGTTGGTGAGTAGCATAAGAAACCAACGGTTACAGTGTATTCTCGGAGAGCCGTCAGATCACAGTGCAGACATCGCGTGGCGCCCTGCCGTGCGTACCGCGTGGCGGCAGAGCGCAGTACGACCGCTGCCGTTTCGCGAGAGTTCGCAACCATTCTCCACCACCTCCTCCGTCCGTCTGCCTCCTAAAAGCCCAAGCCACCATCAGAGTCCCAAGGCACACGCCACAACGAGCCAGGACACCAAGGCAAGCGCACAGAGGGGAGGAGAAGCGCTCGCCTGCGGCTGTCTCGACATCTCGCGAGCCCGGCGTCGTCCGCCGCCGGGCACCCACGCGGCGCTCGCCGCTCGACCAGGTGCGCGCGCTAGCTGTCTCCTCTTATCTCTTCCCCTCCTTAGTATGGACTAGACGTGTACAGTAGGATCGGCCCCTTGTAGCTGTTCTTTAGCATGCCTCTTGATGTTTCTTGATCGGCCATTTGTAGGATCCAGTTCTGCTTCGTGATATCATGCCGTGTGTGCTTCTTGATTAGATTGTTATATAGTTTTAAAAAATCATCCCAGTGCTTGCTTGATTAGATTGTGTTATCATGTATAGCGTGATCTGTGATCGAGGGCGTCGCGACGTGCATCTTGATCTCTGTTGTTACGCTCAGACACGTCTAGATGTTGCTGCTGTTATTGATGTTTTCGGATCTGGTTTATCTGACGGGTCAAGTGAGGAAAAAGATATTGGGGACTCTTGACGTTTCTTATTAGTTGAGCTAATCGTTTGTTTAGTTCTCATGCTAGCATGTTATGTTTCTTGTTAGCATGGATGCTTTAGACGACTAATGCATGTGTGTTCCCCGCAAAGAAAAAAAAGAGTGATGCATCTGTGCTATCACATGACCACATCAGAACTGGAGTAAAGAAAAAACGCGTTGTCCGAACTCCTTTTTCAGACATAGGATGAAGCCTCTGGTTTGGTTTTAGATTTGTTTCTCTGCATATTGGTGACAGATCTGTCCATGATATATGACTTCAGTTAGCACAAGGTTATGCTAGCTAGTTATGTAAGCGCTAAAAGTGATTAAATTGCATGCATCAACCAGTTCATCTAAAGGTTGGTGAAAGATCGACAATATACTTGCTCCTCCATACTTTAGACATGCGATCACTGTAGATTGTTTATTAATACTACGTCGGGTCTTAAATTTGGGACCTATTGGATGTACCAATCAATTTACCTAATAACCTAATAACCTAAGCTAATGGAGAAAGCAATATATTTCAACTACAGCTAACCTGCAACTTCAACTAAAATTGTGTAGGTGAGGGCTCACCTGTAAACACTAGTCAAGATGGTCGACGGATACGAAACCGACAAGAACATTGAGATATGGAAGGTCAAGAAGTTAATCAAGGCACTCGATGCTGCCAGGGGCAATGGTACGAGCATGATTTCTCTTATCATGCCACCCCGTGATCAGGTCTCTCGGGTCACTAAGATGTTGGGCGACGAGTATGGAACTGCCTCTAACATCAAGAGCAGAGTCAATCGTCAGTCTGTGTTGGCTGCCATAACCTCTGCTCAACAGAGGCTGAAGCTGTACAATCGGGTTCCTCCCAATGGACTGGTACTTTACACTGGAACCATTGTTACTGATGATGGTAAGGAGAAGAAGGTCACCTTTGACTTTGAGCCATTTAGGCCGATAAATGCTTCGCTATATCTATGCGACAACAAGTTCCCACACCGAGGCACTGAATGAGCTTTTGGAATCTGATGACAAGTTTGGTTTCATAATCATGGATGGCAATGGAACACTCTATGGCATACTGAGTGGCAACAGTAGGGAGGTTCTTTACAAGTTCAGTGTTGATCTCCCTAAGAAGCACGGGCGAGGAGGGCAATCTGCTCTCCGCTTTGCACGCCTGCGCATGGAGAAGAGGCACAACTACCTGCGCAAAGCAGCTGAGCTCGCCACACAGTTCTTCATCAATCCTGCCACCAACCAGCCAAACGTTGTTGGGCTCATCCTAGCTGGTTCTGCTGATTTCAAGACTGAGCTGGGCAAATCTGAGATGTTTGATCAACGCCTGCAAGCCAGGATAATCAAGTCGGTTGATGTGTCGTATGGAGGGGAAAGCGGCTTCAACCAAGCTATTGAGATGTCTGTCGAGGTCTTATCGGAAGTCAAGTTTGTTCAAGAGAAGAAACTGCTTGGGAAGTACTTTGAGGAGATAAGCCAAGACACTGGGAAGTATGTCCTTGGTGTGCAGGACACCATGACAGCCCTCGAAATGGGTGCGGTCGATACCCTGATCGTGTGGGAGAACCTTGATGTCAGGCGATATGAGCTGAAGAATTCTGCCACAGGGGAGAAAGTGGTAAAGTACCTCAACAGTGACCAGGAGACAGATCAGAGCAACTTCATAGACGAGGCACCATCCGGCGAACTGGATGTCATCGACAGGACGCTGCTGCTGGAGTGGTTTGCTGAGAATTACCAGCAGTACGGTTGCAAGCTGGAGTTTGTCACGAACAGATCGCAGGAAGGGTCGCAGTTCTGCCGGGGCTTTGGCGGGATCGGTGGGATTCTCCGTTACCCGGCAGACATCACCGCCTATGACGAGGACGACATGTCGGATGGTGACGTCTATGAAGACGTGGAATAGCAATCAACTGAAACTCCACTAAATACGGTCCGGGAGGAGCCTGTGCTGGCCCCGACCGTGCCGGGACGAGACCCTGAAACATCCAAACGATCGGTGCAAGGAAACCAAGGTTTGTACCTGAAACTGACCATTTCATGAAAACATCTTTGATACACTTATGTGTTTCTTGACGTGGGATTATTTTTTCTGTTCTTTTGGCTGATCGTATCGCATCATGCGCTCGCAGGAGTTGCAGAGAATAGGACCTGAGCAATTACAGTCTGGATCTTGTGCAAGGCATGATGAGATGATGCTCTGGAGCTGAAGGTCTCTTCCTCTCTTGACCCAAGCTTGGAATTTGGTGGTGCTACTAAGCAGCCATGGCTGCCTCCTGATGCTGCATCAGGAAATCTTTATTAGAGTCGTATCGTTCTTATTAGAGTCTGTGCCGGTGTGGCCAGTGTAGTCTATGTGGTACTTAAGCCGGTGAGTCGCTTTATGGGGTTTGTGCTGGTACTGCAGCAGCTGTGTTCGATGTATTTCCTAAAATAAATGTGTGCGCGCGCGCGCGACGCTTGAGTTGCTTGTATGCTTAAGACGTATGTGATATGTTCGGTATTTTACATGGTAATGTTCTTGCTTCTGCAGAGCTGGAACCTGTGTTTGTTTGTTGGTTTATCAGCGTGTCTAGTTTTGCTATGGAGGATGGGTTTCACTTGCATGTTAGGGCCTTCAGAGGTGATGAGAGTAACATTCGATCGACCGATGGGAGAAGAGGAATGCTACCTCCCAGAGTGAAAACTCTGCTCCGAGTGTTTCTTTACAGAAACGCGCTCTGATAATTTCTGAACGACATAGGATACGCTCGATACCCTCATGATGGAGACAATGGACGTGTCCAAGGCTTAGCTGGAATTTCTTGAGAAATACAGACATGGTCCAGGAGGCTCGGAGCACTGGATGCCTTCAAAAGAAGATGACACTGAAAAGATGAGAAAAAACAATAGAAAATGCTAATGAGAAGGCGCGCCTTGCAACTATGTCAGTCGAAGCGTCCTGTACGCTCGCCATGTATGCTCACGGACTGCGCTCAACATGGGGATGCGGAGGGCATCGTTTTCCTCCTTGCCGCTGCCACCTTCTTCCTCCTCGCTGCCATGTGTCTTCCTCTTCTCCTTCACAGAGCTCGAGCGGAAGCACCAGAGCGATGCAGATTGAGACGGAATGGGATGTGATGGGTTTAGAAGCTCCAGGATGATGACGGTTTCAAGTCATGGGCTGAGATTACAGTCCCAACCTAGTCACCTCGTCTTGTCGCTCTTTCGCCCTCTGGGTATCCACCACCCGCGTCCCTCCTCCTTCAATGGATCTCCATGCCTCCATTTATTAATAGTGAACCTTCGTCCCGATGCTCCTCCTTGGGGAGATTGGAGAGAGAATGCGTGAACTGAGATAATAAGGCGTAAGAGGAGAGTTTTTAAGCAGGGGAGCAAGGGCCGAGAACGAGATGAAAAAGGAGTCCTAAGCACTGATCAACGCGTATGTACGATCAAAACTAAGCTGTTCCTGATGCGTTTGGAAGAAGTGCCAAAGATGTGAGAGAACAAGGTAACTTCCCGCAAAGAAAAAAGGGTAGCACGTCAGTTAGAGCCAAAATGGAGTAGTACAGTATGTGGTTTAGCTCACGCGGGTCTCAGGTTTTGTCTGCATCCTGATCAGAGTGATTGTAAACCTACCCTAGAAGTCCGATGCAAGTTCAAGGTCTGACTTCAAAGAGACACTCATCTTCCTCATCTCCTTTGTGCGAGAGGCACAGGTCCAGCTGGCAGAGAAGAGTTTTCTTGCTTCGGTTGGCCCACTGCCGAATTTTGAAGGCTTTCAAATGGGCCTTGAATCGTCCCAGCAAGCCCATGCATTCTCGTCGTCGAAAGGAAAGAATAGCCCTGTAGACATCTTCTCCAGCAGAATTGTTACGATGAGAGCTCCTGGAGCGTCCTCCACATCGGGCTACCTAAATGGCCCAGATGCTCGCCACGGGGAGCCCTCGCGGCGTGCATCACTTCCTCACCGGTGCAGCGGTGTGGGCGAGGCCGCCGCCGGGCCTAAGAGAGGCAATGGACAGAGGCAATGGACAGTGATAGTGGTCGGGTCCATGCCAAGGTCGACGAAATGTTAGGCGAGCATGACGGCTGAGAAAAAAGGACGGGAGCACTAGAGGCAGCGAGGAGCGTGGTGGATTGGGCAGCGGATGCACGAGAGCAGAGCGGATGGGATGTGCGCAAGAGCGCTCTGCCCTCGGTGTAGTGTCTTCCTTCTCTGATGCATTTCTCATGTCAAAAAAGAAAGAAAAAAAAACGTGTTCCTGTTTCCTTAGAAATGTATCGTCCAAAGGTGACTAATCATAGAGGATCGCTAAGACAGGTCCGGAAAAGGTTCTCGACCACGAACCAAAAGACATCATGTGCTGTTTAGTTGTTCTTCCCTAGATCCGAGCGCCATTTGGACGAATATGGGTCATTCCAAAGAACCATGAATCGACACGTTATAATTGACTATGATACTCGTGTTGAAAAGAACATGATCCAAGATCTAACGGAAGAACAATACAAGATCTGCGTAATCCTTGATCCTGTTACTTACAACAGGGACAAAGGGTACTAGAAAATTTGCAGGTTTGCACCTTACTCGATTCATGCTTTGGACGGCCGAACCTTTAAACGACACCTTACCTGTCTATATTTTCAGGGCGTGAATTAGCCTACAGATGGCTAGGCTAGGGCAACTACCAAACTGACCAAAGCCCTACTTATCAAAAGCTGCAACCGTTGCAATATAGCCCTTTTGTGTCGGGCCAGGCATTTGGTGCGAAAATGTAGGCTCGTGGTTTGACAGTGGGAGCGAGGGCTTTACTCCCACTCATTCAGGTTCGATCCCTGCTATCGATACGGTGTGATGTGCACTAGATTCGCACTTAGCTCTAAATCCAAGAGAAAAATATGTGTTCAGAAAATGATCAAAACCTGCCCGCATCCGAACTATTTCTACTTTCTACCTCTACCACTACATATGCACATTTCTCGAAAATAGGATCCCTAATCTAGGCTGGATCCTAGCTTATTAAGCAGCTTTTCGCTGTGTCACTCATTTCAAGCTTAATTTGGTCCATTGCTTCCCGCTCCTCTGCTCCCTAAATGCCTCCCCTCTCGTATATATGCGTGCTACCCTACTGTCTCCACAGCGCCTAAACCCCAACACTAGGTAACATTAGCTAGTATCTACCAACCAACGGTCATCACCGATTGTCTTCTGTCAGCCACGCCGGTAGCAAGCGTGCCACTGCTAACCTCAGATTCTACACTGCCAGAATATTTGAGAGCACACTAGGACTCCATTTGAATCTAGCAAGAAGCTAGGCTAATAAATTTGAAAAGGCTAAAAAGGACGTAAGATAAAAAAACACAAAGTACGATGTTAAAAGCTAATCTAAAACTTAGCCCAGGTTAGAGACCACGGACGTAAGCCAACATCTTTAAGTGAATGCTAGAACTCTTAGCCAATTTTTTCTTCTTCATCATCATAGTTTGTAATTGCTGAACCATATTGTGCTAAACTTATTTCATTTGTTGATTTGCAAAAGCGGCGGTGATAAAGTTAATGTTCTGTTCGGCAAATCAGATCATAATCTAACTAACTCCTAAATTATTAAAATAATAATAATACTATGTTTACAACAAGATTGACATCTATTATGTTTTCGACCAAAAACAACTAATCTAATAGCAAAGCATGTAAAAAAGGGTTTAACCAAATAAAATTATCATAATCTAACATGGTGCCAAATGCATCCTTCAAAAGAAAACTTAGCCTTGATCGATTGAAGATCTACATGAGAAGAGTAAAATTAAGTATGAGTGTCTGTGAAAGCACTAGCTAATTTATCAGATCTTCCAGATATTTATACGGCATCGTGCATGAAAGCAATGGATATATATAGTCTTTTTATAGGAAAAATAAAAGGCAGTTTGCCGGTGGCTTTTGTTGATTTAGATGATATAATTTGCGAAGGAGACCACGTGCATATGCTCCAGGATGGCACAAACACACATCATTACATAGTCAAATCAAAAGTTAGAGCGGAGTAAGGCTTGTTTGGAACATAGAAACGTCGAATGATTGACATAAAGAACTACAACAATCTTCATGGAACGTCGCATGGGAACATCACGAATGGTTAAATTTCACAAAAACAAAACCACATGATTGTTCAAAATAGAAAGAAAAAATGCTCAAAAATCCATAAAGGTCTCCTTGCAATGCATGAATCTACCATGTAAATAAAAAATGCTGGATTAGAATGTCCTATTTGTTAAACTCAAAAACAAAACCACACAAATTGCTTTCGAGGAAAAATACATGAATTTTGAGGTTAGGTGTTACCTTCCTTCTTAAAAGAGATTCCGTGTTACTTAATTAGAGAGAGAAGGAAAAGAAAGAGAAATGCACCGGAACTCCGAGAGAATTTTACATGAGATTAGAGCTCATATTTAGTTTCTTCTAAACGTGTAACAAAGGTTTCTATCCCATGAAATTCGTTCGAAACAATCCTATGATCAGAACATCACTCATATTTTTTTCTTTGGTTACAATCCTCCAACTATCCTCAAAAACTCGTATGTTCCAATGAGGGTCTAAAATATAACGATACCTTTTCATCCAAACCATGTTAAATTTCTGCGTTGCAAAGCAGTACGCATAGCAATTGAATTAGACTGAAGCTGCAGCCGTGCTGCTCTTTTCGTTTGCTTGATGACTACTGGCCATTTTCCTGTTCTAAAGGTATCTTTGTAATGACCTCCTAAAGTTGTGGGTGATGCCTCCATTCCCAGGCCAGGAGTCGACACGCCAGCAACAGCGCGCCGAAGTCAGAAAATTTTCAAACGCGCCTCGTGAAGTGTGGGCCCACTATAGTCCACTTAACTGCAATTCCAAGGCCGGGCCGGGGGACAATCACTCCCCGGCCTCCTTCCTGCTCGCCGTTGTTCCCTATCTCACTTTCCAAAGGGCCCACGTTGAGACCAAAATGTTCCTGACACAAAAGAAAATGATAAAATTTCGTAAAACTACATATACCTGTCCCTGACGGAAAAGAAAATTAGAGTAAATTTCGTGGAACTACGTATAACTAGCTAAAGGCTCGCGCGATTACGCGACGCAGCCTAACCCGTCACACGTATATTAAATTTAGCACGTATGAATATAAATAAAAATCTTTTAAATATAAGTGTAACCTATCCTTTTTTTCGGTTTTAATCCATGAAGTGACATACCTCTAAACATTAAATCACTTAACATTTTTTAGTTATAAATCTATTTACATATTTTTAGTACACAACTTATTTTGTTAACTTTAAATTACCATACGTACGTAGAGACATGTTCAAATTTATATGCGTAGAAAGAATGTCCTTAATTAATTTTGAATTAATCTTAGGTTAAAAGAAGGAGATATGTTAATTCTATGAATTACTAATTTAGTTTTACTCAGTGGAACCATTTTTAATATATTCTTAATATTTTATTTGGCATATCTGAATTTTTTCATAATTTTTGGATTTCATTTGGATGCCTTTGTGGATAATTCAAACATGTTTGAATTAATTTTGAGTTAAAAGAAGGAGATATGTTAATTCTATAAATTATTACTTTGGTTTTTCTCAATGGAACTATTTTTAATGAATTTCTTATATTTTATTTAGCCTAGATAAACTTTCTCGTAATTTTTGGATTTTATTTTGATGCCTTTTAAATTCCTTTTAAATTTCGATTTTTGGGTTGTGATGAACAGTAACAGATCGGGTGAACAGTAACGGCGCGTTACTATTTAACGCGGGTCGGGTTCCGAACAGTGCTGGACCTATTAAATATTTGTTCGCGGGTCTAATGAACAGTACTGAACCCGTTATGAATAGTACTAAACCAGTTATGAACAGTACTGAACCCGTTACTATTTACCGCTTGATCTAGACCATCCATGCTAGATCCGACGGCTGAGAGTCCTAGCTGGGAATCCTAGCTGTTTTCTATATATTAGATGTACATTGAAATTGGAAAGAAGAACATTGCCTTGTAAATCAAGAGTCTTCTATGATTCTTAGCTGCAGCTCCCATTTCAACCGTTCCTATTGTCAAGGCTCCATAACTTTTAGGGAACACAAAACTAGCAGACTAAGGGTATGTACCGTTTGAGCCTAAATTTACCCAAAAAAGTTGGCTAGCCAAAATTTTGATCAATGTTTTATTTGCTCATGATTTGACCAAAGTTGGCAAGAAAAATAGACTAATCCTTCCAGTTCATTAAAAATTATCGTTTTGGACATTACCACGGTCCCTAAGATGTAAGTTTGACCACCAGTATCTATTGTAACATATTTTTGCAAACTAATAAGATTATATGTTTTCGAGAAACTTTTACTCATATGATTTTCAAGTGTCTAATCTATTAACAGATATTAGCAGTCGAAGTTTTGAAAGTTTGATCCAAAACAACAGCTTTAGGGAAAAGGGGGGGGGGTAGAATGGACAAAGGGGCATGGGCATGTCAAAATTTTGGCAACCATCCAAATTAGGATTAAATTTTTAGTCATGACAAAAAATTAGTAGGATAGCCATTGGCCACAAACCAAACATACCCCAAACTCTCCAAGTCCCACCAAGTTTTGAAGCCAGAGCTAGGGAAGCTAGATGTGCATTTATATTTTAAATTTGGAGCGATCCTTATCGGTTTCACCAGCTCCTGTGTAACAGCCAATTTTCTCAATATTTTAAAACCCCTGAATTATCCTTAATTAAGAGAGAAAGTTTTACTTTTACATGAATTAATAAGTTTAATTTGGTTTTCCATAAATTTTGGAGGCTTTAATATAAATTAAATCTAACTGGAATTAAATTTGGTGTTAATTTGAGTTTTGGATTTTAGGGCTAAGCCATATTTTCCTTTCTTCTCTTTTCCTTTCTTCTTCTTCTTTTTCCTCCTCCTCTTTTCTTTTTCTTTCTTCTTCTTTTTCCTCTTTCTCTTTTCTTTCTTCTTCCTTCTTTCACTACCGTGACGACCCTTTTCCTCCTTTCCTCTGCCACGACAGCACCTTCCTCTTTCTCCCCTTCAGCACGAGGCTTATCTCCTCCTCCCTTGACTCGTGGCCCATCTGGTCTGTGGCCTAGCCACCACGCGTGCCTTCCCGCAACTAAGTCCGAGTTGGACTCGGCTTGCCGTTGCTGCCTACCTTGCCTTGCACGCCAAGTAAGAGGGGGGCCTAAACCCTAGCCTCCTCTATAAATGGAGGTGTTGCAACCCCTCTCCTCCTCACCCCTGCACGTTCGCCTCCTCGCCTTCGCTGCCTCACTGTCGTCAACCATCGGTGAGCTTCATGGCCGTGCATGCTCCCTTCCTCCCTCTCTCGCGCGCGCGTCTAGCCCTAGTCACGTCTACCCCCACCACCGCTCATCGTTGTCGCCTCCTCGCTGCCAGCGACCACTTCCCGGCCTCCCGCTCCTCAGCTACCTCGCTGGAGCACAGCCCTACCGCCATGCACGCGCCACCGCCGATGATAACCTCCACTGCACCGTCTACCCTCTTAGCCCTAGTCTCTACTTCCTGCCGCACTACTACCGCGGCGGCGAAAATGACCAAAAGTTAGGCCACGACAGCAATGCGTCAAGCCACTACCCTCATTCGTTGTCGCATCCTTGCCGCAACAGTGAATTCGTGCGAAATTCGTGTCACGGCAGTGTCGTGACACCATCCTAATCCGATCTCCTGTCGCCTCTCTGTCGTGGCAGCCGCACGACAAGGTTTTGCTGCCATACTCGTGCCGCGCTAGCTCCATGACAATACCCCTCTCTATCTTCTTGCTGCAACCCTGCCGCGACAGCAAAAAAGCCAAAACCCTTGTTGCGGCAACTCTGCGACAAGAATTTTTGTTCGTTTTCTCTCCATTGATAAATCTAAACCTAATTTCTTCTACCCAAACCACTTCAGCAAGTCTACTAGTGTTGTATACCACCCATCTATAGTACCTATCACCTAGTTAGGGCCAAACCTAATTCCACCCACCTTACCACCTCAAACTCTAATCTTTCTAGAACCTAACCTCTTCCTCATTGCTCCGAATCCACCCATTCTTTTTCCATCACCTCCACTACTTTTGTCTACACCTTTATATTTTATTCGTACATAGTTTTGATTTTATATGATCTTTTATTTCGAGTTATTGCTTCTTATTTGATGTTATTCTGAGTTATTACATGTGTTAACATGTATACTCAAACATGTCAGAGAAGTATGAGGAGCAGCAAGATGCAGAGTACCCTAAGAGCTTTGAGCAAGACAAGTCACCTTTGATCATGTTGAACCCAATACTTTCAAACTATGGTTTTAGTTGCAAACTTATTGTTGGAAATATGCCCTAGAGGCAATAATAAAGTTGTTATTATTCTATTTTCATGTTCATGATTAAGTTTATGTTCTATGCTAAAATTGCATTGGTTCTTGAATATGAGATTCAGAGGAAAACCTAATTGCATGTGTGGAATAATAAACACCATTCAGATCCCTAGTCAGGCCTCTGGACTAGCTCATGTATTGTTGATGATCTTGTTTTCCTGATCATGGGCATTGTTAATGTAACAAGGATGCCGGCAATAATGGGAACACATTGTTAGGGTAACAATGGTGTTGGATAGACCCCTTATGAGATACTGCGAGATCACTTCGTCAATATGTTGTCAGTATCTTCTCATGATGTGTTAACGTTTACTTGCGTCCTTAGACCATGAGAATACCATAGACCCGGATACCGGATGGTTGCTTTGGGGTCATCAAACGTTACGCCGTAACTGGGTAATTATAAAGGTGACTTCCAGGTACACCAGAAAGTATATAGTGGTTCTAGATATGTCAAGACTGGGATTTGCCCATCCGGCGATGGAGAGATACACTCTGGGCCCACTCGGTATTACGGTGTCCAGCATCGCCTGGCCAGGTATTGTGACTAAAAGGTTAGTCACGGGGATACCGGAATACGGAAACGAGAAAAGAGTACAAACCGGTAACGAGGATAACTAGGTATGGTGATCAAGGAGTTGATCACAGGGATACCGTCAAAGTCTCGCCTCGGGTTGTGTAATGTATCGTGAGGCAAAAGGAATTGTATGCGACAATACAAGGTTTGCTCGATAAAGATCTTCGATGATATGTGGGAGTCGTTATGGGTGTCCAGATCCCGCTGACGATTATTGACCGGAATGTATTCCGGACATGTCCACATATACTCGAACCTATAGGGTCACACGCTTAACGTTTTAGCGACATTTAGGAATGCTACGATTTATGGAGAACGAGAGAGAAGGGTTCCGAAAGTGTTTCGGATGATCTCGAAAGTGTTCCGGGAGGTCCCGGATGGTTCCGGTGATGTCCGGAAGTGTTCCGGAAAGTATTGGAAGGTTCTAGAAGGTTCTAGAAGGTTCTGGAAGGTTCTGGAAGGTTCTAGAAATTCTAGAAGGTTCTAGAAGGTTCTAGAAGGTTCTAGTGGAGTTGGACTCCAACTCCAACAGGGTGTCCCTGCTGGAGTAGGACTCCACCTGCCTAGGGAGAGCTGCCCCAACCCCTATAAATAGAGGGGCAGGGCACCTCAAAGGGTATCCCAAGCAGCCCCAGAGGCAGCCCTAGTCCCTTGGACTAAACCCTAGGCCGGCCATCTCTAGATTGGCCACAGCCTTCTTTTTCTCTCTCTTCTAGATTGGATCTAGTACAGCTGCCGGCGCGCTGCTGCTTCTCCTTCTCGTAGATCCCTGCTGTTCTTGTGTGCTGGTCCACACATTACGGCGGTGTCGCTGATCCGGTACGCGTGGATACCTCGGAGACGTCGTATACTTCGGCGTTTGATCGGGCGAACTATTCACGAGGAGATCGCTCTCGCGGCTGGGAGGTATAACCTAGCTGCGGGAGTCTGCGGACTTCATCGACATCGGTCAACTTCTCCGCTGCATTGACGTGATCGTCGAAGGTATGATATCGTTACCTACACCTCGATAGTGTTTCTTGGTTTGGTTCGTGCGCGGAAAAATTTTGTTTTGCGTAGCGCGTTCCCCAACAGTGGTATCAGAGCGGTTCTATGCGTAGTTGTAGGTACGACTAGAGCATATGTGATATGCGGCATTGCACATATGATGTGCGGGGTGTTAGATGAGATCTACCACCAGATTTTCTTGTTGTTTCCCTCTCATTGCAAAATTTTGATCTCGGCGGCATCGTGAAATTTTCAGAGGTCCGGCGAACCTTACGATCTTCGGATCGAGACATGCTAAGGATGACTTTGGTTTCACTTTAGTTGAGAAAGATAAATTTGCAATGAGCGGGCTTGTAGATGTGATCTACACGGGGGTCATGCGTATGACGAAGTTTAGTATGGGGTTCGAGATTTCCGAGTCTCCAATTCCAGACACCCCGACAGTTAAATAACTGCAAGAGCAATCATGCTTATGGTAACGTAGGTAGCAAACGGTTTGCAACGTAGCCATAAAGCCACGTATTGTAGCATAAACGTTAGAGGCGTCTAACTTGTTTTTGCAGGGTATGCATGTGATGTGGTATAGCCTATGTGATGCAATGTGATTGTATGAGATGCAAAGTGTTTGTAATTTTAATTTTGTCATGACCTGCGTGTCATGAGTACGGCAATCGGCAGGAGCCAATACGATTGTCATTATTTATTATATTGACCTACGCGTCAACTAGAAAGCCATGTAATGCATTTATTTTATTAGCTATGTGATAGCAAATAGTTGTAATTGCAAGGATATGGTGGTGACAATCTTACATCGATGGACCTCGACGCTACGTCGTACGCGAAGAAGGAGTTCTCCGCCAAAAGATGTTGAAGAAGTCTTCTTCAACAAAAGGGGCTATACCATATCACAATAATTTAATTGCATGTGATGTTAATCCCTTTTATGCACCTTGTTTGATGCGTGGTAGACGTTGTTAAATAGGGTGATCCCTCACACAAATATCAAAGTAGTTAGTGTTCTTCCAAGTGTAGCACCGTCTGGAGTATTTGCCATTCTGAGGTGCGCCATGTCACATGGGTACGATAGGTTTGACATATATGAGGCGGGCGCGAACCGTTCGCGCAGCAGAGCACTCGGTTGTCTTGACGAGCTTTGCAAGATCGTCTTGGGCTCGGAACACACCCATCGAAAGATGAACAAGAGTCATATGGGATATGATTGGCATGTTGACCTACCGGTCTCGTTATTCCATCATCAGTGATGTCACATCAATGGTGGAGTAAGTGAGTCGTGGATCTTGAATCACTAATAATCAATTATGAGGGATATTGGTTTTAGTGGGAGCTTACTCTAATTAAGTGTTAATTTGAGTTGCTTTAATCATGAACAATGTCTAAAGTGTATTTGTTTTTAAGTTGTAGATCTATGGCACCCGTAACCACCTTTCCACTATGCGCGTTGCTTGAGAAAGAAAAACTGAATTCATCTGGGAACAACTTTACGGACTGGTACCGTAATGTGAGGATTGTCCTCAAGAGTGCCAAGAAGGACTATGTCCTATCGCAAACTCTCGGTGAACTCCCCGCTAACGCTACGGATGATGAGACTCGTATCTATCAATCTAAGAGCGATGATTCCATTGCAGTACAGTGTATCATGCTTGCCTCCATGGAACCTGATCTTCAAAAGCGTTTTGAGAATTGGGCTGCTTATGAGTTAATCCAGGAGCTGAAAGCTTTGTTTCAGAAGCAAGCAAGGACTGAAAGATATGAGATATCCAAAGCCTTGTTTGAATGCAAGATGGCTGAGGGCAGCTCAGTGAGTCAGCACGTACTTAGATTGTCTGGGTACGCGCAAAGGTTGGATGCGCTAGGTTTTCCAATCTCCCAAGAGTTGGGCACTGATCTTGTTCTTGCTTCCCTCCCTCCGAGCTATAGTAGCTTCATCATGAACTACAACATGAATGGGATGGAAAAGAGTATGGGTGAATTATTCACTATGCTTAAAACTGCTGAGAGTGGAATCCAGAAGGACGCCAATCATGTGATGATGGTGAATAAAACAACCAACTTCAAGAAGAAGGGCAAGTCTAAGAAAAAGGGCAAATCCAAGGGTGCTAGTATGACTGACACGCCTAAGAAGTCCAAGACTGGTGCCACTTCTGATGTTGAGTGCTTCTTCTGTAAAGAGAAGGGACACTGGAAGAGGAACTGCAAGAAATATCTGGCAGAAAAGAAGAAGTCTGGAAAGTCCAGCTCAGGTATGAGTGTCATACATGTTATTGATGTATTCCTTGCTGGTCCGCAATGTAATTCTTGGGTATTGGATACCGGATCGGTTGCTCATATTTGCAACTCGATGCAGGAACTACAGAGGCCTAAGCGACTGGCAAAGGATGAGGTGACGATGCGCGTCGGGAACGGAGTAAAAGTTGCTGTGCTCGCCGTCGGTGTCCTACCTCTACATTTATCTTCAGGATTTATATTAGAGCTTAGTAATTGTTACTATGTTCCGGCCTTGAGCAAAAACATTATTTCTGGATCATGTTTGTTGCAAGACGGTTATTCGTTTAAGTCTGAGAACAATGGTTGTTCGATTTATATGGATAATATGTTTTATGGCCATGCTCCCGTTGTGAATGGGTTATTTATTATGAATCTTGATGGTAATACACACATCCATAACACTGACGCTAAACGTCGCAAGATAATCGATTCGAATTCCACTTATTTGTGGCACTGCCGTTTGGGTCATATTGGAAAGAAGCGCATGAAGAAACTCCATTGTGATGGACTTTTGGAGTCATTTGATTATGAATCATTTGACACTTGCGAGCCTTGTCTAATGGGTAAAATGACTAAAACGCCGTTCACAGGCCACGTAGAACGGGCGACTGACTTATTGGAGATCATACATACGGATGTATGTGGTCCAATGAGTATAGCTGCACGCGGTGGATTCCTCTACTTCATTACCTTCACGGATGATTTGAGTAGATATGGGTATATCTATTTGATGAGACATAAGTCTGAAACCTTTGAAAAGTTCAAAGAATTTCAGCATGAAGTAGAAAATCATCGTAACAAGAAAATCAAGTTTCTGCGATCAGATCGCGGAGGGGAGTACTTGAGTTACGAGTTTAGCGAACATCTGAAGAGCTGCGGAATTGTTTCACAGCTTACGCCTCCCGGAACGCCACAGAGGAATGGAGTGTCCGAGAGACGTAATCGAACCTTGTTGGACATGGTAAGATCGATGATGTCATTAACTGAACTGCCATTATCTTTTTGGGGTTATGCTTTAGAGACTGCCGCTTTTACACTAAATAGAGCACCATCTAAATCCGTTGAAACGACACCATATGAGATATGGCATGGGAAGAAACCCAACTTGTCTTTTCTTAAAATTTGGGGATGCGATGCATATGTAAAGCGTTTACAACCAAATAAGCTCGATCCCAAATCGGATAAATGCTTCTTTGTTGGTTATCCCAAAGGAACTGTTGGGTATTCCTTCTATCACCGCACCGAAGGCAAAGTGTTTGTCGCAAAGAACGGTGTGTTTCTCGAGAAAGAGTTTCTTGCGAAAGGGGTGAGTGGGAGGATAGTGCAACTCGACGAGATTGGTGAATCTTCGTCATTAGGTCAAAGTGATGCAACGCCGGAAGTGGTTCCGGAGTTTCCCACAATGACTGATACGGAAGCCCCTACATGTGATGTAGAGACTTCAGTCGAGCCAGCAGCTGAACCACGAAGGTCTGGTAGGATTCGCACGAAACCACAGTGGTTTTCGGACGAGGTATTGTTGTTAGACAACGATGAGCCTGCGACCTATACGGAAGCAATGATGGGCCCTGACTCCGTTAAATGGCTAGACGCCATGAAATCCGAGATAGAATCCATGTACGAGAACCAAGTTTGGAGCTTGGTGGACCCTCCTGAAGGCGTGAGGCCTATCGAATGTAAATGGATCTATAAAAAGAAAACAGACGCGGATGGGAATGTATACATCTATAAAGCTCGACTTGTCGCAAAGGGTTTCCGACAAGTTCAAGGAGTTGACTACGACGAGACATTCTCTCCCGTAGCGATGCTTAAGTCTGTTCGGATTCTTCTAGCGATTGCTGCATATTTCGATTACGAGATATGGCAAATGGATGTCAAAACAGCGTTCCTGAATGGGAAGCTAACCGAGGACGTGTATATGATACAGCCCGAGGGTTTTGTCAATCCAAAGGATGCTGGAAAGGTATGCAAACTTCAGAGATCCATCTATGGACTGAAGCAAGCATCACGGAGTTGGAATCTTCGCTTTGATGAAGTGGTCAAAGGGTTTGGCTTCATCAGGAACTGCGAAGAGGCTTGTGTTTACAAGAAAGTAAGTGGGAGCGCAATAGCATTTCTAATACTCTATGTGGATGACATATTGTTGATTGGGAATGATGTATCTTTTCTTGACAATATTAAGACTTCGTTGAAAAATAGTTTTTCAATGAAAGATTTAGGCGAGGCAGCATACATATTAGGTATAAAGATCTATAGAGATAGATCAAAGCGCCTAATAGGGCTAAGCCAGAGTACATATATAGATAAAGTACTGAAGAGGTTCAGTATGGAAAACGCCAAGAAGGGGTTCTTGCCGATGTCGCATGGGAAAAGTTTGAGCAAGAATCAGTGTCCTTCGACAACTGATGAGCGAGAACGCATGAGTAAGATTCCATACGCATCCGCGATTGGGTCAATCATGTACGCCATGATATGTACACGACCAGATGTGTCCTATGCTCTAAGTGTTACGAGCAGATACCAGAGTGATCCAGGTCATGATCATTGGACAGCAGTGAAGAATATCCTAAAGTACCTGAAGAGGACTAAGGATATGTTTCTCGTATACGGTGGTGACGAAGAGCTCGTTGTAAAGGGTTACACCGACGCCAGCTTTGTCACAGATCCGGACGATTTTCGATCTCAATCAGGCTTAGTGTATACACTGAACGGTGGCGCAGTGAGCTGGAAGAGTTCCAAGCAGGACACTGTGGCGGATTCTACAACGGAGGCTGAGTATATCGCCGCTTCAGAAGCGGCAAAGGAGGGCGTTTGGATTAAGAAGTTCGTCACCGAGCTTGGTGTGGTTCCGAGCGCGCTGGATCCTATGGAGCTCTATTGTGACAATAGTGGCGCCATAGCTCAGGCCAAGGAGCCAAGGTCCCACCAGAAGTCCAAACATATACAACGCCGATTCCACATCATTCGTGAATTGGTGGAGCGTGGAGACGTAAAGATATGCAAAATACACACGGATCTGAATGTGTCAGATCCGCTGACGAAGCCTCTACCACAAGCAAAGCATGAGCAACACCGGAATGCCATAGGTGTTAGGAGCTTAAGCATTGGCTAGATTATTGACTCTAGTACAAGTGGGAGACTGTTGGAAATATGCCCTAGAGGCAATAATAAAGTTGTTATTATTCTATTTTCATGTTCATGATTAAGTTTATGTTCTATGCTAAAATTGCATTGGTTCTTGAATATGAGATTCAGAGGAAAACCTAATTGCATGTGTGGAATAATAAACACCATTCAGATCCCTAGTCAGGCCTCTGGACTAGCTCATGTATTGTTGATGATCTTGTTTTCCTGATCATGGGCATTGTTAATGTAACAAGGATGCCGGCAATAATGGGAACACATTGTTAGGGTAACAATGGTGTTGGATAGACCCCTTATGAGATACTGCGAGATCACTTCGTCAATATGTTGTCAGTATCTTCTCATGATGTGTTAACGTTTACTTGCGTCCTTAGACCATGAGAATACCATAGACCCGGATACCGGATGGTTGCTTTGGGGTCATCAAACGTTACGCCGTAACTGGGTAATTATAAAGGTGACTTCCAGGTACACCAGAAAGTATATAGTGGTTCTAGATATGTCAAGACTGGGATTTGCCCATCCGGCGATGGAGAGATACACTCTGGGCCCACTCGGTATTACGGTGTCCAGCATCGCCTGGCCAGGTATTGTGACTAAAAGGTTAGTCACGGGGATACCGGAATACGGAAACGAGAAAAGAGTACAAACCGGTAACGAGGATAACTAGGTATGGTGATCAAGGAGTTGATCACAGGGATACCGTCAAAGTCTCGCCTCGGGTTGTGTAATGTATCGTGAGGCAAAAGGAATTGTATGCGACAATACAAGGTTTGCTCGATAAAGATCTTCGATGATATGTGGGAGTCGTTATGGGTGTCCAGATCCCGCTGACGATTATTGACCGGAATGTATTCCGGACATGTCCACATATACTCGAACCTATAGGGTCACACGCTTAACGTTTTAGCGACATTTAGGAATGCTACGATTTATGGAGAACGAGAGAGAAGGGTTCCGAAAGTGTTTCGGATGATCTCGAAAGTGTTCCGGGAGGTCCCGGATGGTTCCGGTGATGTCCGGAAGTGTTCCGGAAAGTATTGGAAGGTTCTAGAAGGTTCTAGAAGGTTCTGGAAGGTTCTGGAAGGTTCTAGAAATTCTGGAAGGTTCTAGAAATTCTAGAAGGTTCTAGTGGAGTTGGACTCCAACTCCAACAGGGTGTCCCTGCTGGAGTAGGACTCCACCTGCCTAGGGAGAGCTGCCCCAACCCCTATAAATAGAGGGGCAGGGCACCTCAAAGGGTATCCCAAGCAGCCCCAGAGGCAGCCCTAGTCCCTTGGACTAAACCCTAGGCCGGCCATCTCTAGATTGGCCACAGCCTTCTTTTTCTCTCTCTTCTAGATTGGATCTAGTACAGCTGCCGGCGCGCTGCTGCTTCTCCTTCTCGTAGATCCCTGCTGTTCTTGTGTGCTGGTCCACACATTACGGCGGTGTCGCTGATCCGGTACGCGTGGATACCTCGGAGACGTCGTATACTTCGGCGTTTGATCGGGCGAACTATTCACGAGGAGATCGCTCTCGCGGCTGGGAGGTATAACCTAGCTGCGGGAGTCTGCGGACTTCATCGACATCGGTCAACTTCTCCGCTGCATTGACGTGATCGTCGAAGGTATGATATCGTTACCTACACCTCGATAGTGTTTCTTGGTTTGGTTCGTGCGCGGAAAAATTTTGTTTTGCGTAGCGCGTTCCCCAACACTTATGCATGCACATTAGTGTAGCAAGTATTAGTGAGGTAGTAAGCCGATTGTCATGTTATTATTACCTCCGGTCATATGCAATCATTATCCTATTATTTCCATACCCAAAACCTAGGATGGTAAATCTTTGTAGACCGTTAGCTCATGCTAGTGCTAATGATGATAACATGAGTCGTGTCTATTCAACTTTAATAATTGTGTTTAATTCTTTGAATACGATGCATCAAAGGGTTGATGGTCATTACTTGGTTTATTAACTTTAGTTTGAGAGTATCGAAGGGATGATGTCTCTTTGGCCCAGTGTTGTGCCATTTTGTTAATTTGGTTAGAACCAGACTCAGACGAGAATTTGTCAAGTTAGTTCGTACTTAGTGACGGAGGGTTGTTCGTGAGTATTTTTATTTTTGCTCAGCAACGAGGGACTGTTTATGATTATTTATATTTTATTCTTATTTATGGTTTGTGGGACTCTTGCTCGATATCAACCTAAGGACTTAACTCTGCAAACTTGGTATGAGCGTTAAGTGTACAACCACAAGCACTAATATGGAGTGTTCCTACCAAACTAATTATATGAATATTGAGAATTGCCAATCACGTGATGATGGAAATGTTTGTCGAGGTTAATGTTACGATAAAGTATTTGTAAAAGCCATGTTGTGCTTCCTGATTGGTACATCAAGGTGACTACCGATAAAAGGGATACATCACATCTTGTGGGTAAAGTTGTACAACCTCCGTAGAGTATCAAAACTAATCGATTAGCCGTGTTCGCAGTCATGAATAAGCTCAATCTAGCAAGCATTAAGTGTTAGCCTCTTATGTTGTTAATTTGTATTGTTGGTGATACTTTATGGTATCCTTGGTAATTACCTTTGGTAGTATGTGCTACCATTCTCTTTACGGTAATTACTTTTGGGTTGTTTGGGATAAGTTACAAGCTGGTCAATGACTAGTATCTGACCAGTGTTGCTTTATGAACTTATTTACTGTATTTTAACTACTTGTTCGCTTTTCTGCAAATGAATCATAGTAGACTTCCTTGAGACCTTTGCATCATGAATATTATGCTACACCTCTTTGTTGACTTGCGGAGTACGTCACGTACTCGGCCTTGCTATAACAAATCATACAGAGGGAGGAGCTGCCGATCTTTTCCCTGAAGAGGATTATCTTGGAGAACGCTAGGGTGCGGGTCTGGGTCAGATGCCTATGAGGCTGATAGATGGGCTTATTTAGGGGGTGTTTGGTTGGGCTTTTCAGCAGCTTTTCACTTGAAAAAGCTGCAGCCCAACCAAACGGCCAGCTTTTCAGCAGCTTTTGCCAACGGTAGCTATGGGCTTTGCAGTGCAAATTCAGCTGTTTGGAAAAGCTGCCTTCTACCAGCTTTTTGCAATGTGCTGAAGTTTCAGTGCTCATTTTCCAAAATACTGTAGATGGTTTGGATCAACCAAAAGCCATATGATCACTTTCTCACAGCCACAGCAGCTTTTCCAAACAACCAGCCAACAGTAGCTTTGTCAACAGCCACAGCCCAACCAAATAGGCCCTTACTAGAGTATATCTACTAGTTTTTCTGCTATAGTATCATATGTAAAACTTCTCCATAAAAACAAGACTATGTTTTTCAAACTATTATGCTACTTGTTAGTTTGACATCCTAGCTCCTAATGAAACTAGCTTCTTCCGAGAGTTAGTTCTTAACCGAGCCAGCTTCTAGAGTCCGAATCTGGAGCCCAAGCTCAACCAAACATGATCTTAAGGGATCATTTCACTAGGCTTCACCTCGGAGCTTTTGAGCACCATGGCTCCAAACCTCGTCTTTTCGAAAATCAAGCACAGGTTGGACTCCGGTTTCTTCGAGGATTGAGGAGCTAATGTCTAAAAACGTCTCCAACTTCTAGAGTTGACACGAGTAATCTGGGACTGTGTAGAGTTTCTTTGGATGACAGGTTTAACAAAAGTAAATTTCGATAAATTCCTTCTAGAACATAGCTAACTAAAATCTAGTTTGGTTAGATTACGATAAATCTCAGACAACAAACACCCATTTTTTTTCTAGAACCAAAAATTATGAGTTTTATGCAATGCCACCTGTAGCTGTTTTTTTTAATAGGAAAATGACACTGCCCAATAGAGCTAACTAAAATCTAGTTTGGTGCTCTAGATGCTGGCTTCACAAGAAGCTAGCTCCATGAGAATTTTCTCATTTAAGGTTTCTGAAGCTAGTGAAACTATCCTTGGCCAACTCCATTCTCCTAGTAAATACTTGGAGACAGTGTTTGGCCAGTTTGCAGTATGACCAACGTACCTTACACACTATTCAATCTTGAAAATGATTGCAAGCAAAAAGGCTGTGCAGATGTATCTGGTAACCGCAGCATCAAGGGCTGACAACGAACTAGGTCTGGGGTGTCCAAGGTTGCATTGCATACCAGAAGTGGCTATTGTTGCCACCGGCAGAGAATAGCCAACAACCTGCCCAATTGCCATCCACTGATTTTGGCAGTGGGTGGCCCCATCCACTGATCTGGTGATGTGTGTGTGAGGGGCGGGGGGCCCTCCTGCTGGGATCAGTCGCTGAGCCTACTAGTAATCGACAGCACGGACCAAAACAGCAAAGGAACAACTGAAAGCATGAAGATGCAGATCAAAGTCACCTTTTGAAATTGCATGTCATGGATTAGGGAATCTAATCTCCATTCTGGACTCAGCCTACCATGTGGGGCTAGTGGTAGCGCCCTTTACGAAGATGGGAACGTTTCTATTTAACCATCTATTCACTTCAAGGAAATAGTTTTGGAGTTTAAGTCTTAAAAGAAACAGCAATGGTTGCCTATGTGATATCTATGATCCTAACAGGCTAAGAGGTTGTGTGGTGTTTATTGGGTTACCAATTCATATACAATCCCTGCACACATCTAGTTGACACCTCAAGAACCAGTATACCATAAAGTAAAACCAATCCTTCTTTTCAAATTAACAGAGGAGCTCGTGCGTTGATATATTTTATCAAAAAAGAAAATACATGCATATTCTTCTATCATCAAAATTTTACCTTTTGCGTTCTTTGAAAAGATGTATACTCCCTGGACAGCTAAATACGTGTGTCCTTAAGAGTCAAGACAGAACAGAAAAAAGGAAAGTCCACTATATGAAGTCATTCCTCGATAATGACATTAGGTATTATCACTGGTGGCACCAGCCACATCCCTGCAGCCAAAGATAAGATTAAGATGTCATTTTTGCCACGAACCATGTAGGATATAATAATTCAGAGAAATTTAGCTGTCCCTAGTACCTAGAATGATTTTTAATTTCCTGCATGTACTTTAAGAAGCGACAATTGACCATTGTGCTTTCAATTTGTTGCGTGACTTCAAATTCTAATACCATATGATCACAAATTCTAAAGTGGTAAGAAATATTTCACATGCCAAGTTTTTAAAACACGCAATAACTGCAAATTTTGAAAGTAGAATCTGGTTGGTGGAACCGGTCCAGCATATAATTGGTACTATTGGTTTCAGTAATCAACACCTTGTCTATTGAAATGTACCCTTGTATATATATTGATGTACCAATATATACGTGGATGGTAGCACTTACAAGAACCAATTTATTTCCTATGCAGTTCAGGCCTTACTGGACCTGGCTTTTCTAATGCTTGCATATGTTCTTTTAGGGGAAAAAAATTGTACTGCTATGTGCCATTTCACAGAGCTGACTGGTTTTTATCTCTCTACTGGAGAAACAGAGCTAATTAGTTGGTCATTTCTGATTAGTTATGTTTAATCCGAGTAATAGATTTATGGTTGATTTGTTTTTGAAATCCCTAATCACAGTTGATTTCTCATGAAAGTAAGAAGTGTAGGATGAATAACATACCTGAATGTATCCTTAATGGCATATATGACAGAGATGATACGAGATCCAACAAAAACTTACCTGACTATATCAAAACTAAATACTTATACATGGTTTTGAATTTATATCAATACACAAGACAAGTGGCATGACTAAATGCCTATAAATTTAGCAAACAACTCATAGAACATATGATCAGTGGGACTTAAATCGAATTATCCATGAAGACAATCTGCGACACAGTTAGGCATAAACTTATCACTAGAAAAAAGGTATATGCTTATTTGTCCGCCCCCCTTGTCTTCACTTTGAATTACAAGGTGTGGTCAGTCTTTGATTCCTGAGTTTTATGGAGTTCCAATTATCCACAGAACTGGTGCGTACAATTAGCTGTTCTCTAATCTCCATACGTGTAAAGCACAGATATGACAGAACATTCCGTTTGTTTCGTACATTCTTTCACATTGCCTTCAGACAGATATGATCAGATACGTGAAACAACAATGACCGGAGGAAAAAAAGGGTACCCTAAGAACATAGCTTTTTATTCCGAGAAACCTTAGGATAGGAAACATTCAAGAATAACTGGATAGCTAGATAGGGTGGCAATGCCATGTGGGCAAAGGGATTCTACATTATCATGCGAAAGCTCCTGATCACTAAAAAAGGAAAAAACGTTTGGGTGATCCATGTCCATACGATTGAGCAAATCACGAAATATAAAATTCCAGAACACAAAATATTGACTATTGAGAAGGAAATTTCTATCTGTGATGTATCAACATGTCATAAATGGCCAGACATAAGGATTCTTACCGATATACATGTTCCTTGAAAATAGATGTGCATGCAGTCACAAAACAGGCCTCCAGCATCCGAACAAACCTCTGGGAACAAACTATCAGATATGCTCAACAGGATGCTTGTCACAAATAAGAAGCACAGAGATAACACCTTGGCTGATCCTGCCGAAGATCAAGTGAATTTGAGAGATCAAGTGGGCCTGCTCAACAGCAATCAGGTTCATCACTTGACATCAATTTTATTACTGCCAACTGGCTCGATCAGAAGTTCAATCCCGCTGAGATCCACAACAGATACACAAGTTCAAAATCCGTTTCTGTTAACTGCACCTGTTTGATCTTTGCCATGTCACTGTTCTCCTGGGCAAGAAGTAGTGAATGGTATGTAGAGTTATAAACTGAGCCTACTGAGTGAATTCATCTTTTCACCCTTCCTCCATACACTTACTGACAGATGTCGCACCATACTTAAAATAGAAGCCACAAAATAAAGAATACCAGACTCTAGAATGGAACAATTCCACCACAGCAACATGTCTTCATCCAAATTTTGCAAGCAGCCTGTCCTCACACAGGTTCTAGTCTACCAAACAGTGTCCAGGACTTGTTTGACCACACCACTTCCTGCACCAGTCCACATACATACCCTTGATGTTCTCCTTTAAATCTCCTTCTCTCCCTCCATCTCCACTCCCATCCCTCTGCTCTTGCAGTGCACTACTACCCTGCTACACCTCTTTCATCTTTCTCCTGAAAACATCACCACCAAACTTGTTGGTTCTTGCCCTGCAGAAGAGTCATGAAACAACCACACCTGCAGTACCTGAAGCTATTCCTGTTACTAGGCCTTGGTGGAGTCACATCCACGTACGTGCCTAAACAAGACGTGCCTGCCCCCCTGGGGGACCTCCTCCTTGACGGCCATTTCAGCTTCCACGATTTGTCTGCTGCTGCACGGGACTTCGGAAACCTCTCAAGCTTCCCGCCAGTCGCCGTGCTTCACCCAGGCTCAGTGGCTGACATTGCTACAACCGTGAGGCATGTGTTCTTGATGGGTGAGCACTCCACACTCACAGTGGCAGCTCGTGGGCATGGGCACTCACTATATGGGCAGTCCCAGGCTGCTGGGGGGATTGTCATCAGAATGGAATCCCTCCGGAGTGTCAGAATGCAGGTGCACACTGGTGCATCGCCCTATGTGGATGCCTCGGGAGGAGAACTCTGGATAAACATCTTGCACGAAACGTTGAAGTATGGTTTGGCGCCGAAGTCATGGACAGACTACCTCCACCTCACGGTTGGGGGCACACTGTCGAACGCGGGCGTCAGCGGGCAAACGTTCCGGCATGGCCCACAGATCAGCAATGTGAACGAATTGGAGATTGTGACTGGTATTAGACAGACCTATATATTATGACGATTTGAACAAGAGAGTAAATGATGTAGCTAATTTTGTATCATGACTGTCAAATGCAGGAAGAGGTGACATTGTCACTTGCTCACCTGAACAAAACTCTGATCTCTTCCATGCTGCTCTTGGTGGTCTAGGTCAGTTTGGGATCATCACCAAGGCCAGGATTGCTCTCGAGCCTGCTCCACAAATGGTAACCAAACAACTCATTTGTGACAACTCGATGATAGTAACATTTCAATAAGCACACTCGTGAGTTAATTCAATGTAAATAGGTAAGGTGGATGAGAGTTCTCTACTTAGATTTCGCGAGCTTCACCGAGGACCAGGAAATGCTTATTTCAGCACAGAAGACCTTTGACTACATTGAGGGTTTCGTCATCATAAACAGGACAGGCATCCTGAACAACTGGAGGTCATCGTTCAATCCACAGGATCCAGTGCGGGCTAGCCAGTTCGAATCAGATGGAAAAGTGCTCTTCTGCCTCGAGATGACAAAGAATTTCAACCCTGAAGAGGCTGACATCATGGAACAGGTGAGCCAACCATTTATCCTTGTGCTACTAAAGATGTTTATGTCTTAAGTGATATCAGGTGGTCTGAGTGGATGAACTCCATATGTATATGTGTTTACAGGAGGTCAATGCACTACTGTCCCAACTTAGATACACACCTCTCTCCTTATTCCACACAGATGTCACTTACGTGGAGTTCTTGGATAGGGTGCACTCCTCTGAGATGAAGCTGAGAGCTAAGGGCATGTGGGAAGTCCCACACCCATGGCTTAATCTCATCATTCCAAGAAGCACGATCAACAAATTCGCGAGGGAGGTCTTCGGGAAAATCCTGAAAGACAACAACAATGGTCCCATATTGCTCTACCCAGTGAAAAAATCCAGGTAAACTAGCTTCATCTCTGAAATCACAAATTCCATGGAGATACTCTGATACATCATATCATAGTGTTGCTAACTGAATGACTTGTCTTGCTTCATGCAGATGGGACAACCGAACATCAGTAGTGATACCAGATGAGGAAGTTTTCTACCTGGTGGGATTCCTACCCTCAGCACCAGGCCCCCACAACGTCAAACATACATTGAACCTGAACAGCCAGATAAAAGAGTTCTCTGACAAAGCAGGTACTGGGGTGAAGCAATATCTGCCAAACTACTCCACAGAATCAGAGTGGAAGGCCCACTATGGAGCAAGGTGGGAGACATTTCAACAGAGGAAAAACACCTACGACCCGTTGACAATTTTAGCTCCAGGACAGAGAATATTTCAAAAGGCATCAGCATCACTGCCCTCGTCCTTGCGTCAGTATCTGCTGTAAAAATATTCTGTGGAGCATATGTTAGTACAGAACAATAGGTAAAAGTTGTTTTTGTAAAAGGGAACGAACTGTATCTTGAAGAACACAGTGTACTGACTAGTGATTCGTAGTGGTGATGCACTCCGCAATCATTTAACAATGAAATAAGAAAAGAGAAGCATTACCTTCCCTTTGAGTTGTTTCTGATGCTCTTTTCGAGCCATCATTTGAGGATTATATCAGTCCAAGAAACATGAGAACTCCAGCTGTTGTTACAGCACAAAGATAAGCCATGTAATCATGAACTGAACCACTAGCCAGTGGAACTCATGCTGAGTACTATGTTAATTGATGAAAATAGCAAAAGGGAGCTCCCAGGTGGACTGATGATTACAAATAAAGTTGTCTGACATACAAAGATACATGTGTAGATGCAGCTAGATGCATCATGTTCCATAAAGGGGAAAAAATACCCTACATCCGTGCAAGAAGCCATAAATTTCTAAAAATAATAATATGTTCGTATAATCTGAATGTTGCCGACATTCCCCTGCAACCACAAACTAACAAATCAGGTCCAGAAGGTGAATGACAGGCAATATATACTTATCTGAGCATAATAATACCAAACTTTGTGAGATGCATATAAAATGAAAGGCATGTTGAAGTTGAGCATGCAGAGTGCAGGGGAAAGAAGCTAATGCAAAGCACAAAAAATTGATGTTTTCTTGTTGAAGTATAACTTGCTTCTAACTAAAGAAGATCGAGGCATTATTAAGTCATTTTCAGCGAAGATCAGTTTCCTCAACAAATATTGAGGGGTAAATTTACGATCAATCGTCAACTAGTGTAATAGTTCACTTGACTAGGTATAATTGTGTCAAGACATACACATCAGGCTTACTAAAGGGCCAGGATTTCATATTCTAAACACCCACGTAGAAAAGAGATAGGTTAATTAAGCTAAGCAAAAGGTAAAGCATGCTCACAAAGCATTTACATAAGCATGTGCATTGGATAGCAGCTATGAACATACAAGGAATATTTGTATATGCATATCCAGACCCTAATGGAAACAGGGATCACTACATGGTTTAGAGACACATCATGAGGACGAGAACAACACACAGAAAGAAATCACAGTGAACAGTACCAGGTTGATCAGGAAAGTTCAAAGCCTAAGCATATTTTCAATATTTAGAAGCAAAATACTACTTTTGTTTATTGCAAGCAGGAAGTCATGGCAGATGGCACAATAAGTACCAGAATAAAAGTAAAAAGCATACTACCTATTAGTGGGATGTGACTGCATAGTAAGTGTGATACATGAAGTGTTCAAGATACAAATGTAACCTGAAAAACAATTATGACGATATTTGGGATTGGAAGGGTCTTCCCTGGTCTTACCAGACTTGGTAGTAATCTGGATTCATTACAAAAGTGATCTAATCAGTTTTTTCTCGTCCCTGCTTGACAGACATACTGATACTGTAACATAGCATGACTCAAGAATCATCCAAATCAATCAAAATGTTCCACCTTAGATATTTTCATCAGCATTAGCATGTCACACTTGCCATCTATAGCACACACCTATGGAACTTAGCAAGATCAGGAGGAGAACTAGTATGGCAAATCATCTAATCAAAGCTACCTTAAATGTCATGCTTGCTTTTACTATGAAATATAAATAGTATCGAAGCACTACCTCTGTATGTATGTCAACACTCAGTGCACAATCAACTTCATACCATTTTATTTTGATAAGCTAAATTATCCAAAGTTAAAAAATAATTAACACATTGCTCTTTATTCAATTACTGTGTTCTCTGTATGGCTTCTTACCTTCTGCATTCCATATTGCACTCACCAGCAGACGTGCATCGTGTATCCTTAGGTATGTATAAAATCTTAACTAAGTGGTAGGTTTACAAAGATTCCACACCGTGCAGACAAAATCAGAGACTAAAAACAGGAAAGGAAGTAACATTTCATAAACTTTCAATATACTCTAATAGTATAATCACTGGGGAGGTAGTGGTAATTCCAGAACATGACACCAGTTGGGCAATAAACAGTTCTTCACACGAAAACGAAAGTTGATCGAATACCAAAAAGGTGGCCCGGGGCCGGAACTACTATTGACTTCATTTCAACTAGTCAATGGAATGTCTAATCCACCTTATCCCTAGCAGCAGCTAAGAGGTGACATCAAACATCAACAAGAGTACTCTCATCAAGCATGATGATAGACGAACATCATGAAAGTTTTGAAGTGTGTTTGATTCTGGGTCATCCACAGATAAGGTCACAAAAAAGTAGTTTACATATCAGTGCTTTGCAGTATGTAGTCTCAAAACTCCAGAGAAGTGATAATTGTATCCACTTAGGATATTGACAAATCCACCTCGAATTCATGCACCAGAGTTGCTAAGTACTTGCACTTGCAGGACCGTTGTTGTGGGAGTGCCAGTTTGGATAATAGTTGCCTAAAGAAGCACATGACAATTGGTAAATTTGCTGCTGAGCGTTGACGATCAGAGCCTAGGATATAGTAGTCAGGTAAGATCAAGTTAGGTAAACGTCACCAATTGGGAATTGTGAGAAACACTAATCAAAGCTACAGAAAACTTCAATCTAAAAGGATGATAAATATGAATTTTGGTAACAAATACAAAGTTAACACTCATTTGATGAACACGTATTGTTTGTTTATGAACTCACTGTACAAGTGAACATAAACAATTTTACTGTAACAATATGAGCCCTGATTAACTAACTCGTTAATTTTTTTGGAAAGAGCAAATACCAGATGTTGGGTAATACTAGCTAGATACCCGTGCTTTGCTACGGATAGAAAAATGCATATTACCTTGGAAAGTCAACCCATGTCGTCAGGCTCAGCCTGCTCCACACGCTTGGCTACACCGCCGTGCTCAGTGGAGAGATCCTCCCAAGCCATGCCTATGTGCTTGCTCGGTCTATGTCCACTCACCGTGCCCACGACTCTTCAGACGCGTCTCATTGCTTCTTATGTCATGCTACATTTCCGTTAGAGATTTTTTAGGGTGATGGTTAATTAATTTGTTAGGAGTATTTAGTGCATTTCAGTTAGTTAGTTTCCTGTTTTTTGTTAGAGATTTTTTAGGGATGTGGAAAGTGGATGTGGGAATGTGACATTACCATCATCACCAACACCAACTCTCATTTATATAATAGTAAAGATAAAGATAAAGAAATGATATGTGATTGTATTGGCCAATCGACATTTAAGATTGATAATACAGATACCGTTCCAAGGTAAATGGGGAAAATTAGTAAATATTCTAAACAAGTCAAGAAAATTAAAATCACTGCAATCAGAATTAAGAATATTTCTTCAATCAATATTTGTCACTGTTCATCGAATTCAAGATTTCTGACATATTGTGATGGGTTTAACTCTGATTCACTGCAACAAAAACAGGGACAGACTATAACTAGGCAGTAGAGCGCCGTTGAGTAAGAATGGACATGAGTTCTGAATAATACATTGATAACTGCAGGGAATCCCAATTACATTTTCAAAAACTTCAATTACACTTGAATTTGGTGGAATAAAACAACTCGATAGTCGATAGTACATAATGGTGAATATATAGCCATAGATTGTTGATGAGTACAAAGAATAAAGCAAATAAAACATTCATGTGGTATGTCGGCCTATTAATCTCTCAGTTTGTAATATTAGGGCATCTCCAATTTTCCAAGTTGTAGGTTCTTAGAGATAATTTTCTTGCCAGGTTTGAGAGAAAAATTTTCAAAACTTAGGTGTTCATGATTAAGCATTGGTGCTTGATAGGTGCTTGTGAATGTCGGGGAGAAATTAAACACCTATAAGATGTGCTTGTTGGAGGGTTGAGTCCTTCAGCAGGTGCTCAATGATATGGTATACTCTCCGACTTCTAAGCAATTGCTTAAGCGTCTTTTGCATTTGAGATGGCCTTCGAATTAGCTCCATGCAATGGGTCAGCTTATTGATTAAGTAATATAAGCATAAAGAAATATCTGATTTTCAGAGCGAGATTCTTTGTCCTGCAAATGGCTTGGTGGTTTCCATGTTGCAGTGAGATGGCTTTAATAGTAAATGCAGCTAGGTTTGTAAATAAGAGCTTTGTGATGTTAATGACCAGTATCACTAGTAATACTCCTGCAGTACTGCATTTTGACTACAAGTTAGTTTTGGAGCCAAAAAGGAGTTATGGAAGCAACTAATAAGGAATTCTAAGTTAACCCTTAGAAATGCAACTTTCCTTGTAACATTCACTAAATTCACTAGCAAGAATCAGTTTATCAGTGGCATGCACGACGCTATGGGTAAGTGAATGGGAAAAAAATCTATTATGTGATATAAAGGAAAAACTACCTCATACCTCCAGAATACAAACATGCAAATTACCATGAGGAAATCAGACAGCAACTAGTATGAAACTGTCAAGTGAAATTGGACCAGTGCAGGCCAAGGAATATTGCACTAATGACTAATGAGCAAACACATAAACCTGGAACTGGAAATGTCCAACTGCACACATCTGATCGGTACAAAAAGAAATTAAAGATAAATACTCTATGCATGAACAGCATTTGTTTGAATTACACATTATCAAACTGTCGAACAACAGAACACAGGCAATGCCCATTATAAACTTATGAATTTGAACTGAAGCAATTGTGCAGCGTTCATGATGACCAACCCTGACCCCTCTTTATAGTTAATAGTAAGCTCTCCTAGTACCCAATATCTCATGTACAAATACATGGAACACTGTGTGCACAGGTTGATAACGTAGCAAACTGAAGTACATCAAGCTTTTTCTCATGTCGTCAGGCTATAAGGAGTTTGAAAAACAATCAGTAAGCTTATCCTGGTATAACATAAGGGTTATGGCAACACTTTCACCATGCTATAAAATTACAATGAAGCACGAGAATATCACAACATTTTCCCCTTGAAAGGCTATTAGTACAAGCATGAAGGCAGCACACTATTCTGAAGCATAAGGAGTTCCTTACATGCTACTCCAAACAAAATTTTCACAAAAAGTAAAGCAGATACAACCCAACCAAAATAAATACCTGCTAAAATTTAACCCCTCAACTCAATGGAAAAGGATGTATACGTGCGACAAAAAAGAAGTTTTGTTATGCTTCCCTACAAGAAAACTGCCACGATTCAGAAGCACACAGGGAGTTGAGTAGAAGATTTGCAACAGATAATTACTAACCACAAGTATTTAACAAATGTGTAGTGCCGCTGAACATGTAGCAAAGTTATTGTCGCACCTTCAGTTAAGGGGTTGCATCGAAACACACATTGACTCATTAGCTACAAAGCCTCAACTGATAATGAGAGTACATTGAGTAAGGGTGTGTTTGGTTTGAGGGATAGGTTGGGTTGGTTGAGGGCACCCTCATCCACCATTTTTCCCTGGATGGGCTCAACTAGCTTTTTAGAGCAATTTTCCACTAAATTGGCTACCCTCATCCCTCTCATACTCTGAACCAAACACAGATCAACCAACTAAAAACTGGTTACCCTCATCCCACTGAGAGATAGCCAGTGAACCAAACACACCCTAAATCATATGGTACCCACACGTATTTAAGGACCAGCTGAGTAACTCGTCAACATTTTCTGACCAAATCAACTATTGATAGGCTTAACCGTAGTTAGCTCTTAGCTGACTAGAATTTTTCGATCATGGAGTTAGCATGCTAGAATTCAAATCTTCTCTGCATGATTTCGTGGGTCTGTACTCCAGTTTAGCCAATGTGCGTGGCATATCAATCATATCTAACGCAAATAATGTAACACAATTTATCCGATCCATCCCTGCCCTCCTGATTCCTGAACAAACCCCTGCAGTAAGGCAGATATATAACAGAACAGCAGACAATCGACATCGCCGTGATCGTGAGACGGCACCTGAAAAGATCAATCAATGTTACGGACGGCATTACGACGATTGGGCTGAATTTTTTTTCTTAAGGAGCAGAAATCAGGAGGGGAGCTGAGCCGAGAAGCGGATCGAAGCGTGCGATCGTCCGCTGTAGAGGATAGGGGAGGGGAGAGCTCACAAATTGTTCGACGAAATGCCGCCGCCCGGGCGGAGGGGAGGGGAGGGGAGGCGACCGCCGACAGGCGAAGAGGAGGCAAAGACTCTGGGGACGGGGCACGCGCGACACGGTTTCACCGGAAAGACGGCGGGTGCTCGGCTGCTCGCGCTTTTTTAAATGGAGAGGGGGCAGAGCACAGGCATGGTGATGGTGACGCCGATACGGTCGGCGAGGGGGAGCCTTGCGTTGCGTGTATGGTTTGAGGCTTTGAGACGGTTTTAGAAAAATTACAGTTAAGCATAAATATTACAGAGTCTATGAAAACTACTTTTTCGCAGTATTAGTAAAATCATGGAGTCGATTGGCCATTGTAGTGTTTACTAGCGTAATTTATTTCTGTTTTACACGTCACGTCGTTAAGTAACTACTCGTTGCAAGAATATCTAAACGAGTTTCAATGCATGCATAGATCATTTAAAAAAAATTAGCTTGAGTACAAAATTTACATATCAATTCTACAATTCTCTACATGAAGCGTCGTGTAAATCAAATATCTACATGAAGGGTTCTAGACGTAGAACTATTGTTTCTTTCTATTCTGTCAATCGTGTAAGTAAATCATAGCAAACTTCATGGATATAGCTAAGGGTGAAAGATCTACCACTAAACAATCAAACCCTCACCTGCACGTCTGAAGAGCAGCCAAATTACACCAGGAGAACAATCGTTTATGGATTTAGGAAAACGATTTTGCTAACTGAAATTTTCTTAAATCCCAGTCTCCTAATTGCATATTATTTAGCTAAGCGTACAATTTAATAAGAAGTTACTAAAACTTTAGTATGTAGGTTATATTAGAATAAGGTGGAGATGAGGATAGCTAGATATTAATTCAAAGACTTAAAAAAGTAAGTCAGAGTTAACAAGATTTCGGGCAACTGAAGAATGGACAATCACTTAGAAAAAAAGAGGTTGGGAGTTGATTTTTGATACTCCAAAAATACCACAGTATTGCAAATACCATGGTTTGTAGAACTGTAATATTTATTGGAACCAAACATCTCAAAGTATTTAAAACTATAAATTTTTAAAAACACCATGGTATTTAGAGAAAACTCTAAAAATACTTCGCATCCTATCGGGGCTTAAAGTTTAGGAAATGCTAATTCACAAATGATTTTATCCATGATTGATTCATTCACGTGATGCATTTTCAACCAATTAACGCTCCACCGATGGGTCCCACCATATTAAAAGAGAGACACCACGCCCGTTGCATCCTTATCCTTGTTGATCCTTCTCTCTCTCGTGCAGTTCTTCTCAAAATCTCTCAGCTCTTCCTCCCCCCATGTGATTCACCACTAGTCCGCCATGATGAGCATACAACTATGAGGAGTCGCTGGGGGGTTGTGCCACCGCCAAGAACTGACGCCACTGTGTGGGAATCACCCTGTTCCCTGGAAATGCACCGCCACCAGGTAGCTGCAAGTCTTCGGAGCCCCTGTGCAGCCCGTTGGGGTGCCACACCTGCATTGTCAGACGAGCCTACCGCTTGTCGAGGGTGTTATAGCTTGCTCCACCGAAGGAGGCAGGGGTGGGGGCGTAGGAAGGTCTAGAGTTTTTTCTTTGATTTTTTTTTCATATTTTAGTTGAAAGTTGTGTTACATAATTATGAAAGGTGGTGTTTGGTTGTTGAAAGTTTGAGTTTTTTCTATTTTAAAAGGTTGGATGTTGTTTTTTTTATAGTGGAAAGCTTTGACTAGAATCTAGGATTTCAGGATTTTTCCCATTTGATTTTTCATTTTTTATTCACAATAATCAAGTTGAAAATTGTTGTTCAATGAGTTCAAAGCTTGAACGATTTGAGGCTAAATTTTGGAGTTCAAAGTTTGAATAATTTTGATGGAAAGCTCTTCCGAAATGAGTTAAAAATTGTTGCTTTTGTTGATAAGGCTGAAATTTGGTGTTAAAAGTTTGAATAATTGCTGAAAAGCTCTTCCCCAGCAAGTTAAAAGTTGTATTTGGGGTTCTAAGTTTGCACAATTTTAGTAGAAAGCTCTTCTTTAGTGAGTTGAAAGTCGAAGGGGGAAGGGAGTAATAGGAGCACGCGCACAAGTTTTTTCGACATGGCGGTGAAGCTATCGGGATTTGATCGTAAATGAGAGCCCCCTGCCCCTAAGGTTTTGCTTGTCTTGTTGTCTATGTTCTGGTCAATGTTGGCAAGAAACATGAACTAGAATGGGCAAAAGCCAAAGGGACATGGACGTGCCAAAATTTTATCAACCATCAAATAAGGACCAAAATATTCGTCATGACTATAAATTGGTATGATAGATTTTTTCCACAAGCCAAACATACCTACGTATATACCTGCAGGGGTTCTTTCTTGTGACTGCTTCTAGGAGATAGATGGACATTGTGGTTGGGCCATGTTTCAACATTCATGTGCTAGTAGAAATTTGGGCATCCAGATGCATTCGTGATGAGATCGGAGAACTATATTTTGATATGTATAGTTACAAATGTTAGTTGGCTAACACATATCCTTCCTAGTGAACCACATGGATTGTGTCCGACTGCGAGGATATAAGTCAGGGGAAGTAGTTGGCGGATAAGGAGGAAGAGATCGAAGTCAAACGTGAGGTGTTAGGTTTCATGAGTCTCATTTCATATGATTCTTCGGTGATGGTAACAAATTGATTTAGTGCTGCTCACGTCTTTCGAATTATGGGATGCAATCATTGATTTGTGACATCTAACTCTTGTTCCTGTAATCTAAATCCAAATGTACTCGTGTGAGCTAAACACATCGTAATTAGTGTATTTTGTGAACTTTGTATAGATCTTAATTCTTAAGTTGTATTTGTGTAAGTATGTGTAACCTATGATGGAGAAGAACAATACCACAACATAACTATCCTACTGGAGGTAACAAAACTTGTCTAAAATGCTCTTGGAGATTTTATTTGGTTTGTTAGTGTATATTCTAAACATTGTTTTCTGAAACTTTACGTGTCTATTCATAAAAGACCTGCTTATGATCACGCAGTTGTATAGTTGATTTTTATAGTCTACCATCCTCACCTTATGTTCTCTCATGTTCCAAACATGCCCTTAAAGGCTTAAAGCATGTCCCAAATAAATAAATTACACACAAAATCTGCTGGAATTTTTTTAGTTTTGTTCAATTTCAATAGGATTTGCGAAGATACATCTGCTCCAAATGGGAGTCTTAAGGTACGAAGTACATCATGATCATGATCATGATCGTACTCTATTAGAGTAGATTATGTCACGTGATGATATGGATGTTTTGCACACAAAAATGTCAACCCTATAGTCACCATACTTGATCATGGTAGGCATCATATATCCTCCTATTTTACGAGAACAAATCCAATGTTCTCAATGGATTATGTACATGTCTTACAAAATTTAAAGTTTTAAGGAAATCAAAGAGATAATACGGACAGTAGGATCATAATTTGCAGGAGTTTTACGGAAATCAACACATTTGCTCCATAACCCAACACCTTCAGCAGTACCAACACAGAACGATCCAAGGGCACCTACCCATAAATCAAATTAGGTAATTTTACACCTGATATATTACCACATGTGTTACTTTGCACTAACTTTTGCAAGAGTTTACACTTTACACCAAATGCAACACATAATATTGTACTTTGCACCAGGTCCTATAAGAAAAATATATTAAAAGTTTTTAAAAATCTAAAAAAATCATAAATGTGTCTTGTATAATTATATAGCTGTAAAATTTAGTTTAAAAATATGATTAATTTGGTTAAACAATTTATATATGTCTGAAAAAGTGGCATACATTTGTTTTTTCTTTTGCACAGGTCGTGATCATATTTTTTTACTAAAATTTATAATTTCATCCCATAATATATGTGTATATGTATATATTTTTTAAAACTTTTATATGTATATTTTTAGGAACCTGATATAAATAATATTATTATGTTAGATAAAAATAAAGCTTTTGCAAAATCTGATACAGAGTTACATAACTGGTAGAGTCCGATTTACTCGATCAAATTCGAAAACTTGGCGTCTCCGAAGCCCAACTCCGAAATCACCAAACCCACACCGCGCGAATTTTTTAAAATATTTTTTTCGTAAATCGCAGGAGTACAGTATGAAATGGAAAATTTTCAAAAATGGAGAATGGTCGGCAAACCAAATGACGAAAACGACTAGTCGGCATTCGAATTGCCAATTATTTCAAGTCGGCATCCCAACAACCGACGACACAAACTAATTTTGGCGCGCACCGAGTAGTTGGCAAGCCAGCTGCCGACTAGGGACAAGTCAGCCAGCCAGTTGCCGACTTGGTGCAAGTCGGCGAGCCAGCTGCTGACTTGTCCTTACTCGGCCAGCCAGCTGCCGACTTGTCCCTTTCTGGCCTATTTATCCATCCCCAGACCTCTCTTTGCCTCCCACCCACCAATGAACATAATAGAGCAACTACGTGGATAAAGAGGAGAGGAGAGGGGTTTTAGAGGCGAGTTGGAAGAGGGATTTCGGTAGGGGGGCTGAAGTGAGGTAAATATTTGCGGGATTTTTTTTAGTTTGTTGGATTTACTAACCACGCCCATACTGCAAAATGGTAGGAATGGTTTCATCTGGTTCGGATGACATGCCGAAGGAAAAGTTTCATGCCGATGTGCCGAACGGAGTCGAGGTTCCCCTCTGCTGGTGCCAAGATCCGTGCAAACTAATGGTGTCAAGAGAGATGTCGTACACCTTCGGAAGAAGGTTCTTCATGTGCGCTAACTACGATGAAGAGCCAACGAAACTTGCCGTGCGCACACAACGTCGAAGGGTAAAACAGCATTGCACCCAATAGTTCTTGCTTCCACCCGCTCGTAACACTGTAATACAATGCTAACACTCATTTGATTGCAGTCTCCACCCACTATATGTGACTACATACAATGGCTGGACAATACCCAATCAAAAGAGGATGAAGAACAACTGATGCGTGAGGTCTATTTTAGATGAGATTACACTCTGCAATGCATGCACGAGGCGGAGGAGGCGGAGAAGTGAAAGCGTTGGCAGGAGAAGCAACGCAAGGAAAAGATGGAGGCGGAACGTCAAGCTGCGAAAGCACGTGAGGCTGAAAGGGCGAGGAAGCGCGAAATCGCGCGTCGCGTGAAGAAAGAAGAAGAGGAAGCTCACGCTCGTCGTATGAGGAAGGGAAAATATCCGAAAGGCCCTGAGTAGGTTGTCCTAAGTTGTATTTTCTTAGTTGTTCTATTATTAGGTTGTCGATTCTGTGGCTGTATCATGGGAATGTTATCGTACCATCTACCCCATGTGTACTGATGATAATGTATCGTACTCGTAGTCTAGATTTCAATGAAATAAACTAAGTGTTCGAATCTAAGGAAAAGTAGTAGAACTAAGATAGATAAAATTTGAAAAGATGCGGTCATAACTATTAGAAACAAATACTCCTGCTAGTCTCCCTAGGCAGGTCCTCCTGGGCCTCCCTGTCCACGTCCTCGACGCGGCCCCCTCCGCGGCCTCTTGCGGAAGTCCGAGTACGTCAACTGTCCCGGCGGAACAATCGTACGACGGCCTCTACCGTGCACGGGCTCCTTAGGCTGAGGGACGGTAGGCTGGGTGTCCTGCGTGGGTGGCGACGGCGAAGACGGGGTAGGTGTGGCATACCCGATTTTAAGGCCGGATAAACTCTTGTGTTTACTGTACCAGTCCCATGATCAGTAGTCGGTACACACAAGTTAACCTGTATATCAAGGTCATACATGCACTTATTACAATATGATATATAACCGATCTTCAAGATCGAAAATTATACCTTCAGCCCAACGGCTAAAAATCTTGCAGCGGAAATCAAGCGGTGGTGTGGCCCATCAATATGCCGTTCCCGACATGCAACTGACTGGGGGTTTCGCCCTAGCTTTCGCGGATACCATCGTTGCTTTCAAGCTGTCGACCCTTCGGTCTGACCAAATTAACAAGCTAGGTGAGTACATTGAATGTACTCGCAAGCCCTCCATCAGGGAGTTTGTCACAAATATATGCATGCACGGGTATATCAAGAATCGGGCTCTAACTTATGTCTCATGTTATGCGAAAAAGTAAGTTTACAATTGATTATTTAAATAGATGTAAAAGCAGATGTTGAAAAATGTCTTGGCTTTACCGAGACGTGGCAGCTGATCAAATCCTTCTTTATTCCTCCCGTTACAACGGGGAATTGTACCTGCATTTTCCGCTACCACGGAAATTTTGTAATCACCCGTTCCAACAGGGAGTCTCTGCTCACCCGCTACGACGGGGATATTGGCGATTGCCCGCTACAACGGGAATCCCTTCTTCTCTCCTCCCGCTATGACAGGGAAACTTTCATGTCACTCTGCAAACATGGTGGATCGCGTCCTTAAACCCATAACCCATTTTTGATTTTGAAATTCAATCTACTATAGTGTGGCCCAACCAAGTTCATCCATGACCGTGGACACGGCTATTCGAATAGTTTTAACACTCTGCAGAGGTTGTACGGCTTTACCCACACGATGTAGGTCACCCTGGGTACACTGCACGCCGTATACTGACAGGGCTAATACAACGAGACTCTTCACTGGAGTAAACCTAGCCATGAACCCGCCAGAAGGACATATCTCAAACCTAGTTTGAGTCAGTAACATCGCTACAAGGAGGTTGGTGTTCCAACTTTGTGGCGAACATGACATCGCTCCAAGGGAAACTGTTCTCTACAGAGGCTACAACCTCATCTGCACACTTCATACTGCCTATGGGTTCATTCTAGTCTCAGACTGAGTACTAGGTCAAGTCCTTCCCATAAAGGACATGTGGACGTACGGTAAGACTTGGCCAAACGGCACTTAAGCTCGGTCCTTACGTGATTCGAGAGGGACTCCACACCACATCCGTAAACGGACAACGAGTACCACGCCAGGCATTACCTCATATATAACAAGCTTCCTGCTTTCCCCCTTCATTTCCGACCCGGATCAAAATCTTCTCCATTTTTGTTTTGGTTTTCATTAAAACCTCTTTTCGATAAAATACCCCAACACATTGATATACTACCTTCATACACCTTCGGACACGACGGTCCGTTTTCAAACTTTTACCACATGAAATATGGGTGTATTCCTTCCTTTTTGAAAACCTACTTTTGCTACTGCAGGGCTAAGCATACATACATACTCTACCCTAGGTTTTCCGTTAACCTTTCCGGAATACGTAGTCCTTAGGGTGACAAGGAGTTCAGGGTCGGACTGGGGTCTTCTAAGCATTGGTTATAACTTCACTACATAAAATAGCAAGTCGTAAAACACAGCATGCATGTTTCCTAAACAAAATATCATTTTGTAATCTTGGGATTCAACATGATCAAGGGTGAAAAGCTTGCCTGGCAATATTGGCCGGGCACTGGTCTCAAGCTGGATACGACAGTGATCCCAGATCCTTCACGCGGTATCCCGTAACGCCATATCTACACGTCGGATAAACACCAAATAAACAACGATGCGAGGAAGACCCAATAAGAACCAACATACACGCAAGAGACGTTGAAAACTAAGCATTAAACTTAGAAGCATATTTAGGGTTCTCAACACGATGTGATGGAAATACTCATCACATGAATTGAGGCTTTTTGTATATTGAAGACTAGGGTTCATGTGTTTATGAGCTTATTATCTTTAAATACTCTAATGCACTTATTTTAGCTAGGTCCAGAGGATGTTAAAAGATTTTGAGAAAGTTAGGTGAAAAGCTTTCTAGAGCAAGATTTCTAGTATAGGTATACACAAGAGACTTAAGGGTGGGAGATAATGTTATGATGCTTTGACGTTTTGATTAGAAACTTTGATGTCATTGCAAAATATATATATACCTTCTTAGCAACATAATAAGCGTGCTAGGGAAATCTAGCATCACTGGAAGATACTTATTCCTTTTTGTTTCAATATGAGAAGTTTTGAGATATAAATATTCTGGACCCAGAACAGTATAAAGATTTCACATGATGCTGGGAAAAGATTAATTCAATTGAAGCTATCGTATTAAAGATGCATATGTTGGTTTATTTTAATTAGTTGTATTTTCTTTCCTTGAAAACATTTGTTTATTTCTTTAGAAAGGATACAGAAGGGAGATAGTATATAAAGGAGCCTAGAAAATATTTTGAAGGGCTCTAGAATATTTTCCAAATTGGAAATATATTCAAAAGCTATTTGAATTTAAATGAGTTTTGAAGTGTTTCTCTGTTCCAGCAGGAAAGATGGGAAATTTGAAAATCTTGCTTAAACCAAAAGTTCAGAAATATTTTTATGATCCAAAGTTGTTTTGGGAATTTTCTGGGAACCGATCGAAACAAGGATGAGCCGGCCGAACCGAGCCAGAAAACCACACTGGACCAAACCGGCTGGCTTTGCTACTGGATCGTCGACGTCGGAGGCGTATTCCTCAAATACGCCTACACCTACTGATGCTGGGCCCGACGGGAACTTGCTAGCCCCCCCGGCAGTGGCCTCCCTCACACTTATCGGTCCGGTACAGCAGGGAGTGAGGCCTGGGCTTGCCTAGCAGCCGGTCGGGATGTCTCCGCCGCTTGGGTTAGAAGCCGGTGACATCCCCGATGGAGGTTCCGGCGAGGTTTGGGCGTATGCGCTCCGGCGAAAGCTTGCAGAAATTGGGAAGAGGTTCTGGACCAAGAGGGGAAGGGGAATACGATGGAGATGTTGGATTTTTGTGGAGGGGACTTGCCTTGGTAGGTCGGGTGCAGGATTTGGTGGCGGACGATTTTGATGAAGCATAGGAATGGCTGGCTCCTAGCACAATCCGTAAGGTCGGGGCTTGGGAGGGAGTCAGAGGCAAGTCTTGGAGGAGGAAGAGGGCGCGGAGGTGCTTTATAGAGGCTGCTAGCGGGAGGGCGCTTGGGGCGGCGGAAGCGGTGGTTCCGGTGGGTGCCAAGAGGGGGTGCTGAAAGGACCGAGATGCCGAGTAGAGGGGGGTGAATAGTTGGCTTATAAAATTTCCCTCTTTTAAAACTTCTGTTTGAGTTGTCAGATTAACTTCACAAGTTAATAGTGGACAGCTGTGACACAGATGTGTGACACAGGTGGAAACTATGTATAAATTAACACAGAGCTGTCACACAGGTGAAAAGCACAGGTGAAGAGTTAACCTAACACAGGTGCTCTACTTAGACTGCTTGTTACACAGGTGCTGAGACAGGTGAATACAAGATAGTGAAGCAACTGAGTAACAGGTGATCACACACAGGTATAAAGTAAATCTAGCACAGGTGAAAAGGTAAACTTAGCAGATCAAGTCTAAGAAACACAAGCAAGCAAGTATAGCAGATATGCATGCAATACAAGAAAGTAAAGGAGACTCAGGGGTTTTTCACCTAAGTTCCCAACTCTTTGCAGAGAAGGTACGTCTCCGTTGGAGAAACCACTCCTAAGAGCTGGCCAGCACTGAATCGTGCTTCTTCTCCGAGTACATGATCCTTCAGGACTCTTTCTCTTGCTTGTGGAGATCATTTTGCCTTGCAGCAGGTAGACCTCAGAACACCTTCACAAACTACTAGTTCAGCCCACACAAGCTTGGGTGATACCAGCAACTCCTACACCCGTCTAGGAGCAGACAAACTCCAAGAGTAACAGATGATGCAGCAGCAATCTCTTGGAGGAACCTTTGCTCGTGCTCTAGCTCACAAACCCACTCGAACTAACCCTTAGGCTCTCGACTCTTGTGGAGTGGTTGGAGGCTTTGCAACGGTCGTATGCGAATCACTGATTTGAGCAAGGTTGAGGACAGAGTCCTCCCCTGGTCTCCTATATATAGGGTCCACAGGCACCTGACCGTTACCCTGTTGCCACGTGGGATTAAGTGAGCCACCGGTGTCAACCACCTGTGACACAGCTACACCCTACGCCCAACTGTACCCGGCTCAGGCAGACCGACACCTGTGTCACCGGCGGCGCACACAGGTGAACCCTTAGCTGATAGCCGCACTACTCAGCCCGGTCCTGGCACATGACATGCCCTCAGCATACTTCAACTCTAATACCTATAAGGAGAGAACCTCCGACAGACTTCTGACTCATCAGACCGCCTATCGCAGTGCAGGTACCTTAGCATTTACAAGCTCTCCCCTGGTACAGAGATGTACCTGAGTCATAGAGCGGAAGACCACCTGTGATACAGCTGTGTCACACAGGTGCCTAAAGCTCTAGGGTTTTCACACAGCTACATACTTTTGTGCAAAGCTATTGACACAGGGCAATTGGCCTCAAAGCACCAATCCCCTTGACCAACACTCTGAGCAATGAGCAAGGTTCTCTTAGACAACTGCTACTGTCTCATCCCTCTTGATAGTACGGGTGATTCCTATGGACTCAAAGAAACTAGCAAATCTAGGCTTCACCTGCCACCAGCTGAAGTCATGGCCCTTGACGCATCAAGCCACTATCACCTTGCTTGCAGCTCCCTGCACAGCACCGGCTTCTTCTCAGCTGTGGCACAGCTACCTAGCACAGCCATCTCTTTGTCCTTGAAACCACCTTGTACCCTTTTTGGTGGCCATCCTTCTCTGGATAACCTTTCTTTTATGGAACCTGTAGATCCTGCTTACACTCAATGTAAACATTAGATTCCAGTTTAGGTTGCCATTAACCATCAAAACCATATTGGGGCCTAGATGACCTTTCAATCTCCCCCTTTTTGGTGGTTAGTGGCAACCCAAGCTTCACACATTCAAATATATAGAATTGGAATATTGAAACATGTGGATGGTGCTAGAATATACTCCCCCTGAATCTGTGCATAAAAGATTTGATTAACAGGTGATGCACAGTTTATAAGTTTTAAGCATGGGAAGTATTTTCTGATGACTTGCATTCTTATCAGTTTAGACATGTTGGATGAGTGATCAGAGCATTATATTCCTTAACATTTTCACTGTCTAACTGCAGTGGATACTGATAATCATTCAGAGCAAGTCATATCAAACATATGTATATCTGAGCATAGCACATGCAAGACATGCATCAGAGAATTTGATATGAATACCAAAGCATGACAGATATGTTTATATCAGACCATACATATGTATATCAGAGCAAACTATGTATCTGAACATTCACACATGTTTAACATAACAGAATGTGCATCAGAGCATATCAAAGCATACCAAACATGTGTATATCAGAGCATTCCACCTCCAACATATAAGAATGAGCATATGAATGCATAAGACATGTATCAGATCATAAGATTTGCATAAAAGATACAATGTTATCAAGACATAAGATAAAAGAGAAGAACCAAGTCTTGATACATCATTTTGAAAATAATTTTCCAATGCTCTCCCCCTTACACCATTTTCTCCCCCTTACCCTTTGCACCACTCTACTCACTCTCTACTCTCTCCCCCTTTGACACTAAAACACCCAAAAAGGAATAGAGGAGAAAGAGATGCTTCAGGAAGACTTGCTCTTCAGCAGCTGAATAACCTCAGAGAGCTAGTTTGACATGACTGAGAGCTGAGATTGAACTTGACTCATGTTGGCTTTCAGATGAGAAATCTCTTCTTGAAGCTGGAGGTGTTCTTTACGCAGAGCAGCAAACTGAACAGGCATGATCTTATTCTGATAGGCTCTGGCAGGGGCTGAGGAGGTGTCATCATCATCATCATCATCAGCTGTGACTGGCACAGGTGCAGCAGCTGTGGCACCGGTGGGGACTTGGCATGCAACAGGTGATGACCTGGAAGGAGCAGGTGGGGCAGCTGTGTGACTGGAAGAAGACACAGCTGGTCCAGGAGAGTCTCCAAATAAAGCAGGGACTGGTCTAAGCTGGGTTTTAATAGTCTTCACAGAGAGATCAAGAGAAGAATCCAGAAGACCTGTTCTTTGAAGGATCATGTACATGATGTACGATCCATACCTCAGCTTAGCCTTTTTATCCTTGGAGACAGCATCTATCTCATGAAAGATATATCTTGCTACATCAAAATGCTGATTCTTAGCTATGTGCACCAATATCTGCCATGTTGTATTGTAGACAGCATCTGTGTTACCCCCTTTGGGTTGAAGAGTGACATTCAGAATCTTGATCAGATGCTTGGCTGTGATGGTTATGCCCTTAAAGTAGACATGATCTGAAGGGGCTTTGGCAGGGAATCTGAAGTTCCTTGGATAGAATTTTCTTCTGACTTCATTAGGAACTGGTGTAAGCTTGAAAAGATTTGGCATGCCTGGTTCCAGAGGGGCATGCATTAAACTGTTGAACTCTGGAGCTGTGATTGAAAGAAGTTGACCACTCGTCTTCCAGAGCATAACATCTTTATTTTCCTGTTCTATCCAAACTGTGGCATAGAACTCCTTGATGATCTCAGGATCATAATCTTGCTGGAGATTGCATAAGAATTCTAGACCTGAGGCTTGGATCAAGGAAGGAACTGCTCTCAGTCTTGAATCTGTCATAGCTGACCAATCTATGGTCTTGCAATCCACAAAAGCTTTTGAGGCAAGAATCTCATGGTATACACCACTTTGATGATCATTGTGGAATCTGGGGTCTGAGCAAGATGGAGCTATAAACTCCTTATCTTCGGAGAAATATGGGTTTGTTGACCTCATCTTGATGAATGAACTTGGTCTCATTGAGGCAACCTTGCTCTTGGATCTCTTGGGATCACTTTTTGGCAATTTCTTGGCAACAGCTCTTGAAATGAATACCATCTGATTTGCCTCAGTCCTCAGAGCATGAGAGAAGATATAATGATATTTTTCTTCCATGTCCTCTTCTCCAATTGAGTGACTGGGGGAGCTGTCCTCATGTTCTCCCACTGTTGCTTCTTCTTCTTCTGCTTCCTCTGCTGATTCGGCACTTGGAGATGCACTCTCTGCCTGATAATCTTCATCAGAATCAGCTCTTGCTGCTCTTGGCCTTGGAGGAGTCACAGACACACCTCTTTCATCATCAGATGAGCTCTCTGAGCTATCTTTTTCCTCAGCTGACTTACTGACCTGTGTCACAGGTGATGACACAGGTGCGTGAGATAACTGAACTGGGTCAGCTGGCGGTGGCACAGGTGAGGAAGACCGGTGAGAATCTTGTGCCTGAGCTTCGTCTCCTGCCTGAGACACAGCTGGTTGAGACAGCTGTGGACTTGTTGGTTCTGCAGCCACTGGAGATACTTCTGAAGCTGGTCTTGGAGATGAAGGCGCTTGAGCCTTTGGAGCAGCTTGATCTTCAGCTTCAGAGATGAGGAACTGAGAAGGAGACAGTGGTTTCTGAACATCCAGGGTGGAAATTGATTCAATGCTGGTTGAACTCTGAGATTTTCTTCCTTTTCTCTGGTATGACTTGCCTGAGCTAGCCACCAGTGACACAGGTGGTAGCTTCTCCTTCTTGATTTCTTGGAGATCTTGCTTCTGTTGATCCAACTGATCTTTGAGGGATGGCTTAGAGCTCTGAGTTGTTTCAGAAATTATTTCAACTTCTGGTTCTTGTTCAGGTTTCTTTGCAGCAGGCTCCTCAGTGATATCCACTGTATTAGACCTCTTTCTCTTTGGAGCTGATGGAACTGGAAGAGCAACTTGAGCTGGAAGAACAGCTAGAGGAGCATTAGCTCTAGGAATAGGAATGGCACCAGACAGCATCCCCTGCTTGGTCTTGAGCTTAGCACGCAGAGCTTGTTTTTCAGCACCAGGAGGTGTCCGTATTATCTTTCCAAGCAGCTCATTGATCTGCTGACCAAGAATTGTTTCAACATCATCCCTGCTGAGGCCAGGCTTGAGGATAGTTCGAGCTGGAGGAGGTTTTCTGAAATCTGCAGATAGTTGACCTCTCTTGAGTCTTATTTCAGCCAATAGATATTGCTTATCAAGACCTCTGGGCAGAGAATTTGCTTTCTTCTACAGCTCTTCTATCTGTTGAAGTAGATGACTATCTCTGGCATCAGTTTTAGATAAGCTCCTCTGATCCTTAGACCCTTGCAACAAGCATTTTGTTGAGAGCTTATCCTGCTTTTCAAGGATTTTCTTTCTGATTTCAACAGCAGCATCATGAGAAGATGTTGATTGCAACTGCTTGTGCAAATCTGCAATTTCTCCTAAGAGCTCCTAATCTTGCTCTGTTGGAACAGGAATGCCCATTGAGACAGGCCTTGCAGCCTCTGAAAGCTCAAAGCTCTTGGCAGTATAGATAGTAGACAGCTTTTTCTTAGCGTCTTCATCTGTTTCTTCTCTCATCTGAGCTGCTAACTTATCCAGCTCTTCAAGGATTATCTGATCATGCTCAAGATCTTCTTGAGACACTTTGGGCGGAGGAGTTGGTTCCCTGATTGTGAGTGCGCCACTTGGCAACACTACATCTTCATTGGATGACTTTGGGGTTTTCTTTGCTATCTTCTTGCCTTTCTTGGCAGTCGCTTTGCCCAAAGAGGTGTGCTCAACTGCAGCTGAGGACCTTGTCCTTTTGGATGGAGCACCCTGAGAACCAGCTTTAGAAGCAGCTGCCTTCTTGCCAACAGCTACTCTCTGCCTGTATGCCCTTTGCTTTGCTCTTCTTCTCTCTGCAGCCTCCTCTTTTTGTCTCAGCCTCTCTCTATCTTGATCTGAATCTGAGATAACAAGATCTTTTGGAGAATCCTCTGGATCAGACCATTTCAGACCACTGTCAGCTCTCTCAGAATCTGAAGACATCTGTAGAAACAAGATAGATAAGAGAGAAGTAGGTAAGAGGTGTTCATTTGATGCAGAGCAATAGCTGTGTTAGACACCTGTGTCAGGATGAGGAGACACAGGTGAGGACTTAAGGCATTACCGAGGTCTTAGCATGTTGAATAGGCACACCTGTGTGACAGGTGAGACCCTGGCGGTGACACAGCTGTGTGCGGGGGCGGACAGCAAATTCATGGAATTTTGAGTTTGACAACGATTTGCTGGTTGATTTCAGGTTGGATGTGATCTAAAGATTGCACAAGAGTAAGACCAACCCTAGTATGAACCAATGCGCTACTGGATTAGGCTATCAAGACCTAGACCATGACTGAGCGCAAAGAAGGGTTTTGCAGAGGCTTACTTTGATCGAAATTGAACTTTGCTGCGGATGAATCGACGTTAAAGTTCCACGGAAAGCTTCCTCCAACTTGTTGAAGAAATCTTGAGGGCGAAACCGGCGAAAATGATGAGAATTCGAAAATTTGGCGCACGGCGGAAGTTTTGGGTATGGGAGTTCGAAGCGGTTTCTGTGTGGACGCAGCAACTCTTTATATAGGCCGGAGGTTATAAGGTGGCTGTGTCACAGCTGACATAAGGACTTGTGACACAGGTGAAAGAGATGTATACCCTGGCCTATTGAATTTTAAAAGCATTCACATGAGACACAGCTGGGAGACTCAGGTGGCAAGTATTTCATCTAGTGAACACCGAGATGGATTGATTTAGATAAGAAAGAAAGCATCAGCACTATCAGAAAGTCCTTAGGTGATCTTCTCTGTGTCAGCTTGCCAGAAAATCAATCAAGCAAAGCTCAAACTGACATGAGTTGATCTAGATAAAAACTTGTACACAAAAGAGTGCATTTTACAGACTATAAGATATGATTCCAGCATGATACAATGCACACACCTGTGAGACAGGTGAATGACACAGGTACAATGATGCAAATGACTGAGATGAAATCACATCAGCTAGACACCAAGCCAAGCCTTTTATTGCAGGTTAGAGACATCAATGATATTCAATTCACTTCTCAAGGCACAAAACCTAGTCTCATTTAAGGGCTTGATGAATATATCAGCTAATTGTTTTTCTGTCCTTACGTGGCACAGCTGGATATCTCCTTTTTTTCACATGGTCTCTAAGGAAGTGGTGCCTCACTTCTATGTGCTTGGATCTTTGGTGATGTACTGGGTTGTTGGCTAACTTGATTGCACTTTCATTGTCACAGAAGAGGGGTACTTGATTAAAAGATATGTTAAAATCTTTCAAGGTCTGCCTCATCCATAGCAATTGAGCACAACAACTACCAGCAGCAATGTATTCAGCTTCTGCAGTGGAAAGGGCTACTGAATTTTGTTTCTTGGATGACCAGGACACTAATGAGTGCCCTAGGAATTGACAGGTACCTGAGGTGCTTTTTCGATCAACCTTACACCCTGCATAGTCACTATCTGAATAGCCGACTAGCTCAAAGTTTGCACCTTTAGGGTACCACAAGCCAAACCCTGGAGTGTGAATCAAATATCTCAGAATTCTGCGAACTGCCACTCTGTGACAATCCTTAGGGTTAGCTTGGAATCTAGCACACATGCAAACGCTAAGCATGATATCAGGCCTAGATGCACACAAATACAGCAAAGAACCTATCATACATCTAAATTCCTTCTGATCAGCAGACTTACCTTCAGTATTTAGATCCAGATGGCCATTAGTTTGCATGGGAGTGTGTATACCTTTTGCATCCTTCATGCCAAACTTGGAGATGATGTCTTTGGTGAACTTTTCTTGTGAGATGAAAGTCCCTTCCTTTAGTTGATGAATCTGAAGTCCAAGGAAGTACTTGAGTTCTCCATCCAAAGACATCTCAAATCTCTTGGTCATCAGCTTGCTAAACTCTTCACTCAAAGAACGGTTAGTACTACCAAATATTATGTCATCGACATATATTTGGCACACAAATAAATCTTTTCCATTTCTTTTAGTGAATAGAGTTGTATCAACTAAGCTCATTTTAAATCCATTGCTGATTAGAAATTCTTTCAATGTATCATACCATGCTCTTGGTGCTTGTTTTAGACCATATAGTGCTTTGTGCAATTTATAGACATGGTATGGTTTCTTGTCATTTTCAAAACCAGGTGGCTGCTCAACATATACAGGTTCAGAAAGTTTACCATTTAGAAATGCTGACTTGACATCCATTTGGTAAAGCTTGATGTTGTGGTGAGCAGCATAAGCCAAAAGGATTCTGATGGCTTCAAGTCTTGCCACTGGGGCAAATGTTTCTCCAAAGTCCAGACCTTCTACTTGAGTGAATCCTTGCGCCACAAGTCTGGTTTTGTTTCTTACCACCAGTCCATTGGTGTCTTGCTTGTTCCTGAAGACCCATTTGGTTCCAATCACATTGTGATCTTTAGGTCTTTCCACCAATGACCATACTTCATTTCTCTCAAACTGGTTGAGCTTTTCATGCATGGCATTGATCCAGTCAGCATCCTTTAGAGCTTCATCTATGGTCCTGGGTTCAACATTTGAGACAAAGGAGTAATGCTCACAAAAATTAGCAATTCGAGATCGAGTGGTCACTCCCCTATTAATAGCACCGATGATATTGTCCACAGGGTGATCCTTCTGCAGCCGGCTGATCACAAGGGGATCGGGTTCAACTGCCTGTGTCACAGCTGGTGAAGTTGTCTGTGACACCGGTAGTTCTTCCTGTGACACAGCTGGGTGCATGAAGGCTTCTGCGTCAAGTTGATCATTGGCTGGGTTGCACTCGAACTCTATATCATGATCTCCAGTGTCTTCAAGGATTGATGCAGCAAAGGGTTCTTGATCACTTGGTGAGGCAGGCTCCTCCTTGATGGTGGGTCTGATCTCACCAGTGGACTTCTTCAGAATATCTTCATTTCCTACATTAATAGCAACTTGCTCTCCTTGGAAGCCATAAGACTCATCAAAATCCACATCTATAGATTCTTCAACAACCTGAGAGGAAGTGTTAAAGACTCTATAGGCATGGGAGTTAGTAGAATAACCAAGGAATATACCAACATCAGATTTAGCTTCAAACTTAGTTAGGCGTTTGCCTTTCCTAAGAATGTAGCACTTACAACCAAATACCCTGAAGTATGATATGTTAGGCTTGCTGTTGGTGAGCAGTTCATAAGGAGTTTTCTTGAGTAGTGGATGAAGGTATATCCTGTTGATAGAGTGGCAGGCAGTGTTGACAGCTTCAGCCCAAAATCTTGGTGCAGTCTTGTATTCATCTAGTAGAGTCCTTGCCATCTCTATCAGAGTTCTGTTCTTCCTTTCCACCACTCCATTCTGTTGTGGAGCATATGGACCTGAGAATTCATGCTTGATTCCATGCTTGTCCAGAAATGCTTCCACCTTGGAGTTCTTAATTCACTCCCATTGTCACTCCTGACCTTTACAAGATTCACCTTCCACTCATTTTGTACTCTGACAATGAGATGCTTGAATTTCTTGTACACCTGTATCTTCTCCTTCAAAAAGAACACCCAAGTATACCTAGAAAAATCATCTACAATGACAAAGCCATATTTGTTACCTCCTAAGCTCTCATAGGTTGTTGGACCAAAGAGGTCAATGTGAATGAGCTCGAAGGGAGTGGAGATTGTCATGATGTTCTTAGGTCGATGGGCAGCTCCAACTTGTTTGCCGGCTTGACATGCACTGCAGAGTTTGTCCTTTTCAAACTTCACCTTCTCCAAGCCTATAACATAATCATGTTTGCTCAGCTTGTTTAGGAGTTTCATCCCTGCATGTCCTAGCCGCATGTGCCACAGCCATCCAGCACTGGTCTTGGCTATTAGACACCATGGAGCTGCTGCAGGCTGTTCATAGAAATTTACAGTGTATAGCTTACCAGACCTGCATCCTTCAAACACTTGAGAATCATCAGATAGTTTGGAAGCTATAACCTTTTCAGGATAGAAAGTAACTTTCATACCTGTGTCACACAGCTGTGACACAGACATCAGACTATAGCCTATCTGATCAACAAGCATTACATTAGATAAGGAGTGATTCTCAGAAATGGCAACTTTACCAATGCCATTTACCTTCCCTTTAGAGTTGTCTGCATAGATCACATGTTTACTTGGAAGATTTTCACTTGTGATCTCTACAAACTCCTCTCTGCCTCCAGTCATATGTTGTGTACATCCACTGTCCACATTCCAATCAGTTCCACTGGAGACAGTTTCCTGCAAGATTAGTGATGACACTTAGGGACCCAAACATGTTTGGTTCCCTTTGCAGTTTTATTATAAGCAGAAGTAGCAGATGTATATATAGCATATTTGTGTTTAAGATTAGCAGCATCAGCAACAGATGATATGACTTTGATCCTCTTTGGCTGGCAATCACTTGCAACCTTAGACACATGGGTTAGTGGCCTGTTAGATCTGTCTGTGACACAGGTGGGTACATAGCTGTGTAAGCCACCGGTGACACCGGCAAGAGTAGCCTTAGGCATCCAGATGGCAGACAACCATTTCGTCAGGCGCCTGTGACCTATGTACTTGGCCACTATTTTTCCCTTCTTGTTCTTCTGCAAAACATAACCTGGGTTAGAAGGAATGCTTGCTTCATTCCTCTTTCTCTGCTCATGACCAACACTCTTGTTGTCATTAGCTCCTGCCTGTTTTACGAATTTTGCTGCAAGGCAAGTGTTAGTGGCAGCAGGCAGTTTATCTTTAGCAGTAGAGACAGAATAACCCAAGCCTCTTCGGCCTTCATTCTTTCTCAACATTTCAGCTCGTATAAGCTGATAGTTTTGCATGCCAATGTTGGCACTGCAGAGACCTTTTCTCATGAGCCTCTTAAGCTCTTCTAGCTCTTCCTTGAGCTTGTTGTGCTCAGCTGCATCCACAGAGTTAGTAACAATAGAGGTTGAAGCCTCTTTAGAGCTGTCTACCACTCCACCTGTAGATGTTAGAACATTGATTCTGCTAGCACAGTTTAAACATGATTTAATGACAGTAGGAGCAGGTAAAGGCATAGCTTCAACAATATTATCAGAAATATCAATGCATAAGGCATGCTTTGCCTTTAACTCTTCATGCTCCTTGAGAAGAAGCTCATGTGCTGATCTGAGCTTCTCATGAGCTATCTCCAGGTTCTCATGATTTAACCTGAGATCCTCTCTGTCATCTGTGATTTCATCACAAGTCTCTTTCAGCTCCCTCAGCTTATCTCTAAGGGATATGTTCTCCTTCCTCTCCCTGCAGTATCCCTTCTCTGTTCTCTCTAAGATATCCATTAGTTCAGCATAGTCAGGAAAATCATCTTCAGTTAATACCTTAGAGTCCTTAGCCATGAGGCATAAGGGAGCAGGAGTGGACGAGGCTTGATCAGCTTTGGAGTTCAGCTTGGAGCTGTCTGACTTGGCAGTGACACAGCTGGGTGTGTCAGCCATGGAGATTGCTATCCCAGCAACCTGGACTTCTTCTTCTTCTGATTCTCCATCTGAACCAGAGTCATCTGAAACCCAGGCTTGCCCTACATAGACTCTTGCAGTAGCCTTGTTCTTGGAATGAGAAGGATGCTTGCCGAAGGTCTTCTTCTTGTTATGGAAATCCTTCTTCTTCCCTTTGTCCTTCTTTTTGCTGGGGCAATCAGCTGCGAAGTGGCCTTCCTTGCCACATTCAAAACACTTGTTGTCCTTGGAGGGCTTCTTGCCTCTGAATCTATCTGTTGATCCAAACTGCTTCTTCTTCCTATAGAATTTCCTGAAGTTTCTGGTAAGAAGGAGCAGCTCATTCTCTTCTCCACTTGACATGTCATCAGATAGATCATCACTGCTATCACTGTCTGGTAGTGGGGCTTGAGCAGTGGTCTTCAGAGCAATATTCTTCTTGGGTCCTGAGGAGGAGCTGTGTTTGCCCTCTTGCTTGAGCTCCATCTCATGAGTGAGGATTCTTTCCAGCACTTCTGTAGGCTTCATCCTACTGAATCCCTCTTTCTCCTTGAGCATCAAGACTAGGGTTCTGTAAGGCTTGGGCAGCACAGATAGGAATTTCTTGATAACATCCTCATCCTCAACTCTGTTGGAACCCAAAGCCTTCAGTTGATTGGTGATGAGAGTCAATCTTGAGTACAGAGAATTTATGTCTTCTCCATGTTCATGCTCAAATCTCTCAAGAGTCGATTCTAGCAGTCCTCTCTTGGACTTCTTCAGAGTGTCACTGCCCTCATATATCTGCTGCAGGGTATCCCAGATCTCCTTAGCAGACTCCAATGTGCTGACTCTGTTAAAGTCATGCTCTTGCAAGCCCATGAAGATGGCAGTGGCAGCTCTGGCATTATTCTGAATATTCTTTTTGTCGTTGATGGTGAGAGCATCAGTCTTCTCAACTTTATAACCTGTATCAACAATATCCCACACATCTGGATCGATCGCAGTAAGATGCATCTGCATCTTCCTCTTCCAGAAAGCATAGTTAGATCCAGTAAAGACAGGTATTTTACCCTCGTAGCCCAACATCCTTTACTCTGGCGGTTAAGCCAATTCAAAGAGCAACCTCGCTCTGATACCAATTGAAAGGACCGAGATGCCAACTAGAGGGGGGGTGAATAGTTGGCTTATAAAATTTCCCTCTTTTAAAACTTCTGTTTGAGTTGTCAGATTAACTTCACAAGTTAATAGTGGACAGCTGTGACACAGATGTGTGACACAGGTGAAAACTATGTGTAAATTAACACACAGCTGTCACACAGGTAAAAGGCACAGGTGAAGAGTTAACCTAACACAGGTGCTCTACTTAGACTGCTTGTTACACAGGTGCTGAGACAGGTGAATACAAGATAGTGAAGCAACTGAGTAACAGGTGATCACACACAGGTATAAGGTAAATCTAGCACAGGTGAAAAGGTAAACTTAGCAGATCAAGTCTAAGAGACACAAGCAAGCAAGTATAGCAGATATGCATGCAATACAAGAAAGTAAAGGAGACTCAGGGGTTTTTCACCGAAGTTCCCAACTCTTTGCAGAGAAGGTACGTCTCCGTTGGAGAGACCACTCCTAAGAGCTGGCCAGCACTGAATCGTGCTTCTTCTCCGAGTACCTGATCCTTCAGGACTCTTTCTCTTGCTTGTGGAGATCATTTTGCCTTGCAGCAGGTAGACCTCAGAACACCTTCACAAACTACTAGTTCAGCCCACACAAGCTTGGGTGATACCAGCAACTCCTACACCCGTCTAGGAGCAGACAAACTCCAAGAGTAACAGATGATGCAGCAGCAATCTCTTGGAGGAACCTTTGCTCGTGCTCTAGCTCACAAACCCACTCGAACTAACCCTTAGGCTCTCGGCTCTTGTGGAGTGGTTGGAGACTTTGCAACGGTCGTATGCGAATCACTGATTTGAGCAAGGTTGAGGACAGAGTCCTCCCCTGGTCCCCTATATATAGGGTCCACAAGCACCTGACCGTTACCCTGTTGCGGATTAAGTGAGCCACCGGTGTCAACCACCTGTGACACAGCTACACCCTACGCCCAACTGTACCCGGCTCAGGCAGACCGACACCTGTGTCACCGGCGGCGCACACAGGTGAACCCTTAGCTGATAGCCGCACTACTCAGCCCGGTCCTGGCACATGACATGCCCTCAGCATACTTCAACTCTAATACCTATAAGGAGAGAACCTCCGACAGACTTCTGACTCATCAGACCGCCTATCGCAGTGCAGGTACCTTAGCATTTACAAGCTCTCCCCTGGTACAGAGATGTACCTGAGTCATAGAGCGGAAGACCACCTGTGACACAGCTGTGTCACACAGGTGCCTAAAGCTCTAGGGTTTTGACACAGCTACATACTTTTGTGCAAAGCTATTGACACAGGGCAATTGGCCTCAAAGCACCAATCCCCTTGACCAACACTCTGAGCAATGAGCAAGATTTCCTTAGACAACTGCTACTGTCTCATCCCTCTTGATAGTACGGGTGATTCCTATGGACTCAAAGAAACTAGCAAATCTAGGCTTCACCTGCCACCAGCTGAAGTCATGGCCCTTGACGCATCAAGCCACCATCACCTTGCTTGCAGCTCCCTGCACAGCACCGGCTTCTTCTCAGCTGTGGCACAGCTACCTAGCACAGCCATCTCTTTGTCCTTGAAACCACCTTGTACCCTTTTTGGTGGCCATCCTTCTCTGGATAACCTTTCTTTTATGGAACCTGTAGATCCTGCTTACACTCAATGTAAACATTAGATTCCAGTTTAGGTTGCCATTAACCATCAAAACCATATTAGGGCCTAGATGACCTTTCAGGTGCGCCGGCAACAAGAGGGGCTCGCCACCGACGGCATGCCTGTTAGAGCAGCAGCGCGGCTTGCGGGGGTTCCCTTCAGCGACATTTGCGGCAGCGGCGAGGCCGGTCATAGCGGGGCCGGTGGGGTGCTGAGGCACGGGGATTTGCACGACGAGGAGGGCCTGGTGAGCAGCAGCGCTGGAGACCGAAGCGGGGAAGGGAAGGTGGCCCGGGACAGTGGGCGGCATCCATGGCGCAGGCGGTTACGCAGGGCTAGGCAAGCGGGCTGGGACCGTGGCCACGCGTGGCTTGGCTGGCCGGCGGCGTGGAAGCATGGGAAGCTCGGATAGGGGCTTGACACTTGACGCGAGGTCGGGCGTCACGTGAGCTCGGCCGGCGTGCTGGTGGTTTGTACCGGCGGCAAACAGAGGCGATTTCTTGCCTGAGCTGAGGAGGAGAGGTACCGCGGTGGTTCGGCACTTGGGGAAAGAAGCTTGAGTAGATGGTAATGCAGCAAGGGAGGAGGAAGAGCTAGAGCTCGGCTGTGAACGAGAGAGCCAGCAGGGAGTGGGAGCTCAGCTGTGGTAGAGTCCACGGCCGGAGTTGGAGGGGATTTGAGCTCGGGATAAGGATGGAAGGGTGGAGGAGCTCAGAAGTAACTCGGATTGGTCTCATCAGCATGCTGGAGAAGTTAGGACAGAGGAGGATTGTTGGACAGTGCTGTAGAGGTGTAGTGACGGTTTGGACTGCTTGGTTGGAGTGGTGCTGAGTAGTAATGGTGGAATGGGGTGTTCTCAGTGGGGAAGGAGCAAGGAGAGAAGAAGCAGGGCACATGGTCGTAGTTGTGGAGACGCAAAGAAAGTATGGCACCACACTCCAGTGGAGATGGCGTGGCACAGTCAAGCAGAGCAGAGGAGTACACTGGGTTGCTTTGTGCAGTGAGGAGACATGCTGGTGGAATAGTGCGGAATTGTGCTGCTGTTGTCCAAGCATTAATGGCATGAAGTAGCTCGGGTTGGAGTAGAGAGCAGTAGAAAAAAAATGCTTGGAAGGGAAAGGTGGAGAAGGTGGGGCTCAGATTAGAGAGAAAAGGTTTAGGTTGAACGGTCGAACTATGCTTGGGACCAGTAGCTCAAGAAGAAGGAAGTTGGGTGGCGTATATCGTGTATATACTAAGATGGTATACGTGTGCACATGCTCATAATAGAGCATGGCGAGGTAGATGATAGAAGAGCATGGCACAAGGAAGAGGTTTGTGCCCTATATATGCTCAAATTGCAAGGGTGCCGAGAGGCAGACGTGCATACGCGCACTCTTAGATTGACGCCAGCACGCAGGGAATTTCATATATGTGTGTATGGACACGCAAGAATTCTAGTAGGGAAGAAACAAACGACATTTGTAATACGCCAGGGGTGCTAGGTAAACTAGTAAGGAGATAGATGCAAGGAGGGTTCGACACATGTGTAGGGGAAAAAGACAAATCACGTGGTAGATATGCCGGACGCTGAGGGAGTACAGTGGTGGGACTCAAAAGGAGTAAGACCATATGGTTGAGCTAGGGTTTCGAATTTCCCTCTACCCACAAGAAGCAATTTGGGGTTCCTAGTGTATGTGCTCATACACACGTGGAACTTTTAGCCTATATGGGGTGACAACGAAGTCAGAATGGATATAGAAGGCTGTGGTGGGCTAAAGTTTGGGGAATGTCACCGGTATACACATATATGTGCATAGGATGGTAGCGGAGCCGAACAACGAATTAGGGTTTTGATTCGTAGCTCGGGAAGTAGGGGTTAGGGTTTGGCGTATATGCATATACATAAAAGCAGTATATATGAGCGCATACTCATGATAGGACATGGCGAAGTAGAGGGTAGAAGATCATGGCATTCGGAAGAGGTTCACGGCGTATATATATGTTCTAATTTCACAGAAGTACCGTGCGGGCACTTAGCGGCAGATGTTGGTCTAGGTTGCACCGGCTAGACAAAAGGGAAAGGGATGCCGAAGGTGTGTTCGTAGCGGGAAAGCAGGGGCGAGTAGCCACGTATGGAGACAAGGTGTAAAGTAGGGTTTGTATTCCCTGCCGGACAGAGCTTCGACAAAGCGGAGGTTAAGGGAAATAGGAACAGAGGTGAAATATTTTGGCTTGCCTCGCTTTAGGGTTTAGCAGAAGCAAGATTTGAGTAAAAGTTTTAATCTGGTGTATTTTAATTGACATTATTAGCGAAGAAGTTGTTGTTGGCCTTAATTTTTAGGTTTCGAAAAACTAGGATGTGAGAGTAGGATACCCCCCCTCCCAACACAGAACTGTCGGCGGGGTTGAACTGAGTGTTCAGGAAGTATCGAGACGGGCTGTCCGAACCTCCTCCTCCTTGTGACAAGGGAACAAAACCTGTGGGAGACAATATGTCATGATTGTGTGCAAACATGTTGAATCTATTACAGAAGCAGGAAAAGATTACGTACCCGGTGTGGGGATCATGGGCGAAAACTGTGTAGGTGTGCGCTGAGAGCTCGACGGCATGTCCCAGGGAAACAGTTGCCTGACCTCCTGCTGCGGGGCCTGCCAGGATGACCTCCATGTCGTGAGGTTCCTCGTCCTCACCGAGGAGCTGGTAGTCCTCGTCTGTGCCTTCCACCATCCATGCCAGGGAGAGTAGACCCACCCACTCCAACCTGTAGAATTGAACACATATTAAATATCAAAATGACTTGCTTACATGGGTTCTCGCGTAGATGTACCTATTGATCCACGCTGGGTGAATCCTCAATACCACACGGGGGGTACGGGTCCTGAAAACTGGGCTGAACTCGCCGTCGCCAATCTTCTTCGCTCGGTGCTTACTGTCCACCCGCGTATCGAGCAACTCGAAGTCCGTCATACCTGCAAGCCTGTTGCAGGATCATAACACGTGGCACATGTCAAGCAGTACTGCATATCAGTGCATCAATACGGTGCAAGAAAAAATATTGAAGTACATAATTGGATGGAACAAAGCAGGCACATATTAGAAGTTCACTACAATCATTACAAACATTTTCGAACACAGTACGCGACTACAACAAAGAAGTTCAATGACATAATAGACCAGAGAAAGCAGGCACATATTAGAAGTTCACTACAATCATTACAAACATTTTCAAATTCAAACAGAGTACTACATTTCGAACATAATTGAAAAAGTACAAATCATTATTCAGGACGTAACATTACAAAGCCTTGTTCTCACTCCGCGAAGGCATGTTGTCCACGCCCTCGTCCAGTCCCAGTAGAAGGGATTGCCGATGTACTTGCCGTGGGATCACCTCCCGCTTGGTCCTTTAACTTGGGACAATGTTTCTTCCGATGGCCATAAGCAGCACAATGCAAGCACTGCCGTGTAGGGCCCCCAACCTTTGACTCATCCATGTCGTTACGAATTCGATGAACTCTACACCGCCCCTTGTTGTCACGAAGTAGGCTCCAGTGCGGTATGAATTCCTTTTGATCCTCTTCTACTGTGGTGAAGTTGTCGACAGCATGGAATCCAGTAATTTCACCGCTCCATGTTGCAAGGACGGACTCCTTTAAATAAAACGGTGACATGAAAGAGGAAGAGTCCATACCAATTAGCCCACACGCGGCTAGCACATGCGAGCACGGCTTGTGTAGAAGAAAAGGCTTGTTGCATGTGCAGCTACGGGTTGGAATTTCTTCACACCCGAAAGTAACCACGAACGTCCGAACCTCATTTGCAGTTCCAAAACCTGTCTTATCCCGTAGTCAAACTTCGTACCTATGTTACAGGTTGCCAATCCTTATGGCGGTGTGCATCTTCCCCTTTGTTATCTTCTGTTCCATGTATTGCATGACAGTCGCGCTGAAAGGAGTTTCAGTGTAGGTGCTCATGTGCAATGCAGCTGTCTGATACCTCTCTTGGAAGTACCGAATTGTCCCATGAAGTATGCTCTCGACTATAGCAACTAAGGGTAAACCGCGTTGTCCGCGAAGTACCCAATTGTACACCTCCGCCAGGTTGGTTGTCATGATACCGTACCTCGCACCGTGAGTGTCAAAGAGCAAGGACTATCTCTCCTTCGGCTCATTCTCGATCCACTCAGAGAAGGTCTTGATTCGTCCACCCTTCTTTCTCTTAACACCGGGCGAGTCAATACCAGGTAGAGCGCACAGTTCTTTTGGCTCCTTGTCCGCTGCTACTGCAATTACCATGGCTTTCTTCCTCTGCTGAGTTAACTCTGTTTTAATGAATTCATCAAGCTTAGCCCACAGTTTGTAGAACTTCTTTTGCTGATTTTGTTTGCATAGCCTCTTGAAGAGATTTATAAGACGTTTGCTTCTGAACTACCGGTAGAAATTTGCCCCTAGATAGCGAATGCACCAGCGGCTTTGCATATCAGCCTAGGGTTCAATCTCATCCGGTCCGGGGTTTGTAAGAGTCTTCACGGCCTTCAATATACCGGGATGCCTGTCATGGAGTATGCACACGTTCGGTCGATTTTTGACGACACCTCGCTTCAGTCTTCTAAAGAACCATAGCCAACTCGCGTAGTTCTCGCCTTCAACAAATGCGAAAGCTAGTGGAAAAATTTGGTTGTTACTGTCTATTCTAATAGCGGTAAGGATTTGCCCCCTATACTTGCTTGTCAAGAATGTACCATCAACACACAACAAAGGTCGACAATGGTTAAATACTTCAATGCAACATCCGAAGGAGAAAAAAACCTAGTTCATCTATTTAAATTCTGGTGACTTGGATGACAAAGTGTACTTGATGTCGACATACGTGCCCGGGTTCCTGCCTTGTAGTGTCCACAACAGGTAGGGAAGGTTGTGATATGAATCTCTGAAATTCCCAAATCGCATCTCCATTGCTTTCTGTTTAGCACGCCATGCCTTTCTGTAGCTGATTGAGAATTGATACTTGTTCTTTATTGCTACTTGAATATGTTTCGCTTCTATATCTTTCTTCTCCACTATCTCAGCGAACATCAATCTTACAATTAGACTTGAAGTCATGTTACAATGCTCTGCGAGGACGTTGGATCGAACACAGTTATGAGGCACTACTCTACTAACAATCTAAGTCACTTCGTACTTGGGGACGTGAGCATGCACAGAGCAAGAACAACCAATACTGCTGCACTTTGCGGTGTACTGGGTCGGGGTAGACACCTGAACGTAAAATGTTCTTTCCGTGGACATACCCCATAGAGCAACTACATCTTTTAATTCGAGCTTGCTGCGATACATGGTGCCATGTTTTATCTCATTGCTTCTGAACTCCCACGATGACTCATGCCCATCTATCACACGCATACCACCCAATAGTTCTTGGTCCCACCCGCTAGGAATTTGATGATCAGAAGTCTCCTCATCCTCAGCACTATCTTCATCATCGGCCTCCTCGTCGTTATCTTGCGCAATGCCCGCTAGATCTTCCTGCTCCATAGCCTCCACCAACTCTTTGAATTCCTCAGCTTCGTCTGCCCGCCCAGTAGGACCATGGTTAGGTCTCATTCCTCCCGGAATCACTGCCTCAGAATGATCTACAGCTCCATACTCTGTTACCCCTTGCGTTGATGCACTTATGTGATCTTCTTCATACGTTGTACAATGATACCCCATTTGATCTTTCGCAATAGCTTGCACCAAAGCAACAGGATCATCCTTACGACCGTTGCAGACCCTAAGCCAAGAAGTCCACTCCTTTGTTCTTTCAACGGACATCAGATCCCAGCGCAAAGAACTTAAGGACATTGTAAACACAGCTTGAATGTTGACGCTATACTTGTCTGTATCAAGACTAAAAGTACGGGTGAACTAGTCTTTAGCTTCTCTAATGTTCATCGACTCGGGATTTTGCAGAGGCAATACAGTGTAACTGAATGAACTAAGATCAACTCCATTCGAGTTCGTCCTCACTTCTCCAGGACCATAGAAAATCTTGAATCTCACTATATCAGACATTCCTGTCATCCGTAATATCATTTCGTAAATTTTACCTATGTTCAAAATGTAGAAGACTTGTAATATATAGCTACATATGTTCAACTGATCTATAATAACAATATTCTAAAATCGTACTGCACTTCTATTTCTTCCATATTTTTCTAGTTCTGTATAACTATTTCCTAATATCGTCAACTGTATGATCAAATCGTGACATATGCGATTATAGATGGAATTCTGCAGGTACATTATTCTAAAACACCTCAGGTAGATTAATATACCTAACATATTGTGGCATACCCGGTTTTAAGGCCGGATACTCCCTTGTGATTACTGTACCGGTCTCTGGATCAGTAGCCGGTACACACAAGTTAACCTGTATATCATTGTCATACACACGTATAAAAGTAAATAGACCATCAAGGTCGATTGTTTGATACCTGTAGCCCAACGGCTATGAATTTGCAGCGGGAAATCAAGCGGTGAGGGAGCCCATCAATATGCCATACCCAACAGACAACTGACTGGGGTTACGCCCTAGCTTTCGCGTTCATATTCGTATCTTCGGAATTGATGTCTCCTTCGTCTGGCCAAATCAACAAGCCAGGTGAGTACATTGAATGTACTTGTAAGCTATTCCCACATGAAGAAATATACGGTAATATTTCATGCAGGGAATAGATCAAGGAATAGCTCTACCCTATGTTGCTGGTTGTGCGGAAATGTAAGTTTTCAATTTAAATACGAGAATAGTAGATTCCAAAGCAGTTTTGTAAATTAGAGAAATTTAAAACAACAAAACTTCTCTTGAGGTAGACCTGACTACCTCCTTTTTATCTCTTGTGATGGCTCAGTTCATACTACCCCGGGCAGTATGACTAGCCTCCTCATTTCATTGCTCAGCTCGTACTATCCCGGATAGTACAGCTGGCCTCCTCAACGCAGTGCTCAGCCCGTGCTATCCTGGATAGCACGGCTAGCCTCCGCTTAACTCAATGCTTAGCTCGTACTATCCCGGATAGTACGGCTAGCATCCTCCTCCTGCAATTCCTTGCTACCAGCCGTGCAGCGTAAATTGCACCCTGTGGACACATCATGCTCACGTCCTTAATCCCTTTCCCAAGCTTTCGCAAATAAAACTTAGTCTAACTAGTGTGTGGCCTTGCCAGTTCATGTCCATGACCGAGGATGCGGCTATTCGAATAGTTTTAAACACTCTGCAGAGGTTGTACGGCTTTACCCACAAGATGTAAGTCACCCTTGTTGCCGCACGTGTTCGGGTACACTTCACGAGATGTACTGGCAGGGTTATTACAACAAGACCTTCGCCCGCTTCCATACTAGAGCTGGACCCGCTAGGTGGCTGACCCAACTTTTGCGTCCCGGACCAAAAATGGGACTCCCCACCTCTGTGTCGCATCAACACCCAAACGCCCAGCGGTGGTGGATCTCTAGGACTTTAAACACCTAGCACATGCTTCCTACTTCCCACGGGTCCATACCCCTAATACTTGCCGGGGTACTAATCCAAGTCTTTTTCCATATAGGACATGTGGACGTACGGTGAGGGAACTGGCTTAGCGGCACTTAGGCTCGGTCCTTAACTGATTTGAGCAAGACTCCATTTTCCGACCCCATGTCGTCCCGGATGAACATGGCTCCATCTGACGCTCTACATCCCCGAGCTATCCTTAGCACTCTCGCCCGAATCAAAATCATCTCCTGATTTATTTGGGATTTTAACCAACTTTCCTTTCAAAAACCATCTCAGATAGCACGTGCTACCTGAGGGTTTGTTTCCCGTATTCCACTGGAGTTTTGTAAAATTTGGAGCAAACTTAGTTTTTATCTATAGCAGGGCTAAGCGTGGCTAATGCCTATAGCCTTAATATTTCTGGCGGTTGTAGCACAACCGACTAAATATTCCTAGGGGTACGAGGGTCGAATATTCAAACCTAAGCATCGTGCAACTAATGGGTATAACTACTTCTACATAAAATATCATTAATAACCATATAGCATGCAGAGTTCGCAAACAAAATAAATATGATTTCACACATATGGGATTCAACATGATCAAAGTGGGAATGCTTGCCTAGCGGATATTGTCCGGGGCTCGGTCTTGAACTCGATTCGACAATTGTCCGAAATCCTTCGCGCAATATCTCCTAACGTCGTTATCTACACGTCGAGAGAACAACAAATAAATCAACGTTGCAAGGAAGAGCCAAATAACATCGAATGAGGAACCAGAAACTTCAACACATGAAATCATAACGTGTTTGTTTAGCCATTCATTTTAAGGAGTTTTAGAGAGCTAGGGTTTGGGGTTTTCGAGAAGCATACACTCATAATAGCCCTAGGGTTTCGGGGGTATTTTGATTTATCTCGTGATTAGGGTTTGGAAAGTATTAGCCATGGACACACATGTTAAAACTATGTTTATAATGCTCTAGCCTTAATTTAGGTTCTTAGCTAGACCCCGGATCACAAGGAATGATAGTCCCCGTTTAGGGGGAAATGAGTTCTATTGGCCTTATTAACACTTATTTGGCTTTCTAGTTTACTATGGTTACGGAAGTTCCCAAAATGTTTTATTTTCCTACTTTAGATGTTCTGGATTTTGGTCTATAGGGAAAAGAAAGAGGATTCAAGAAATTACTACTCACTAGGTATTACGGATGTCCGATTAAGTATGAATATATGTAGTTTTATTTTCATAACGCATCGTACCTTTGGACTCATGGACATTTTCTAGGGTCTTGGAAAATACCTATTTATGACGTATGCATTTTGGATGTTCCGGAGATAGCATGTACAAGGTATATGCTGATTTAAAGAAAAGAATTACTAGCTTTATGTGCCATCCTTACTGTTTTAATTTGAACGATTTAGAAATTTGAGATTCCGTTCGAACAGAAAGACTCTAAATAATTTTAGCTTCCTAGAACCGGAAGAAAAAGTTGATGAACCGGTTGTTAACCTCCTGAACCGGCCGAACCAGTGGCTTCAGTGCTTGTGGTCCCGGGAGTAGTGGCCGTCGGTGGCGTCTCCAGCGGCGGCACCGTTGGGGTCGAGGCCCGAGGCTGGAGACTCGCCAGCAAGGCCATAAGGCGGCAGACTGGCCGAAGAGGTAGCCTTGGTGCCGGCGGTGGGAGGCATTGGGTAAGACGGGCGGCAGCGCATCGGCGTCCCGAGGTCCAACGGCGCGGCACAGCTCCAATCGCGCGGCGAGGTCGAGTGGGGTGCTCTGGAATGGCGGAGCAGCGACCTCTGCAAGAGCTAGCGTGATGACCGATGACGAGGAATTAACTCGGCGGGGATGACCAAAAAGGGCTCGTCGTCGTTAGGACCGAGCAATGGCCGTCAGCGGCGTGCCCAGCGGCAGCGGGGGTGTTCACTGGTGAAGGGCTCCCTCACGGCGGCAGTCCGCAAGCTCTGATGCGTGATTGATAGCGCTGGGGACGTCGTCGGGTGGTGCGGTCGCATCGGCCTCGAGGTGGAACGCGGCGGCGCGCACTCAAGAAGGCGATGCACGGGGTGAGAGCTGCGGTGACTAGATGCTTGATGCCAGGGCAGGTATCGGCGTCTGAAGGGGACGGAATCCCGGGGCTCGGCCGGCAGCAAGGGAGCCGGGCGGGGAAGAGCACACGGCCGACGACGGCCTGGGCCTTCCAGGTACTGCGCTCGGTGTTAGCGAAAAGGGGAGAGAAGGTGGCTCACGCTACGGGAAAATGGGAGGGAGCTGTGAGCTTGGGCACCCGGGCTTGGTCTTGGAGATCCAGAGGATAGCTAGGAGAGAGGAGGAGCTAGAATAGAGAGAGAGAGAGCTTGGCCTAGGGAGCAGCCGAGGAAGAGAATTGAAGAATAGAATGGGGATTGTGGCGGCTCGATCGGCAGAGAAATGAGGAAGGAACTAGGAAAATGAAAATGAACAATAGGGAGCTCGTACTGATTTTATGGCAGAAATTAGGAGCAAAGCAGGGTGCGTTGGCGAGAAGAGCTGTGTCGATGAGCACAGGTGAGGGAGGAGCAAGGGCAGAGGGAGGGAGCACATGCAAGCAAGGCGTTGCTGCACACATTGATGGTAGGTCAAGACGTGGCAGGAGAAATAGTGGAGTTAGGAGAGTGTTTGGCACCGTCTGCTGTTGCAAGGAAAAAAGGCGTCACGTTGTGCAGGAAAGAGTGACAGCAGAAAGGAGGGAGAGACCAGCAATGTATGTGCTGTCAAACTCGATTTACTCAAGCTGGTTGTGTTGCCATGTCTAGCAAGAGCAATGCTGGGCAAAGGAGGGAGAAGAAATGGCAGCTTGGGAATTAAATGAAGTAAAGGTGCTGGTTGATGCTGTGGAACCACGTGGGAAGATAGTGTAAAATTAGGCACCAGATTCAGACTTGGGGATAACGTGTTCCGGTGCAACAGGGAGCTCGTACTGCTGGAATTAAACGCACTCGTGTTTGGTCTAGTTGGAAATGAATCAGGACCTTTACATAGGTACCTGCACGTGTAGGGTGTAGATGTGTGCATATAGACATTTCCTGATTGGTTGAAAAGCTGCCCAAGCGGGGAGACATGAGATGGATTAATATTGCATGTATGCTTTTAGGCATATACACATGTGACTTTGCCAAATTATTACACGAGAGGATCTATTTCAAAATACTTGCTACATCCCGAGTATAAAGTCATTATGCTAAAATTTATTCGCACTTGAAAATAGTATGTGACGATGAATCTCGTTGATCAGTCTTGTCTGACTTAATATTAGAAGAATGCTTTCCCCCAGACATCTCGATTGGAATAACGTCACCAAGGTCAGGTGGATTGGACAAGTGTAGGAATGTTGAGCATTCGGAAGTCTCAGAAAAGTAAGGACAAGGAAACTAGGGCATTGGTCCTTTCCTTAGCTCGAAAGAAGTGTGCTAGGCTTTCCAGTGTATATACCCACATGCACCTGGGAATTAAGCGTATATAAGGTGGCGGCAGGGTCAGGATAATAACAGGAGGTCATGGGAGATAGGACTTGGGAAAGTATTACCGGTATGCCCGTATATATGCTTAGGACTGTGGCAGAGCCAACAACGAGTTAGGGTTTTGCTCCGTAGCTTGGGAGGAAGAGGTTAGGGTTTTGCGTATATGCACATATATTTAAGCAGTATATATGTGCACATACTCATGATTGGTTGTGGCGAAATAGGTGGCAGAAGATCACGTCGTTCGGAAAAGATTCAAGGCGTATATATGCTTCGATTTCACAAGGGCACCGCGTGGGCACCTAGCTGTAATTCTTGGTCTAGGTTACACCGGCTAGGAAAAAGGGAGAAGGAACAAGAGCAGAGGATCTTGGTTTGCTTTGCTTTAGGGTTTAGCATGATTTGCAATATAGTTTTAATCAGGTGTAATTTAGTTAACGTTATTAGTAAAAAAAATTTTAAAGACCCTAATTTTCGGGTTTCGGAAAATCGAGGTGTGACACATATTAATATTATTTCTACCTCAAAGCTACCATGTTAATACTAAGCTACACAAGACAAAATTTTATAATTAATAAACTAAATCGATAATTTTTTTTCAAAATTAGGGTTTACCTGACCGACGAAAAATTCCGCAGAGGAGGCCCCTCTTCTTCCTTCTTCTCTTCTTCTCTTCTTCTCTTCCTCTTCTCTTCTTCCTCCTTCTTCTGTTCTCCTTCCTCTTTTTCCTCCTTCTCTTCTTCTCTTCTCTTCCTCTTCTCTTCTTTCTCCTTCTTCTCTTCTTCTCCTCCTCCTTTTCTCTTCCTCTCCTCTCTCTCCCACGCCCCGCCGCCGCCCCATGGCCTCGCCGCCGGCCGCCGCGCTAGCCTCGCCGCCAGCCTCCCTGCTCGCCTCACCGCGCCCCCGGCCGCCGCCCTCCCCTCCAAGCCGTGCCGCCGCAGCCGCTCGCCTCAACCCTCGTGTGCATGTGTGCATGTGCGTCGTGCGGGACGAGTCGGGGCCGTAAATGCCGACTTGGTCCAAGTCGGCACACGGGTTGCTGACTAGCCTCAAGTCGGCAAACGCCTTGCCGACAGCCGCAGCAACTCGGCACATGGGCTGCCGACTAAGGTTTTCGGCGCGCAAGATACCAAGCGAGCCTGTAATCGGCAATAGCTATGCCGATTAGTCGTTTTCGTCATTTGGTTTGCCGACCAGTCTCCATTTTTGAAAATTTTCCATTTTGTACTGTACTCCTACGATTTACGAAAAAAATAATATTAAAAAAAATTCCACACCGCGCCCACGTCGCCTTGTCGCCTTCCGTAAGGAACCTCCCCTGCCCTGCCCTGCCCTGCTCTGCCCTGCGCTGTTCCTTCCCCAAATCAACCCCAGCCTTCCACGCCCTTCTAGAACCTTCTCCGCCAATCCAGCGCCGCCGGTCGATGTCCCGCCACCGACGGGGATGCCGCCGGCGGTAGCACCCCGCCCCCTTGCGCTAAAAACCTAGCTGGCCCCATCCAGCCGCCGCCGCCCCCCATGACCAGCCCCCACCTAGGTCTCGGCCTCGCACCGCCGCCTCCGCCCGCCGACCCCTCCGCCGCGCCGCCGCCCCGTCGCGCGCCGCGGCTAGCCAAGCGCCGCCACGCCGCCACCTCCTCCCGCTCTCGCACGCAGCCGTCGCCCGCGGCGGCGCCGTGGAATCCATTCAGCGCCGGTGGTACGGATGGATCGAAGCAGGATGGAAATGGTGGGTTAGGGAGTGGGGATGATGGCAGTGGTCCCGTATTTGGGAAGGGTGAGACTGGGGGCATTGTGTTTGGGGCTGCTCCAGCGGTGAGGCAGCAGTCTCCGCAGCCGGCGGCGGTGTCATCCAATGAAGCTCCCTTCGTGTTTGGGAGCGTGAGGGATAGTCTGCCTCGGTTCGATGAAGGCTGCTCGACTACTTCGAAGCTGCGTGATAAGATGGGGAAGCTGAACCTGCAGAGTGCAGGTAAATGTGGCCTTGGTGTTGGTAAGTGGGTGGATCAAAAGGATGAGAGCTCTATTTTTGGTGCTGATATACCTAGTTTGGTTTCCAATAGTGAAGCGAATGTGCTCCCAGAAAAACTGACACAGTTGAATATAGGTAGTGGAGCGCCTTTGCAGAATGAGAGTGCTAATGGTGTGCCAAAGGTGTTTGTGTTCGGAAGTAGTGGAGCTGGGAGTTTTGCTGATAGTAGGAGCACTGCTTCCTCTGGTGCAGATTCATATGCTTCCAGCTCAGTACATGTTACCGAGGCAACTGGTATGTCAGAGAAGCTGAGGCAGTTCAGTATAGGCAATCAAACACCTCCTGGGAGGATCTGGAGTGAAGCTACTATTGATACACCAACAGTTTTCATGTCTGGAAATAGCACAGCAAGCGGCCAGGCAGATAGCTCTAATGATGTTGCCTCTGATGTTAATACAGTTAATGGTACTGATGATGCAAGTGTGCTTCTGGAAAAGGTAACACGGTTGAATATGGGAAGTGGCATGCCCTTTCAGCACATGAGAAGTGGAGATCGTGGTAGTCATCAAACTGAAGTGTTTGGTTTTGGGGTTGGCAGAACTGCAGGTACTGTTTTTGTCAACGCTTCAAGCAACGCTTCATATGCAGGCAATGAATTTTTCTCTGCTGCAAATAGCAATGCTTCTAGTTCTACTTATGGTGCTGACAATTTGTCTCCAGAGAGGACATCGAGTTTGAATGTAGGAGGTGGAGTCACCCAGAGCATGGAAAGTGATAATGCTAATTGTCCACATGAGGCATTTGTATCTGGAAGAAATGGAACCACAAACTCTGCTTCAGGGCAGTCAGCAAGGGTAGTCATGGATGATGGTGGTAATTTTTTCAGTGGTGCAAGTACAGGTGCTTGTACTTCAGCTCATTGTACCGTGGAGAGCACACTTCCGGAGAAAATGACAAAGTTAAATATACAACATGGAGTCCCATCTCACAGCATGAAGGATGAAGCTGCGACTCGGCAACCAGAAGTATTTGTTTTCGGAACTAACGAAACTTCAAGCTTTTCTTCTGACCAGACAGCAAGTACGTCATTCACTAGTTTCCAAACTAATGTATCCTCTGAGATGAAGGACAGTGGAAGGAACTTGGCTAATGAGGATATTAGAAATTCTACATATTCCAGATCAAATACCAATAAAGGTTATGGGCCAAGTAAGATCGTTTTTGGTAGCGGCAGCTCTCCAACTGCTCAATCTGAAGGGGCTGTAGAACATGCACTAAAAGATGAAATTAAGAAATTAAACATCATCAGGGAAGGGCCTTCAGTTGAATGTATTAAAGTGAATGATGCTTCTACTCCTGAATTTTCTTTCCAGAGCAAAGCAGAAGCTATGCCAAGATATGGTACTGTTCCGCAATCCAAAGTTCAGGAGTCGTGCCCATTCACTCCTTTGAATCATTCATCTAGTCTCTCTACTTTTGAAAATGCGATGCCCTCTTTCAGTTCCACAACTACGAATGTAGGAAGAGAAACTGCTCCTGGTGAATCTTGTGCAGTCAAACAGGATCCGTCCAGGTGTTCCAGAGAGAGCTTATTTGGTATAGACTATATAAAATCAGCGTATAGAGACAAAAAGGAAGCACATATGACCACACGGAAAAAGAAAAGGCCAAGTAGGCTAAAGCAACATGCTCAACTCCATCAGGTTTCTCAAGAAACCTGCACCGATGGACTAAGCTCAGATTTAGCAGGTGACTATTCACCAATGGATTGTTCTCCTTATCAGGCAGCAGTTGAACAAATGTCAAGAGAAGCATCTGTGAATTCTGATCAGTCCATTCACATACGTGATAGTAGTGTCTCAAATCAGAACGCCAGTTGTGCTCAAGATGATCTAGTTTCTGCAACTGAGCACTTGGTTATTGATGTAGACCATCCAACATATGAAGAGGAAGGTAGAGTTCCCAATGTAGATGCACCTGAGAATGATTTTGCTACCAACTTTTCTAGTTTCGACGAAGAAGTAAATTTCTATAATGCATCACAGCCCTCTTTCGCTAATGTGGGTGTTGGCACTAAGGGTGAACCTAAAACGTGCACAACAGAAGCTTGGGTTGGTGGTTATGGATGCAATGTTAATGGGCAAACCTGCAAAGAGAACGCCTCCAGAACACCGCATGAGTCTGGTGAACCTGTTACTTTACAATCAAGTGAACCTGTTACTTTACAATCAAGCTCAGCAAATTTTATTGGGCTGAGCTTCAACTTTGGTGCATCACTGTCCCATGAAAGCTCCTTATCAACACAAAGACGTAACACAAAAAGGAAGTTAAGGACTAAAGGTGGTCAGGTGCCTAAGCCTTCAGCCACCCAAGCTTCTGTGCAACCAAAAGCCCCACAAGACATAGAGAACATGCAGTTTTCCCCAGAAAACAAGTCAAACAGAAGATTCAATGAAAGAGCAGTTAACAAGAGATGCATCAATTTCTGCAGCCTTGGAGACTTGTGAGACCTGGCGTACAAGGTTTGTCCAGACATGGTTTATGTTATGGCACTTATGTATGTCTTACTGCAGAAACTTATGTGATTACTCTAATTTTGATACACCATTGTTTGTTTTGTTTCATTTGTGCCAGTGGGAATCAAGCCTATGCAAATGGTCACTTTGCTACTGCAGAGGGCTGTTATACCCGTGGAATAAATACTATTTCCCATCATGGCACTTCTGGACGCTGTTCCCGTGCGTTGATGCTGTGCTATAGTAACCGTGCAGCTACTAGAATGTCTCTTGGGAGAATGAGAGAAGCTCTTCAGGATTGTTTGATTGCTACATCAATTGACCCCACCTTTCTTAAGGCTAAAGTTCGAGCTGCAAAGTAAGGAGTTGCTATCCTCAACTCTTAACTAATTCTTTTATATGTTGGTGTTTTTCTCAGTGCAATAGTATCTCTAGTTCAGCGATTACAGAACCCAAATTAGTATGATGGAAAACTACATTAAAGAAAGGAACATTGATGTGTATAGTTCTGGTAAGCACCCAATAGTGGTATATAGTGGTATGTTCTGCTTTAGGATGGAAGATAATGTCATAGGTTTTATTAATAATTTGAGACTTGTATGCATCTGAAAATCAGGATTGCATGTTACGGGTGTATTAACACTGCAATGCTCAGATAATTCAAATCTCCGCTATATAACCATGGTATGTTTTAGAGTAAAAACATTCTTGTTGGGAAGATCCGGCTTGATGTGTGTTGTATTGGAGCACCTTGGAGGGATTATTAACTCTGCAACTTCAGTTGCACATACTTTCTTTACCATCTTCATACCTTCTTAAGTGATTGCTAGGTTTAATTTCTTACTATCCACGAATGCAGTTGTCAACTAGCACTCGGAGATCTTGAAGGCGCATCAAGGAATTACACAGCCTGTTTGAAGGCTAATAACACTGCTGGTTCTGACTTCAAAATGTTTGCTGAGGCTTCTGATGGTCTGGAAAGAGTCAAGGTATGCTACCTTTCTGCTTGAGGGGTCACTTTAAGTTTTTGTCTGTATAATTTAATAATATCTGCATGTTTTCGAAGCTATGTCATCTATCTTTTCATCCATAAAACCTACAAAAGGCATAATTCTTAATTTGTTAAGTTTCGAAAAGCTATTCGGTGTTCTCTAGCAATACCTCATGGAAGTATGTATTTTGCGGGGCTGTAATCAGTGTTCACCAAGGCGCTAGGCGCTACATAGCTGGCAGGCCAGCGCCTAATTGGGGTGGCACTAGACAGGCGGCAGGCCAGAGCCTAATCCCCGAGTAGGCCCCTAGGCGGCCACCTAGTTGGGATGAATTGGCTAGGCGGGCAAGGTGGGAGGGTGTTGCCTAGCGCATGGACACGACCTAGGCGTTTGCTTTTTAGAGCACTGGCTGTAATATGTGATCTTTGGCAACTCTTTTTCCTTGTTCGTTGCAGGTGGCTGGTCAGTTGATCACTGCAGGTGATTGGGGCAAAAAAGGGTCATTAGTGGAATGCATACAAAGTTTAGTTTTACAGGGAGTGGTCCATATAACTTTGCATTGGTCTGCAGTGATCTTTGTTGCATTAGAAACCTGTAGGATATCATTCTGTCCATATCACTACACGAAAAGGTTCAATTGACTGGCCTTTTACATCATAGTGAACACTGGCAATCTGTAGATCACCAAACTGAAGCTTGTGTTGTTGTTGGGTTCTCTTTCCTGTTTATACATCTTCTTCATGGCAGCGAGCTTTAGTTTTTTAGTCATTTTCCACATATGCCATTACATCCAATGAGGATATCAAATGGACCAAATACTGATATGATTAGCTTAATTGAGGAATAAAGTAGGTATAATAATGTTGTTGTAATCAGGCAATTGAAGTTACATTACTGTAAACTGTGCCTGAACATTTCCTTGTACTGGCATACCAGGAATGTCAGTTATTACCTCTATACCAGATACTATGAACAATTGGTTGTCATGGCTAGAATAAGAAGTATTTCCATCAATGTTCTCTGTCTGGTTAATTGGTAGAAACCTTGTATCAACAATGGTAGAACTGCATGAGTGCCTGCATTTAGATGGACCTTGATATTCTATAGTTCAAATTACCGAATCACCAGGTTGTCTTTTTGCCTTTTCATTTTAAGTTGCTGGTGAAAATATGGTTATACTATGTGGTTATACTTAAAGCTTCTGTTGGATAATTGGATGGCTAGCTTATTGCATTGGTGTCTACTTGGTTGCATTTGTGAAGCAGGTAATTATTGATAACATGATGTAAAATTGTAAACACATTCTTCCATGAGTTATGCGGCTGCACTTGGATTTTCTGGCATGCTTGGCATTGGATTTGAAGCTGGATGTATACCCTCACCACATTGCCATAATAACTCTAGATACAAACTTTTTCTAAATAAATTGTGTTTGTGACCATCAATAAACACGAACCCATCAATTGCTCATTTTTCTGTTATACAATTTGTGAAGTTATCCTGTACTAGACTTTTTACGAGGAATCCTGTACCTGGACTTGATACACCTTCATTGGTCTGGGGCATATCTAGTGCGCAGTAATAGCTAGGTGCAATTAAGCTAATCTATGCTACCTGCACCTAAAATTCCAAGATCATATTTGATCTCTGCTAAAATAATTTGAGCTTCGCCTAACATTATTTGTGTTTGGATTTGAAGTGTTAAAGGATCGTACAAGCCCCATAGTCCCTACCCAAAACATTTAGAATCTTTTGTGTTGACTTGGTGCCCGAAACTACGTGTGTTTTATCTTTTCATAATTGCACCTAGTTATTGGTTTGCAGTTGGTACATTCCCTCGGTTTGTTCAGATATACTAGTTGTCGAATGATCATTTCCCTAAGGAGTGTCTACAATTTATTTGAGTTCAAACTTTCTCAGTAGAAATAAGCTTTAAGTTAGCTGCTTATTATGCATTATATCTCATTGACATTCTTCTACCAATACTGTAGAGAGTGGCAGATTGGATATCACAGTCCAAGGAACTTCTTAAGAAAAGAACATTGCCTGAAGCCACAACAGCTTTGGACTTTATCTCCAATGCATTGCGCATAAGTTCACACTCAGATAACCTAATGGAGATGAAAGCAGGAGCACTACTGACGGTCTGTATTCCTTGTCTGTGGTTTAGACTGATGGATTATTAAGAATTATTTAGCAGTCATGTCTATGCGATTTCTTGTTTTATCACTATTTTCCTCATGTACTTATCCACTGTTACTAATATGGTTGCGGCACTGAACAGCTACGAAGATATGAAGAAGTAATTGAACTATGCCAGGAAACAGTAGATTTGGCTGGAAGAAACTCTGTTTTAATTAATGCCAATGGAGAATCAAATAATTCCAGTGTATCTGCAAAGACAGAATGCTCACTTTGGCGGTCATACCTCATTTGCAAGTCTTACTTCCTTTTAGGCAAGCTTGAAGAGGCTCTTGACTTGCTAAAGAAGCATGAGCAAGTGGCACCTGTCAAAGAGAGGTAATTTGTCAGGTCCTGTGATTTACCTTTTAAGTTTTGCAGTTCATCTTGTGTATGTAACTCCTGAATGGTGCCAATCATGTAGTGACGGGAGCACATCTCGAAAATGTTTCTCATCATTGTCTACAAGTATAAGGCAACTTCTTTCCTTTAAGGTATACCTTCTGTTTCTATTGATTTCTCTTCATCCTCAGTTCCTGCATACCAAAAGAAGAACAAAACAAATAAGAAGGCAGAAAAGAAGAAGCTTGGCCCCAGATTAGAGCTACTATTCTCATGGAATCAAACATACTTTGGTACTTGACCTCAGATTTAAACCTATAAAACTTCATATTTTTTAACATCAGTTGCACCAAGCATGAAGACGGGACATAAAATTGGCCCTCTGGTTGATTTTTACACATGATGTGCACCAGACATAAAATTGGCCTCAGGTAGATCTTTCACATCATTTGCACCAAGTGACAAATTCGAAATTGATCACATGTGACAAACAAAAACTAGGCATGCAAAGAAATAAACAGGATCAGTACAAACAAATGTTTATGTTCGTGCATCAGTTTTTTGGTTCTATGGAAAAATTGAGAACATATCATCACTGGCTGGCATAGGAACAATATAAGGTTTCATTTAAAACAAAAAATTAGAGGCAACAAAACTACTTAAATCTGTTCTCACCAGAAACTTTAACAATAATTTAAGGTGCATCAGTATCTTGTTTGATCATTATTGGCCATGTACCACAACTAAACCATCAGTAGGTAGTAGCCAGCAAACCCAACAGAAAATGTGCATCAGACATTCTCAGTTTAAGGGAGGGAGGGATATATCACCATTCACCTGGGTGGTGGTGCTGGGGCAGGGCGGTATCCATTGGAAGCCTCAAACTGAATCTCCTCGAACCTAAACCCCAACACTTCCATCACTGCCACCTGTTTCGCGGTGGCTGCCTCATAGGACGCCGGGGGCGACTCAATCGGCACCAAGAGCAGCACGTGCCCCAGCATTCTCGGCCACTACAGCTGGGGTCGGGGTTGGGGAGGCATCAGGCGGCGGTGTGGAAGAGTTGGTGGGACGCGGGTGTGGCGCCTATGATCAAAGTCGAGGGCATACTCTAGAGAGGTGGACAAGGGGTCGTGCACGCGGAGATGCAGCCTCATGTGCGCTTTGCTTGCATCACTGAGTCTGTCTCACGATTCACCGGGGCCTGGCTGACGGGGATATTTTGCATGCCCCGGGCTAGGCCCAAGGCATTGCTTGCATGGCGAGTGCGAGCCAAAGGGAATGCAGGCAACCAAATATGCCCTTACATTCTGGAAATCAACAAGTAGATGTCTCTTTATTTTCTGTGTTTGGTGCAACATCACAGAATAAGCTATAAATCAGTTGGCTCTTTCATCTATATTGGCAGTAACATACCATTGCTATTGTTTTTTGTCCACATGTCATCCTTTTTAGGCTGCGGGGAATGAATCATTTCAAGCTCGTCGATATTCAGAAGCTGTGGAACAGTATTCAGCGGCTTTGGCATGCAGCAGTGATTCACGTCCCTTTTCAGCTGTCTGTTTTTGCAATCGTGCAGCTTCATATCAAGCACTCGGTCAACTTACTGATGCGATAGCAGATTGTTCACTAGCCATGGTTCTTGATGCAAATTATCCCAAGGTACTGTAGTAATTTTTGTTCTATGTTATGAGTGTATCTTTTTGCACATTTCCATGTATAGAATAAATGGTCAAAGATCATGTACGAACTGTTTTAGCTGTACATTGTTGTGTAAGGGTTTTTTTTCTTATTACTCTTTGATTCCAGGCAATTTCCAGGCGAGCCACCTTATACGAGATGATCAGGGATTATGGACAATCTGCTAATGATTTAAGGAAGCTAATCTCACTTCTTGAAAAGCAAGCCAATAAGTCTGGAGTATCACCAAAAGTTTTGAACAAGCATAGCGACCTGAAGCAGGCGCGGGCACGACTTCTATCTGTGGAGGATGAAGCAAAAAATGATACTCCCTTGAATTTGTATTTAATCTTGTAAGTTTTTCTAAGTGAAATTTACCTCTGTTTGTCTAGTAGTGTTTTCTTTGCTCCAAGTTTATTTCCAGTTCCATCAACCTGAATATTTGCATTTTTAAAGTAGATAATGCATGTCTCCCTACATTTTTGTTTTCCATCTGCTATTATCATAGAGAAACAAGAATACCATTGATTATGATTTATGCCTATAAGGACTGCAGCGTGCTTTAAAACACCATTTCTTGAGAACTGCAGCAGTTATGATTACCATTTTTGGATATGAGAAGTAATACTGCTAAGCATGGTTGCACTGGATCAATTTATCCTGCTTATGTGGTGTTGTTATATACCTGTATGTTGGATGGAGTTTGGTGTTGAAGGATGATGTCACACAACAAAAGCATTGCAACTTGGGGGCACATATATCTGCTAGTTACAGCAAATCTAGTAGGTAGCAACTATGAAAGTATTGCTATCTTGTAATTCGTAAAATATGGGGCATCTTGTGCCACAGAGAAAGTCAAATCCAAGACAGGGACTACAGAGTTCTTGGTAAGCGAAAAATAGGGGGAAGAACAGAGAAGAGGAAGTATTACACTAGGGCTGAGAACCTTGAAGTTATTTATATGTGTTGCAAGGGAACTCCATCTAGCATCTCGCAAGTATTTTTGAAGACAAGTTTTAGCTTCATTTTGACCATTATTGTAGCTAGTCAGGTCGTATTACGTTGGATAGTATCATCTCATTTCTGTGTCACTCTTTAACTATTGGCGAAGTATCCACTTTTCATGGAATAAAGCAAATTCTATTTTGCTGATGTGATGTGGAGATAATTTAATTGGGTGATTATCCTTTTTTTCCAGGGGAGTTGAGCCATCCTGCTCTCCAGCAGATATTAAGAAGGCGTACCGAAAAGCTGCATTGAGACATCACCCGGACAAGGTCATCATTACTTCAGAAAATTTCTTATTGATTTTCTTATAGGAAGAGTTGCTTTTAGCCTTTTAACACCACTGACTTGCAGGCCGCTCAACTGCTAGTAAGAAATGAGAATGCTGATGATGGGTTTTGGAGGGATGTTGCCAAGGAGGTTTATGCAGATGCTGATCATCTGTTCAAACTGATTGGGGAGGCATATAATATTCTTTCTGACCCTGAGAAGGTAAAACACGAAGACAATCAACTATGATTCCAGAAAATGGCAATCAACTAATTTGCATGAAATATGTTTTCCCTTCTCACTTCACTGTAGTTTTTCATTTTAAGGGAAAACATACCCAGTCAGTTACATACACGGTAGAACCCTAGGAGGAAATCGGCATTGATGAACTTATGTGCATTTTCAAGTTCCAACTGTAATGTAAACATTCCACTATCAGCAGACACATAAATGGGTGTTCCGTGCCTGGGTTTGGGACTGGAGCCAGCCCAAGACCACTCCATGACCGGTTCTGGTATCTCGCAGTTACAGGCAGTAACCGCTACAAAATCGTCCAAAAATTTAAATTCAAAATTTGAAGGTGAAGTTGAAAACCTGTGAAGCTTAATTTTAAAATTTGAGTTTATATTTCAAGATCCAAATCCAGGCAGTATGGGTAATCACAATTTTCTGAACATAGCTTGGTGCAAGCAACAGGAGGCCCATGTCTACTTTAAACTTGATTTTGGATGTTGCTTGTTATTTCCTGCTTGTTGATGGCAGTAAGATTGATTTTTTTATAAGACCTATGCAGTGCGTTTCACTTGTCAATTCCTACAATAAGTTCCTTAACTAGTGAAGCCTTACCTTTTTGCTTGAATTTTGCAGCGACAAGGATACGACATTGAAGAGAATTTAAGAAATGCTGCCAGGAGATCTTTTAGAGGGAGGAGTACGCAGAGGTCACCTGAACAGCACTACAGGAGACAGCATGACAGGGGTTTTAGCCCTCGCCAGTGGCAGTCTGCGGGGCAATCAAACAAAGGTGCACCCCGCTCGCGTTGGTCTGGATATGGATATTCCGACGATTACTGGTAAATCTATTGGCAGATACTTGTGGTTTGATCTTAATGCAGAAAGCATCTTTTGCATCGGTTGCATATGAGCAAGGCCTTCTTGCCACAAGCCGTGTGGCATTTGTCTTCCTGGGGTTGTTAGGTGCCACTTATAACTCGCCGTCCTCCCTCAGCTCATAGGGGATGCTCCGCAGCTTAGCTGTCTGCTCAATGCGTTCTTTTGGAGAGGATGGAAATTTAATGGTTGGTTGGTTCAGCCTGAATGTTTTTGACACTACAGTGATTGTAGCTGGAGCAGCATGAAATGCTTGGAAGTGGGCCGTCAGGTTATCTTGGTTTACGTGGTCTCGAGTCCGAGCACTAACACCAACATCAAAGTAAACAACACAGGGAGAGACACAGGCAGAAGCATCCTGTGTTCATCTGGACGGGGATACATATATTATTTTTCATGGGCTGAGGCATGGGGTTTTGTTTTGTTTGAGTGCTTCAGATGGTGTGCCTACCTGACAATGGGAAACAAAAGAAACGGTGGTGTATATTATTTAAAACTTCAAATTGTTGAATACGTAGTCTCAAATCTCTTCTTTACCATAGTTGTTCCGTAGAGGTATAGTAGTGTTCCTATTTGTTACTACTAGTTACTTGAGGGTTCAGTGCAGACATCAGTTAAAGGCAGCGGATATATCTCTGCTGATATTTGTTGTGGTATGTAACCAATTTTCTCTAAAGATATTAGTGAACAGGTGAAAAACTGTTGTGGCTGCAGAAAAGTGAACATATGGCTTTTGGTTGATCCAAACTATCTATAATATTTTAAAAAATAAGTACAGAAGTTTCAGCACATTATAAAAAGCTGGTAAAAGGTAGTTTTTTCAAACAATTAAATTTGCACTGCAAATCCCATAACTACCGTTAGTAAAAACTGCTAAAAAACTAACCGTTTGGTTGGGCTGCAGTTTTTTCTAGTGAAAATCTACTGAAAAGTCCAACCAAACACCCCCTAAAGCGGGCTCATAAGGTTTCATCGTACATTTCGGAAATTAGCCTTCCTTTGGTTGTATGTAGCCAAAAATCTACTCTGCTCGCATAGGCGCGTTGGACTTCTTGAGCTTCCACCCTGGCGCCTGTCCAATCTCCGATGCACGTTGCGGGCTATTGCGGTTCAACTAGGAAGCAAAGATTGAGACAGCAATTAGACGTAGAGAGTTGTAATAATTGTATTTACCTTTCTGATGCATTACATATATATACAAGTCTAAGAGACGGCAGTTGTAAACCCTGAAGCATCATTAGCAACCATTAATGAGGGTTACTAATTGATCAACCGTCGTGTCTCTTTCGGAGGGATGTGTCAGTTCATAACACTCCTCTTGATCAATTTCATCTTTATATATAATGAGCATCGGGAAAACTTCTCTAAAAACCCTGTGGAAAAAAAATGAGGAGAAATATATATTTAAAGAATATGTCATGGAAAACTCCTTTAAACGCACTAGGAAAAATAAGGAGAAAATGATACGACATATAATGCTTGTATCAACATTGCCACATCAAAAACCTTTTATGGAAACTATTTAGGAAAAACTCATAAAGGAAAAGAGTGCAATATATATGATCTGATGATTATTATCATGTTATATTTTAGGAGTTTACTCCCCCTAAACCTTGCAAATCATGAATTCGCCTCATACCAATTCTATGAACATATTTCTGAAATAAAGATGTTGGTAGAAATTTTGTGATTAAATCTGCAACATTTTCACAAGACTTGGTTTGCAAGATTTCTATCTCCCCGCTTTTCTGTAATTCATGGAGATAAAATAATTTAGGAGCAATGTGCTTCGTGATATTGCTCTTTATATAACCTGATTGCATTTGTATGATACAAGCAGAATTATCTTTATAGATAATAGTAGGTGATTCTAAGGAACCAATTCCACACCACTATTGTATGTGGTTAATCATTCTGCAAAACCAAACACATTCACGTGATGCTTCACATAATGCAATTATTTCAGAATGATTAGTGGAAGTAGCCACTAAAGTTTATTTTGAGGACTTCCAAGAGACGGCTGTTCCACCATGTAGGAATACAAAATCTGTCTGTGATCTGGCATTATGGGGATCAGATAAATAGCCAGCATCTGCGTATCCCACTATAGTCATATCTTGATTTTTTTTGATAGAATAAACCAAGATCTTTTATGCCTTTGAGATATTTGAGGATATTCATTACACCGACCATATACCTCTTTGTAGAGGATGCACTATGTCTAACTAATAGAGTAACTGCAAATGAAATATCAGGCCTGGTGCAACTTGCTAGATACATTAGTGCTCCGATGGCACTGAGATTAAGAACTTTAGGTCCCAGTATCTCTTCATTATCGGCCCTAGGTCTAAATGGATCTTTATTTCTATCAAGAAATCGAACGACCATAGGAGTCTTGGATGGTTATGATTTATCCATATTGAATTACTCTAAGATCTTTTGGATATATGCAGACCGATGTACCAGAATTGTCGAGGGAAAATGCTCAAATTGTAAACCTAAGCAAAATTTGGTTTTACCCAAATCTTTCATCTCACATTCCGTCTTTAGATGATTATTTGCCTCTTGTATGTCTTGTGTAGTTCCAATGATATTGAGATCATCGACATACACTAAGATGATGCAAAATCCCTTTGAGAATTTCTTTATGAATACACAAGGGCAATCATCATTGTTTGAGTAACCCTTTCGAAGAAGAAATTCACTTAATTTGTTGTACCACATTCTTCCCGATTGTTTTAAGCTATATAGTGACTTTTGTAATTTTACACAATACATGTTGTGATTTGCATTTGGATTTGAGATTTTAAGTCCATTAGGGAGTTTCATGTAAATATTCGAATCGAGTGACCCATATAAGTATGCGGTCACTACGTCCATCAACTGTATGGATAATTTTATTTATATTGCCAAAGATATTAAATACCAGAACGTTATTCCACTCATAACAGGAGAGTAGGTTTCATCGTAATCGATGCCAAGTCTCTGTGTAAACCCTTGTGCTACAAGTCTCGCTTTGTATCTCACCACCTCATTGTTTTTATTTCTTTTTCGAACGAAAACCCATTTTGCTCCCACAGGGAAAACATTGTGAGGAGTTGGCACTACTGAAGTAAATAGTTCTCTTTTCTTGAGCGAGCGCAATTCTGCCTCGATTGCTTCCTTCCATTTGGACCAATCCGAGCGCTTGAGGCACTCTGCCATGGACTTAGGTTCTGGATCCAATTGGAGGTTGTTAGCAATTTTCGAGGAGAATTAAATATCGACAACTATAGTCTTTCTATTAAAAGATTCTCCTAAACATATATAGTTTATGGAAATGTCATTATCATCTTCTAACTTATTGTGATTTCCCTCAGTTAGGATGTTTCGATGTCCCATCACTTAAATTTATGTGCACATTTTTGCTGGGTTGTGGATGTTGAGCATCCGATAAGTTTTTCTTGTTTTGAGATTGATTTGCATTTACTGTTTGAGGTACTAGTGTCCTCTGTTTCCGTGGACGCTTTTGAGAAGCTGGATCTTTTGTGACCAAAGTTCTCCCCTTTTTGCTCTCATTAGGGAATTGAGTGGTTTATTAGGTACCTCCACTCTTTCTCGCACATTAACCGTCGGAATATGTGATTTTGTTACACCTTTATGGTCACTAAACGCATCTGGCAGGTTATTTGCAATGTGTTACAAATTTATAATTTCTCTGAACTTCAGATTCAGATTCTTTAGTACGTGGTTCTAAGGATTGAATGCTAGTGACATTACAATCTATTTCTCGGCATTCTTTATGGTATTTTTCTTTACCTCCCCCTAATGCTAGGAAATTATCTTCATTGAAGATGCAATCAGTGTACCGAGCTGTAAATAAGTCCCCTATTAGGGGCTCGAGGTATTTAATTATAGACGGAGAATTATATCCCACATAGATCCCTAATTTTCTATGAGGGCCCATGGATGTACGCTGCGGTGGTGATATCGACACGTATACAACGCAACTGAATTGATGCAGATGGGAAATACTTGGTTCATTTCCACGTACTAACTGCAACGGGGAAGCCGTATGATATGCAGTTGGACAAATTTGAATTAATTCTGCGGCGTGTAAAACTGCATGACCCCAACAAGATGTTGGTAAATTTAAATTCTGTAAAAGTGATCAAGTAATTAATTTGACTCTTTTGATAAGAGATTCAGCCAAACCATTTTGGGTATGTACATAAGGTACAAAATGCTCTAAATTTATGTCTAATGCTAGGCAATAATCATTAAATGCTCGCAAAGTGAATTTTGCGACATTATCCATTCGAATGGTTTTTATCCTATGTTTAGGATAATTTTCTCTTAATTTCATAATTTGAGCAATTATTTTAGCCACTGAAGTGAGCCGAGGAGCCTAGTGATGTGCCAGCGCTACTACTTGATTGAGTGTCAGCACGTAGTTGTGCTTTCAGCAAGAATTTCACCGTTGGGAGCCGGTGCCTTTTGAAGCACTTTCACGTGTGAATCGAAATCGTCTTGCCGAACTCAAGACCTACGGAGACCTACCTATAGTGACGTCAAAGTACCAGTGAGCATGGAGGTTTGGTTAGGCTTGGTTTCTTGTGGATAATAAACACATATGTGACCATCTTGTAGATGCATCGATGAGAACCATGAAATATCTAAATGGTCTAGATAATGGCTGAATTGGACCACATATATCTCCTTATTGTGTTCAAAAAAATTAAGTGGTTCATTTTGGATCTTAAGATGAGAGGGTCTTGACCACATATATCTCCTTGATTGCGTTCAAGAAAATTAAGTGGTTCATTTTGGATCTTAAGATGAGAGGGTCTTAAGATTAATTTCCCCGTAGCACATGCGATGTACACAAAATCTTAGGATTTGGGAAATTTTACAATTTTTAAATTATGACCAACAGAATTTTCAATAATTTTTCTCATCATCCCTATGCCGAGATGACCAAGGCCATCATGCCAAACCTTCAAATTTGTCAAGATATCGAAAAACTACTTTACACGCAACATGTTTAATCGGTCTGATGTATGTGTAGTACAATCCATAAGATAAAGAATGAATTTTCTCAAGTATTCATTTTTCATATCTGTCATTTTTAATGATGAGAAGATTTTCATCATTGCTCTCAACACTAGTTTCAACGTGGAAACCATTTTTATGGATAACTTTAAAACTTAGTAGGGTGCGAGTTGAATCTGGATACAAGAGTGCATCCTCGATTGTTATTTTCATACCCATGGGGAGAATGATTGTGGCTTGACCAGAGCCAATGATTATGGCATCGCGTCCCGCAATAGTCATAACATTTCCTTTACTCTTTTTCAGATTTTGGAAATATTTCATTTTCCTTAAAATTGTGTTAGTGGTGCAACCATCCACTAAACATATTTCCTCCTCCATTGGATTGTCTTGAAAATTATATATAAAGTAAAAGAGAATTCATTACGAACTTAATTTATATAAAACACATACATCATATATTTAACTATTATGTCTGAGGTACATAATAATACAATACAATAATAGACGATATAGTACGTCTTTTACTACTTAGTACGTACAATATAGGCTAATGACATAATTCATGGATAAATCGGAGACTAATTGATGTCTCTATACATGTCTTGGGAATTGAATTCCACAAGCATATCGTCAAGGTCCATGGGGTCATCATCTTTCTTGGCTTGTTCTTGATTCTCCTTCTGAGGAAGAGTTTGAGAACATCATACCTCTAGAGTAATGTCTGGTTGTTCGTTGAAGTGAGTTTCAAATTTCACCCCTTGAACTTGTTTGCCTTTGCCCTTGGATTGGAGATACAACTCGACTAGGTGCTTTGGAGTACGACATTTCTTTGTACAATGATTTGTACATCCACATCTATGACAAACTTGAGAGTTGTCTTTCTGATCATTTTTCTGAAAACGACCTTTGCCCTTGTCAAGCTTGTTGTATTTTTGCTTGTTGTTTTATTTCTACTTTCCTTTGAACTCTTTATGGTTCCTCTTACGACCATGAAATTGGTTCTGAGTATTGGAGTGAACTTTAGGATTGCCATAGTGCCTGTTGGGCGACTTTGATGATTCTTCATAAGAAGTTTATCATGCTTCTCAGCTTGGAGAAGCGTGTAAATCAACTCAGAATATTTGGTGTATTTTTGTTGGCGATATTGCTGTTGCAATATGCGCATGGAGGGATGAAAAGTACACAAGGCTTTCTTGATCAAATCGACGTCTGAAATAGCCTTGTTGCAGAATCTCAACTTAGCGTTGATTTTATGGATGACGGAATTGCAAGCTGCCATGGACTTAAAGTCCTGGAAACGAATGTTGGACCATTTCATTGTGCTTCAGGAAGCATGAACACTCTTTGTTGGTCATAACTCTCCTTGAGGGAGGTCCATAGGGCTAGTGAATCTTCTTCCATTAGATATTCAGTTTTGAGATATGGGTAGAGGTGATGCCGCATAAAATGCAAAGCTACATATTTTGATCTTTCTGGTAGAGCCTTCTCACCTTCTTGAGGTGGATTTATGGTAGCACCAAGACCACGGCCTAATAAATTAATTTTAAAGTCCATGGCCCAGGTCAAATAGTTGCTCCCATCTAGAGCAAGTTCGGCAAAATCCTTTTTGGATATGTCTGCCATTGTCCTGCATGAATGATCATGATTGTATTAATTTACTTGAGAGTAAATTAAAAAAAATTAATGATGCAAAAGGTTGCGCAAAATTTGGGTTAAGATGATTCTTTAATGACCCAGTATAGATATTCGATATAGTATAGGACATAAAATTGTCGCTAATATCTTTGGACTTCATTTACGAGGAAATGAGTGATGCTACAATCACCGTAAAAAATATAGACTCTATACTTTTGAATTTTGGTTATGCACTTTGAAAGTAATCACCGCAAAGCAGCGTAGACCTCTCAATAATGGGGGAGGTAAATCGCTGCTATTATCATGGACTCCGTTGCAAAGAATGGGCGATACTACAATAGCAGCTGATGATATACACTCCATTACCTTATGCTTTGTCAAAATTTTAGAAGATAATCACTTAAATATGCGCAAATTTGCATAAATTTTCCGCAAAGTTTAAAGCAAAATGAGCTTTAAATAAGAATTATAAGCAGAAAAAAATAACATTGCAATAATAAAATAAAGTGATTGCAAATGAATAAAGAAAATGCATAATATAAACTACAATATATTATAGTATTATGGAGGTAATACACACTTAATGCATGATTACATATTGATATATGCAATATACTAAGACCTGAGGGTTTGAAATATAAAATTACGTAAAGCTTGAGGGCTAATATGCAATTCAGTAAGAATCTTGGGTCTAAAATGCAATTAACAGTAACCTGAGGGCTAAACTGCAAAATTGCAATGCTATACTTCAACTGGCTGTAAATTTGTAATTATACGAAAACTGGGGGGCTAAACTACAAATATACAGCCCCAGCCTGTTTTTGCCTGGATGGTTTTGCTGGCCCACTTGGCCCGTTATGGCGGGCCGGCCTGTTGGCCTGGCCTTGGCTCTGGTGGCCCGTGAGGCCTGTTAGGCCAGTTAGGCAGGCCGACTAGCCCACCCAGCCCATGTTGGGTATTTAGGCCGGGCGGTTAGGGTTTCCTCTAACCGCCATCATTGTCGGGCTGTGGAGGGAGGCAGGCCTCCGAGCGCCGCCGCTTGAAGCCGCCAAATCGCATCGGCGGCTGGTGATGTGCCGGTTGCCAAGGAGGAAAGCCGCTAAAGGGAAGCCGCCGGAGCTGGGTGCCGGGTTGTGGCTTGATGGAGTTGTCGCCGTGGGGGGATGCGCCGTGCCGGCTGGGAAGGCCGTGGCCACCGGGCTGAGGCCGGTCGCCGCCGCCCGCGTCACGCCGCCATTGCCGATGGAGAGGTCGCACGGGGCGGCGCCGCCGGAGGATGGTGCCTGGAGGTAGTCGCCGGGGAGGCGCTGGAGGGAGCCGAAGCCTGGTGGATGGCTGGCCGCCGGTGCCGTAGGAGGAGAGGGGCGCGGGGAAGCCGCGCCAAACGTGGGCGCCGCGCGTGGATGTGCCACCGGGCTGAGGCCGGCTCGGGCGGATGCTGCCGCTTGTGGTTGGGGCGCGGAGTCTGCCACGGCCGTGTTCGTGGCTCCCCGGTCGGAGGACGGTGAGCGGCGGAGGAGGGCCGGACGGGGTGCGGCAGTTCATCAGGCGCTGGGGAGGTGGGTGCGGTGGCTTCGCCGCCGGGGCCGCCGGTTGATGGAGTCTCGCCGGAGAGCGCCGCTGGGCTGAGGCCCCATGGGAGACGACACGGGTGGTTGCCGACCATCGCTTGTGCCATGAGGACGAGGCGGCGTGAGCATCTTGCGGTGGTCGGCGTCTCCGTTGTTGGTGGCGTGGGTAGAGGGATGGCGCCGGTGATAGACGCCGTGGATGCAACCGAAGAGGCGGGTGCCGGTACTTCCTATGCTGCGACAAGGAGGCGGCAAGGTGCCACGATCCTGGCTGCTATCGTCGGAGGACAAAAATTGCGGCGTTGACGACGGTTGCGATGAGGTCGACGACGATGCTGTCGTGGTGGCGAAGGCAATGGGGGAAGAAGCGCGGTGATAGCGACATCTGTTCTCACAAGAATGGTGAGGATTTGCTGAACTATTCCTTTGGCCATTGATCCTTACACGGTTGTTTTCCTTTCCTGTTCGTGCTTCTTCAAAGTTTGCCGGAGTTCTTGCGCTACTTGGCCAGATTGCTCTCGGTAAAGCGAAGTGCTGATGACGTATTGCGGTTCAACTAGGAAGCAAAGATTGAGACAACAACTGGACCTAGAGAGTTGTAATCATTGTATTAATCTTTCTGATGCATTACATATATATACAAGTCTAAGAGACGGCAGTTGTAAACCCTGAAGCATCATTAGCAACCATTAATGAGGGTTACTAATTGATCAACCGTCGTGTCTCTTCCGGAGAGATGTGTCGGTTCATAATACGGGGCTTGCCCAAATTAGATTGTCGCATGGGAGGGCCGAACCGACAGCCCGTGTGGGACCCGAACAAACCACCAAACCTCGTTCGCACGTTGATCCAAAATAACGCGTGTCATTGTTCGTTGTTAGTTCATACGAGTTAGTTTGTATCTATTCGTCGTTCGTTCCTTGAGTGACTGTATTTGTTCAGCCGTGTATCTATTTCGTGTTTCATTTGAATTACTGTGCTCTATATGATAAATCTTTTAAAACAAGTACTATATAGCTTATGTTATAAAATTATTAGTTGCCATCATGTTGAAATTTACAGGCTTCGTCACATAGAGTAGGTATCCTGTTTGGTGGAGTTACTCTATAATTTATTGTGAGTAAATTGTTAGCAAATGACACCTAGACTTGTTATAGGATTTACTTGCAATGACGATGTTGCTAGTAGTGGAGACTTAAGAGGGTTACTACGAGATCGACTAGTAGTAAGTTACTAATAGTGGACACCTAGAGTTATTACTTGACTTATTTGCTATGAATAAGTTATTAGCAGTGAACACCTAGACTTGCTTTTTGATTTACTTTCAATAACGATGTTGCTAGTAGCAGACACCTATAATTGCTACTTGATTTACTTATTGTGAACAAGTTGCTAGCAGTGGATGCCTAGACTTATTAGCTGATTTTCTTTCAATAACAATGTTGCTAGTAGCGGACGCATAGAGTTGCTACCTGATTTACTTATTGTGAACAAGTTGTTAGCAGTGGACACCTAGACTTATTATTTGATTTTCTTCAATAACAATATTGTTAGTAGCGGACCCTTAGAGTTCCTACCTGATTTACTCGCAGTAAGTAGCTAGAAGCGTTTATCTAGACTTGCTATCTAATTTGCACGTAATGATGGCGTTGCTAGTAGCTTATTGCATCTCCAGCAGGGTTTCCATATAGCCATCTATCTTCATTTTGGATGTTAGAGGCTAAAATGTGCCCTCTAACAGAGCCTTCATCACACCATCCAAAAATAGAGGGTCTCCACCCCGTGCTACAGAGCCTCCAAATTTGGAGGGCCTCCCAGCCACTCCATACGGCTATGAAGCGGGACCCACTTGACATAGAGAGAGTAGAATATAGAGGGTGAAATATAGATGTTCTGTTAGAGTGGTCGAATGATATGAAAGGAGGAAATTTCTGGTTGACCCTCCATCTCCGGGATACGGAGGGTCAATTATGGAGACTTTGCTGAAGATGCTCTTACACCTAGAATTGTTACATGAATTATTTGCAGTGAGTAAGTTGCTAATAGCGGGGATCTAAAGTAGCTACCAGTTTTTCAGTTAGTTGCTAATTGACTTTTTGGGTGTTGCTACCTTCTCTTAGTGTGTTGCTGCTCCCATTTTTAGTGAGTTGTAACCTTTTTACCCGTGGATTGTGATTTAGCGAGCTACGAGTTCTTACTGATTGAAAGCGAAGTTGCTACCTGGTTTTACCTTTGAGTGGCTACACTATCTGACACCTAGAGTTGATTGGTGAGAAAAAAATTCAAAAACATATTTAATATATGGACCTTGTAAGCTCCTCTTATTGGTCAAAATCGTGCTTACGGAACATAAATTGAACAATTGGTTTGAGAAATATAAGCATTTAAAGAAAAAATAACGGACAAGTACAACTCAAGTTCAACTATCAAGTAGTATGTTGTTTGTTCTAGTTTCCTTGGTAAACCGTGTGGACAAAACAGCTGTAGCATAGCGGCCTTGAGAGTATTCTCGATTCGAGAAAAACAAAAATTGAGAGCATTAGTACATAGAATCCATCTTCGATAAAAACCAGGAGCTCCCGCGTGCTAATGCGCTTCCGAAAGCACGTTAGTCGCCTCTAGCTTATATACATAGAGAAATACAATCATCTCTTGAAGGGTAAAGAACCATGACAGAAATTTAAGTGCTCAGCCAAACCAATATAAATTGGGTCAAGCTAAATAATGGGATATCAATCACTGGAACGTAATTGAGATAGTCAAAAGTATAAAGGGAACAATATCATTATTGTGTACGTGGTAAATCAGAATTGAAGAGTAAAAGTTCTAACTGACATGAACAAAATGTGATGGTAATGAAGATCTAGGGCATATTTGGTGGATAGTTAGGTGGATGGATTATAGTTATCTAGTTGATACTCTGATGAGACAGTAGCCTGATCTTTTAGTGAGACGAAAGTAGCTAACGGTTTGGTGGAGTTTGACTTTGACGATCCGACTATACCGTATACGACGATACGCCTTAACAATCACTAAACCAACCTCCGAGAGTTATTGACCTTGCCGTAGGCACGATTAACCTGAACAATAAAGTTCGAGTCCTGCAAACAACTGAAGAACCAGCAAGAACTATGATAAATTGCAATATGAAATTGCGAGTATTAAATTGGCACAAGAGATAAAATAAAATGTATTGGGATTCCATTGGCGATCTAAACAAGACGGTAGTCCTACACGACTAAAGAGAGAATCTTAGAGATATATAAAGAGAAGAGGTGATCTGTTTCAGAAATAGTCACGGACTAATTTGACAATTGCAGTCTGCTCGTAAGGAATTTGGAGATGAGGTCAGACAGGTTGGAAAGAGCACGAGATAAACTTTCCAAAGAGTCAAAGATCACCCAAATCGGAGTTCGTATGCTCGAGATATAGATGTTTGAAGTCAGAACTGTCTCAGCAATTCAAATCAGAATCCAAATCTTGTGGGACTTGATCTCTGACTCTTCTTGGAACAACAGTGACGTCGGAGAACTCTTTATACAGCACCAGTCCATGTTTTCATTCCTTGCTTCTCCCAAAAGTTTGAATTTGAATCCTCGCTTGTTCTTGAAAATCTTGATAAACCTTCTTTTGTTCTTCGTAGCATTAGCAATGAACGTAGTTAAAATAGCAAAGTAGAGATGACAGCAAGTATATCCATGTGAATTATATTTTCATCATCCTCTCTTCCTTAAAAATAAAACCGCCCTCAACCTTGCATAAGCTGAAAACTATCCAAGAGCAAAGAAAAACATATGCACCGATAGAATGCATCGAGTGGTGTCAATCGTAACATATGCACTGATAGAATGCATTGTGCTGAAGCAAAATAACAAAATATACCTCTTGGAATGCACTGTGCTGAAGCAAAATAATAGAATATACCTGTCGGGCAGTCATATAGCAGTACACAAAATTCGCCTAATGACAGGTTTAACATTTCAAATTATTACCATGAGCAACTTAAACATGGCAAAATGGCTATAAGAATAGTAAATCCGTACATACTACTTAGTTGCACGAAATTCCTATTCGTATTTTTACCCAAAGAACAGGCATGAGCGAATGCTTACAAAGATCATATCAGCGTTGCCCTAACTACGATTAAAACAACTTGCAGAAATTAACTATTGGGGTCCAGTACACACTGCTTCTCTTTGTCTAAAAAAAAAGTACTCATTGCTTCTGATATCCAGATGCAGCCTGAAGCCTGCCAGCCGTGTTCGACGCGGCTCTTTCTTCAGCGTTAGGCGCTCCGGAAATAAATCCACATGCCCTTTCAACACAATCATGTTTGCCCAGATGGCCCAAATCAACAGGGATTTCTGAAAGCTCCATCCTCTCGCTGGCACAAATACGAAAGGAAAATTTCAAGTCCACAGGTACAACAGAACCATCCATGAGAACGCGAATGCGCTAAACAATTGACTTGATCATGTTCATGGCCAACGAGTTCTTCCACGCATAAGGCAACAGGATGTTCCCTTAGTAGATACCAGATGGAGGTCGAGATGCTGGTCAAACTGTGGGATGGATTTGCAGCCGGCGTACTCGGACTATGTGGTCTACAAGTGAAATGTGGAAGAACGTACATCTCAACCTGTGACAATAATAGGTCAATTTTGTTAACAGTAAACAGAAAATAAGTAGATTAGCTGGGCTAGAATCACAAGATTTAGGAGGGAGGAGTGCACACATGGACGCGAGCGCGCACTGCGTCCACCGATCAATATGATACTTTTGCAACGAACAGATCTGTTCCATCGGTTTGAAAGCCTAATACACCATCGGAGGTGCAAAATTGTATCAGGAATACTCATGCCCCTATATCTAAAATCCTAAACAGAACACAACTGCCAAATCGCAGTTTTAAAGAACCGAAACATATCTGCAATAGTGCAATACCAATACTACAATATCTAAAAGCATGTACCGGTGCCAAATCGGAATTCTAAACACCTGGATAATTTCTTATCGTGCTAGAGTTTGATCAAGAGAGCGAAAGAGAATTCATCACATATCTACACTTATCTCCGCATTCAGACTTTTTCTTTTTAGGGATCTCCGCGCTCAGATTTGAAGTCCAACGGAACATAAACTCACCTATTGGCCCAGATGGAATTAGCACACAACACGGCCTGTCTCCTTTTTTTTTGATGGAATTAGCACGCAACACGGCCTGTCTCCTAATAACAACTCGGCGTGCCGGCCTGACGTGATGCCCATGCTGCGATGCGTGCCGTGCCGCGGGATCGGGTCCAAGTGGAGGTGGGAGCGCACGGGCCGAGTCTGGTGCGCAGCGAAGGAACGGCCATCGGACAAAACGGCAGACATCGTGGACACGCGGTTTTGATTCCGATTTCCTGACGATCGCGCAGGCGATCCAGAGCCGCTGGATCGCGCGCGCTTTTGCCCCAGTAGGCCCAGACGGGTGATGGAAGAAGCCCAGGCGTGCGAGCCGGTACATTAATTTCGACACTTTTTAGTTTTGCATTTATATGTTTAGTTGAAATTAAACTTCTAATAAAAAATATCTTTAATGTTAGCTTAAAAAATAAAAATATATCTTTAATGTTCTCATTTATTTCTTTGATTATTTATCTCTCTATCTAACAGCTTCGTCAAGCTACAACAGCTTGAATTGATTCATGTCATGTTGATCCATACTAGGGCAACTCCTTTGTAAGCTCCTTCAAAAGAAGTACCATTACTTAGCTTTAGTTTCCCTTTTCTCTCAGATCATCCTAAACGTTCGGTACAATGGAGAGGGGTTGCACAGGTAAAGGGCTCGGCATTGCACAGCTAACCTTGCTGATCAACTCTACCACTGTGGTAGCCGACACTAGCTCCTGCGGCTTGCCAGCATCGTCATGCATCTCCTCAGTTGCGGACTTTCTTCTTGCCGCTTGATGCACCGAAGACGTTCATCATGCGCGTTGCGTTGAAACCGCCGCTCTTCTTGGAAGGAGACATCAATCCAAACTCCGGGGAGGGGGCCGTGGGCTCCATCCAGGGCACCACAGGCACGGTTGAGGTGTCAGGTGAAGCCACCACACCTCAACCCAGCATTGTCACTGGCTTGATAGGCTCTACAAGCATGTCGGTCCTTGTGCACTCCTCCACATCCTGGGCCCCTCTCGACCTTCGAAGATTCCCCGCTCTAAAATAAAGTCTATTTGGAGCTTCTTCCAAAGAGGTTAGGATTCTAGTTTCAATTGGATTTGTCCCGGTAAGATCATTAACAACTGATAGACTGCCTGAACAGGGCATGCTCTCCCCTCTGTGTATCGAGAGAAAGAAACAACTTCCTAATTCCAGTTTCTTGCATTTATACCTATGATATCCACGCTAAAGATGAGGACTTTCTTTTGCAATTCATATCAGCCTGAATGAGGAAGTAGAGTCAGTTTCGTTCAAAAACTAGGCCGAAGATCTGACAGAGGTTGACTTGTTGGCTTTGAGTTGCCACCTCTATAGTTGATTGCTAACCAAAGGACAGTGACAGCCAATAAGTGCTCTTGTGGCCTTGAGTCCATTGCGAGTACAATCATCGGGATGTCCCTATAGAAGCAATGACCACGTCCCTGATGTGTATGGAGGGCTCCGAAAGGGTAGAGAGGACAAGGGATGACAGCGAACGAGCGTGGTCATGATGAGAGAAATGGCCAAAGAGGTCTATTGTCCTCTCTTCCGCAAAGCCAACGCCAGCATAGCCAGCGGTCGCGGTAAGGGGGTAGGCGACCGCAACTGTGCTAGTGCACGAGCAAGCCTTCCAATGGCAGCCTCCACCCACTCTAGGAAGCCCTCCGTCTGTGCTAGCCAACTCTGCATGGACACCACCATGTCGTGCAGGGGCCAAACCACCTCTTCCAAGCAAAAGGAGGCTAGGCCCTGCAGCTCGATGCGCAACAGCTTTGCCTGCACTGCGAAGAGGGACTACAGTGTCACCTCTTCCGTGACCGTTGTGCTAGTAGCCGCTGTATAGTCGACCGACATGGTGGTACAAGACTTCCGAGGGCATGGGAGGGTGCGACTCTTGCACACAGTAAAAAATGCAGCAATCGAGGCCCATGATTGCAATGGTCAACATGGGAAGGCTGGAGGCGAGCGAGAGTGATGACGAGGATCTTGACTAGCAGGCGGGCGTCGATGGCAGTCAATCTTGTGATGGCCAGAGCGGAAACGGGCAAGAAACCTAATGGAGTCGCAGCAAGCAGTGACAAGGTGGTCGGGTGTGAAGTAGTGGAAACACCGTCCACGTGTTCTCCTCATGAAAGCAAGGTTTTATCCCCTCCCTGATAGGGGAAGGAGACGACCTGTCCTGATGTAGTCGGTGCCACTCGCACACCTCCTCCCATCCTTGCTCCTCACGTAGCGTTGCGATGTGCGCCTTAGAGGTCACTACCTCCAGACCTAGATCTAAGCTATCAGATGGGTTAGGGGAGCTAGGAAGTGGAGGTGGTAGGGAGCTGAGGTGGTTGGGGAGGGGACAACGGTGGTAGGGAAGGCCATGGAGCATGGTTTAGATGTGGGATGAGCTCAGGAGCAGAGCTAGGCGGCAATTGTGGCCGTGGCGACATCGTCGCGAAAGTACATGGGCTTATGGCGTATTTTGTAGGATATTAATCTTTAGATAATTTTTTTATAGAGGTTTTCTGTTTTGTAGGATACAAACAACTTCTTGTTCGTGTCACGGGATGCTGGAAAACCATAATGGAAAAGCTCCACGCCTGATTCACTGAGTTCGTGCTTAATAGGATATATTGAATTGTGGCGTTAGCCAAAATTGAGATGTCATTCCTGCTGGACTATGCAACAATTAGGCTTTTCATGTTAGAAATTTTTTAAGGATTATTTGATTCATTCTCGCAAAAAAAAAGGATTATTTGATTCAAAGAAAATTTATAGGATTTTAATCTTTATAAATTTTTTATAGAGGTTGTTTGATTTACAGTATAGAAATAGCATCTATTTTGTGTCACAGGATCTTGAAAAACCATAATGAAAAAGACTCACACTTGATCCATCGAGCTCGTGCTTAATAAGATAGATTGAATTGTGATGTTAGCCGAAATTGAGACGCGGTGCCTGTTGGACTATGTAAAGATTGGGCTTTTCTTGTAAGCTGGTAATAGTTTTAAGATCCCTTTGATTCAAAGAAATTTTTTTAAACAATTATATAATTTTAATGTTTAGAAATATTTTTTAGAGGTTATTTGATTCGTAGGCTTAAAAATCTTAGAAAATTTTCATATAGGTCACTTTGCGATCTATTTCAAAGGAACATTTCCATGGAATCTAACCTTGTTTCTATAACTATTATGACATACACTAAACTTCTAAATAAAATTTTCACGTTTTTCCTCTAGTGCAACAAAACAACTTTTAGTATTTATTCTCGTGTTTTTAATACAACATATCATAATATCTAATTTTTATTTTTATTTATTAGTGTATTTTGAGAACTACGAATCAAAGGCCCTCGAAGACGGTGATATTAGGCATCAATCAAGTTGACTGATTCGATCAGTCGAAAATAACCTGCGTTTGTCCCGAACCGGCCGGCCGGAAAGCCCTTCCGTTCCACTCGCAGAAAGACCACCCATCAGCTCGACTTTGACGTTAGGCAACCACCAGTTCGTGGTGCTGCTTTCCTTTCAGCTCCATCATCACCCCCCCTAAATCCTAATATATGGTGCCGTTGACAGGCACGGCCCCGAATTAACACCCGTCAGTGTCCCCGATCAGATGCGCCGCTTTCCTGACCGGTGGACGCGGACGCAGCAACACTCTGCTCCTGTTTCGCCGATCGGACCGCGTACGTGCAGCCCAACCTCCCCGGTGGTGATCGACGACGACGGCTCGGGCGGCAATCATTGCGCCTTGATGACCCCCAGTGACGCGTGGTCGTCAGCCCGAGCTGACACGGCAGGGGAGCGTGCAGTGTGCGGGTGCGGTGTCAGTCGGGAGCGGAGTGGGAGAGGCCGTGATACGCGGTTGGGTCGTTTTCCGGGCCAAATTCCCCGCTCAGCTCGTCATGGGGCGCGATCTGGACGGGAGTTGAGGCGGGCCGGTCCTCCGTCCTCTCCTACGACGTCGCTGTTCCCACGTCCCCTGTGCCGTTTGAAGGCCGAGACATGGCGCGATTGGTACTTGCTCCCGCGACGGTGGTGTTTGTTTTTTCATTTTCTTTTCTAAGCAACAACCTAATTTTATCAATTAAATAAAAAATAGTACAATACAGATTAAAGAAACTGAAACAAACACAAAGTATAAAGACTCTTGATAAAAATAAAAGTCATATCGAGATCCTTTGGAGCCATCGGGTGTGTTTGGTAGAGTGCATCCCCTCATCTATTCTCTTCTCAACCCACTTTTCAGTGTTTGGTAGGATGTATGGGCTCTCTCAGCCATGCCCACCTCAACCCACCAAAGCCTCTCAGCCATGCCCAGGAGAGAACCCCAAGTGGAGGTTCTCTAGTCAGCATGGCTGACCTCAACTCACCAAAACCTCTCAGCAAAGCCTCTCAGCCATGTCTAGACCACAGATACAGCCCACCAAACAAGATCTCAACTCAGCATGTCTCAGCATATACAGGATACCAAATACTGTGCAGTTGTATGCGTTCAGCATGTCCAGACTCAGCCTGTATCAGGAGAGATAGCCATGCTAAAGACATACAGGCTACCAAACACACCCATCATTTTCAGCTCCGTCCTTTGCATCTTGGTGTTTCTCTAAATCTTCGATGAAAAAAATAGATAAAATCTACGTAAACTAGATTAGTCTTCAAGGTTTTCGAGAGTGCATGAGCCTCCCATCCCAAAAAGTGTGAATCTAAAACCGTTAAATGTATTGTAACTAAGATTTAGGGTGGTTAGACATGATCGAGTCAGAGCCATAAAAATGCTATTTCGTTAGACATGGTTTGAAGCCATGAAAGCAACCCTAAATGCTAAACCAAACGGACCCATGATTAGTTTGCTGGATGGGTGGTTAGACATGATCGAGTCAGAGCCATAAAAATGCTATTTCGTTAGACATGGTTTGAAGCCATGAAAGCACAACGGACCCATGATTAGTTTGCTGGATGCCTAGCTAACAACTCTCAACTGTCGTCACCGCGTGATTTAGAAGAATATAGCATAATAGGAGTATATGATATCACCTATATTATACGCATTGCTCACAGACCTATCCACAATATTGTCCATCCAACTATAGGAGACATACCGTTGCAAACCAATACAAATCCAGTTATCCAACGATATCCCCACATATCATTAGAGAATTTGGGTAGTAAACGCAATAATCGCATCGATCGATTGTCAACTGAAGATTCGATCGGTGGTTCACCTGATCGAGTAGGCAGTGATGATGCATACACCACTAATTCAATTCTTGTACGCCATCACAAATCTGTCTCGCCAAAAATAAAAAGGAGCACTGATTTGTGAAGAAATATGTGAGCAAACAGTTGTACACTCAATGAATAAAAATCTCCAGGCTTCCTTAAAGAAAAGAAATAAGTCAACACATATATCAAACCAACTGGTCCCTTGCACACGAAAATTAGAATGCACAGTTGGGTTATGATGACCTGTTTTGCCTAACTTAACTGTTACATATGTGTAGCCTGCATAAAGTTGGCTTCTTTTCCGTAAAACAATCTCGAAAGATACGTGGATAAACCTAAAATCTTAATTGCCCTTTGGCTACATTTGCAAAATTGAGATTTACTGATGTATAATTTCTTCAAGCGAACGGCTGGAGACCTACGACTAAACTGCTCAATGAATGCTGAAGACGTTGCTGTTTTCCTTCATCTTTTGTTTATTTCTATTCTTTAGTTCAACCTACAGCTTCAGGTGTCTGCTTGCCAGCGTTTTGTTTGTTGTCCTCTGCTACTTACGGATGTTTCATTTTGCTACTATGTAGCTCCCTGTGGTTTTTATTAATGGAAATCGGAGGTCTCCTTCTCTCGCTTAAAAGAGATATATAATTTACTGAAAAGAAGTTCTTCAGTGTCGTCTCTCCAGTGGAATAAAACTGAACTCTCATATGCATTAGAAAAAAATCCATATCTATCAGTGAAAAATTTCGCCATTCCAGCATATATCTATGATATGGACCCATAATGTCACAGACACGGTGGGTGGTAAATATGAATCCATGAACTCTCCGGTGGCAAGTCTCCACTAACTCGTGCTGTTGACTACGTGACTTTTAGACGACAAAGACGGTGACAGAAATAGCAATAACACTACCACAGAAAACTTAACAGTAGACACCTCATCATTAGCGAGCAACGGGAACTCTGTGATAACAACATCACAGATGGTCTAGAAATTAAATTGTTTGTGATGACTTATCCCGGAGCGGACTGATCGATCCTGGATAGTCATCAAAGACGGCCACATACTTGACCCGTTTGTGATGATGCATTGCACCCGTCTGTGATGTGTGATGACAACACAGACGTACAAGTATCTACCTGTCTGTGATGGCTATTCTAACACAGACGCGCAGGTATTTGCCCATCTTAGACAGATTATTACAAAAGCTATAAGTGGATTCCTATCTGGGATGAGTATTATCTTTTAGACAGAAGAGAGCTTGTATCTGTTTGGACCTAACTGATCTATTGGAGGGGGAGCTGCTGCTGCGATTTTGAGGCGATTTTTAAGCTGCTGCTATTGCTGCTCCAAGGTTAGTAATTTGTGTTTTCCTCTAGCTCATCCCTTCTTCTTCTTGTATGGGGGCATCAATTCCCCCTCATCTTCTTGTAGCTTAGATGGTATGGTGGTATGCTTAGGAATTTAATGTTTACGTACTGGATCAAAGTTGGATGTACGGTGATAATCGTATGGACCCAGGGTACTTGACGGGTGTGTCTGAATTCATAAGAGCCGCCTCAGATGATAAGTTGAGAAAGAGTGTGGAATTTATGTTTTGTCCATGCATTGATTGAAAGAACGAGAAGATGTATAAGCATCCACACTAGATCTAGGGATACTTGATTTGGAGAGCTTTCATGGGGAATTACACACGTTGGAATCATCACAGTGAAAACAGGAAGTAAATGAAGTCAACAATATGCCGAATGTCTTCGAATCTGATTTCAATTCCGATATGGGCGACGAGGATATGCTTTCCAATGATGGCAATGATCTAGACTAGATGCTGCAGGATGTAGAAAGGAAAGACCTTGGTAGGAAGGAGTATGCTAAATTCTTGAGCCTGATGGAGGATGCAGAGAAACCTTTATGGGTGGGATGTAAGCCGAAATACACACAGTTGTCATCCGTGTTTGAATTGCTGAAACTGAAAGCAAGCAGTAGTTAGTCTGACAAGACTTTCACAGCGCTGTTAGTTCTCTTCAAGGACACGCTTCCTGTAGGTAACGTGTTTCCCACAAGCATGTACAAAGCCAAAAAGATTCTCTGTCCTCTAGGATTAGAAGTAGAAAATATACATGCCTATTGACACTATTGTATCCTATTCTGTAATGATTATACAAACTTGCATCAATGTCTAGTATGCAAGGCATCTCAACACAAGAATTAGAAAGAAGATGACGGTGACATTGACGATGAGGAGGCGGTGAAAGGACCTCCGGCTAAGATGGTGTGGCATCTGCCTATCATTCCTCATTTGAAACGTATGTTTGCGAACCCAAAGACGGCGAAACTACTCTGTTGGCACTCGGATGAGCGTAAGGACGATGGAAAATTATTACACCCTGTCGATGCAATCTAGTGGAGAACCATCGGTAGGTTACACCCACGTTTCGGTACAGAGCCGATGAATATAAGGTTTGGAATAAGTACTGGCGGAATGAATGCCTTCGGTAACATGAACAGCCAACGCAACACTTGGCATGTGCTTCTCTGTATGTACAATCTTCCTCCTCGGTTGTGTATGAAATGAAAGTACATCATGCTACGGTAGTTATTCAAGGGTTGAAACATACTTATTCAAGGGTTGAAACAACCTAGGAATAACATCGATGTCTACCTAGCACTAGTCAAGGAAGAAATAAAAACAATGTGAAGAGAAGGGTTAATGTCTAGAATACATACAAATAAGATGAATTCACTCTATGCACCTTGCTGTATTGCATCACACATGATTATCTTGCAAACGGTAACATGTTTGGCCAGACTTTAAAAGGATCCCACGCCTGTGTCAAATGCATGGACAAAATGTCAAGTTTGTGGTTATACAACTGCCACAAAACCGTGTACATGGGCACCGTAGGTTCCTGCCAGAAAAACATATACCGAAAGATGAAGAATGCCTTCAACGGAGAAGAGGAGCACGGTACACATCCAAAACTAAAACCCAACCAAGAAATTTATGATAATGTCAAAGATATTAGTGTTGTGTTCAGATAGGGACAGAAATTGAGGTAGAGCATCTGGAATAAGAAATCAAATTTTTTGCGACTTACCTTATTGGCCTGATCTACAAGTGTGTCACTGCATCAATCTAATGCATGTAGAGAAAAATGTATGTGAAAGCCTGATCGGTCTCTTACCGGACATTACAGGAAAAACAAATGATGGTGTGAAGGTACGGCTTGACATGGTAGAAATGGGCATCAAATTTGAGTTAGCACCGAAAAATAAGGGTAAAGGCTGAGTCAGGCTTCCACCAGCTAGTCACTTGCTGGCCCTTAAGGAGACGAAAGCATTGTGCGAGATCTTTCATGCTGTGAAGGTTCCGTCTGGTGATTGTGCCAACATCAAGAAGCTTTTTTGATGAAAGATTTGAAATTAATCAGCATGAAGTCTCACGATTTCCATGTGATGATGATACAAATCCTCCATATTGCAATTAGAGAGATTTTGCCGCCAAAGGTCTGAGAGACAATCACGAGCCTATGTACCTTATTCAACCTAATTATCAGAAGTTTATCGAACCTCTACGCCTAAAATTTTTGTAGGAAGAGGTAGTGACGATACTATATCAAATGGAGATGTATTTCTCTCCTCGTTTTTCAATATCATGGTCCATCTCATTGTTCACCTGGCAATGAGATATTGATGTGCGAGTCCACGTTTCTACGCAACATGTACCCATTTGAGAGATACATGGGAATTCTAAACCACTATGTGTGTAACAGATCTCGACCAGAGGGTAGCATGATAGAAGACTATGCAATTGAAGATGTTGTTGAGTTCCATGTGGACTATATGTCTCATACGCAGCCGATTGGTGTACCTCGATCTCAACACGAGGGGAGGCTAAAGGGTCAAGGGACACTCAAAAATGGACCAATCATTCCTACTAAGCATGCCCATACTTTATCCCATTTCACAGTCTTGCAACACACAACTAGTGTCTCCATACATCAAAGAGCACAATCAAATGCTGCGTCAAAAGAATCTAAAAGCAACTAATACTTGGATCATGAAAATGCACAACACAGGGTTCAACCAATGGTTCAAGGACCGACTAGCAGGTGTTGCTGACATGCTAACATGGTTGGCAAGGAAACCAACATTTACAGTCATGACATTGCAAGCATATGAGGCAAACGAGTACATATTTTATACGAAGGCTCAGGACGTGAAGAGCACATACTAGAACAATGGTGACCGTATAGAAGCCTTGAATACCAATGGATCAAAGGACAACTACTATGGTTTCATGAAGGAGATTTGAGAGCTCAACTACGTACATTTCAAGGTCTCTCTGTTTAAATGTTGTTGGGTTAGCCTTAGAGATGTGAAGGTCAACAAGTAGGGCTCCACAACTATGGACCTCAAAAGTGTTGGCTACGGAGATGAACCATTCATCCTGGCCAAGTAAGTTGTCCAAGTCTTCTATGTAATGGACCCAACAAACCCAAAGCTCCGGGTAGTCAAGATTGGGAAAATGAGCATTAATGTAGGAGTCGAGGATGTCGTGGATGAGGATGACAACAACTGATTCGATGAGGAGCCTCTTGACAGGATATTGGATGATGTGGAGGAAGATCAACATGATGAGGAAGACATAACCTTTAGAGTAAACAAACAAGTGTGAAGACGAGAGTTACCTCTATGTGTCATTTATATGTAAAAGTCAATTTTTAGCTACTTGGTTGATAAAATTGGCTTCCATGTACCATTTATATGTAAAAGTAATTTTTTCCATGCTTAAATACTTGATTGCAAAGCCACTGATGCTTAAATACTTGATTGCATAGTCATTGGTGCTTACACACTTGATTGCCTTTCTATTTTTGTTCTATTTGTACCCTATTCTTTGTTTTGCTTGTGTTCTGTAAAAGAAGAGTCATCACAGGTGGGCATAAATTATGTCTGTCTATGATGAGTCAGATAGGCCTGTATCTAGTCCATCAGTCATGAGTCTTTTACATAGCCACGCTGCCGTAGAGGACCCATGCATCGCCCACCCTACGGCGTGATTGATAAATGCAAAATTAGCCTATTTGAACGTATTGGTTAAATGTAATTGTTTTTCTTATCTAGTTTTAATTCCTCTTCTCATGTTTAGTTATTTATTAATGTTAGGATATTTAGCAAAATAATGTGATCATATCGAATACCATAATATTAAGGATTTTGCCAATGATTAAAAGGACTACATATTTAATATTTTACAAAGCCTCAATGGTTTAGGGTTCATGATTTGGTTTAAATTTCATTGAACTCAACCTGGCGATGTGTTATAAGTTTTTTACATGATTAGGCCAATGATAATATGACTTTGCTATATAATGAGTGTGTGCTTTGCTTTTCTAGTATGAGATAAGGAACGACTAAAAATCCTTATACCATTCTGGGAAAGCAGGTACACATTCTATATACTCCATCCGATTGCAAATGTAAGTCGTTTTTTACTTTTCATAGTCTTCAATATAAGACTTTGACTATAATTTTCATCCATAATATATTATAAAAAATAATAAGAAAGTGCAAAGAATGAAAGAATTTTGCAAGATGAATCTAATGACATTATATCATAAAGTGTATTAATGTATTTTTACACATATTAGTGGTCAAAATTTTAAAAAGTTGACTGCACGCACCCCAGAACGACCTACATTTTTTTATCGGAGGGAGTATTAAGAGCAAGTTAGAATCTAAGGCCTATGGTATGCATGGATGCATCTATTTCAATACATTTGAATGCTTAATTTGAATACAACACTCTTTGTTTGCGTTGTCTGTAAAATTTATAATATAATATCTCATACAGTCACAATGTAGTCCTTTTTCATGTGAAACTTTGATGGTCAGTTGTACCATCAAATTTTCTAATGAAGAATTTCACAATTGTGGATTGAATGAGATGGTAGATTATAAGTTTTGTACGGACAGTGCAATCAGTGGTTTAGGGTTCATGACTTAGTTTAAATTTTATTGAACTTAATACCCTAAACCCTAAACTACTTGAGCTCTTGTACAATGTGTCCGTACCCGTGATTATGAGGCATCTTTTTACTATTAATTAAAGTGTAAAATTTATATCATTTTAGATGGTTCTGTGAAACGAATCCATCCAATGTGTCCATCTCATGTTCTCATGTGAGATGGACACCTTAGGAGGAATTTATTGACACAACCGCGTGATGTGGTATAAGTTTTGCCGGCAATAGTAGTTTGTGCATGTATATATCACTATAATTTGTACATGTTATAACTTGTTTATATTAATACTAATTAGCTAATGATCATATCTTAGTGAAATATGATGTGAACTATGTCTGTCTATGTGATGTGATGTTCTCAATTGGAGATATTTTATGAATGTGAGTTTTGATGCTGGTATTACTGGGAAAGAAGGGGGTAGGGATGGCCGTGTTTTGTTTCAGATGAGGGAGGGGGGCAAGGATTATTGGGACAATCCCTATCCAAAGAGTGCCTCTCCATGATGACCTAGCTTCTGGGTCACCTGACCGTCCAGGCTATGGGTCATCACAGACATGTGGTGTGCCGAGAGCCTATCTATAATGTATTATCATCACAGACTACTAATCACAGAAGGCAGTTGTGTCCGTCTATGAGGATGTTTTTAGCTCATCTGTGATGACCTGCTCTAGAGTAATGTAACATCATACAGATAAACATAATTAACAAACGTACGACTGCTTCATAAGTATATATATTGCTTAGCACTAGCAACTTAGGTACAAATAATAGTGGTATGATTGTCTCATCCTGACCTACTATAGTGCTACGGAATATCTGCTTAAGCAGTGTTAGGAAATATTTAAAATATGCCCTAGGGAGAATATAAACTCTTTTCTCGCAAGAAAGCTAATTTTTCTCGGTAATAAGTACTTACCACTATGAGCCCATGGCAGTTTCAGAAACAACTCCCTTTCACGTTAAATTTGACGAGCAAAAATTAGAAATCTAAAAAATTAAAGAAAACTAGCATTTGGGACCCATACAACAGTAACTGCTGAGTGCTAATGGTCAATTTCTTCCGTTCCTCTCTTCCGACGAGCTTATCCTAAACCTCTCGCATGCATGCTACAACCAATGGAAAATGAACATTCAAAACTCCTAACTTCCGAGGGTATTTTTTGTAAACCTTTTACTACAAGAACAGATCCATTCAGTTGACAGTACCAGAGCAACAGACTGTAGAGAAGTCATGTGCAGCTTAAATTAGGGCTTTGGCCAGCAAAGGCTCCTGCTTATAATATAAGCTACCTTCTTATAATTAGCTTACGTGGAAAAATGATATCACATATGCAGCAATAGAGAGGAGTTTTAGCTCCGTAGAGCTATGGGTTCACCCTCTAACATCGTTAGATGTAGATTGCTCTATATAGTGATGTGTATAGTTTTATCAATTTTTTAATTGTGTAATCAAGTTTTTTCAAGAAGTGTTTCACCTAGATTTTTGTTTTTTTGTATAAAATAAATTTGTACACTAGCTAGAAGATTTCTCCCAACATTTGTTTACTTTGTACAGAGACATGATTAGTACATTTCTCTTCCATTTTTCTTAAGAACATCTACCGTGGGAGCATCTTTTGGCTTCTAAAGGGAGAGAGATCTTAGAGGCTGTCTTTAACCATTGCAGAAAACTAACAGCAGCTTCCTGCCTCCAGGCTTAGAGACAACCTCTAAGGTCATTGGGTCTACGTGTATGTGAATAGGGTTAGAGATTATATATGAGAGATGAATTATCTTTTACGTCCTAACTTAGAGACTAAGGTAGTTTCTAAGCACCGTATAAAATTGTGCTAAGCTTAAAGACTACCATGGATCCTACCTTAGAAACCAAAACAGTCTCTAAGCATTGTGGATGCCTTAATGTGTAGAGTAGCACAAAAAATCTGATAAAGTATCTATGATAATAAGGATGGAGCTATAGCTCCATAAGCTGAGAAACATTTCTCTGTCCAGCCAACTGTACGGTGACGTTTGGTAGCAGAGCACATCTTTTTTGGAACCAGCGCAGGTTTTCTATTCCCTCTGGGTCTATGAGCTAGCTTCTATCGCTATATTTACCTCTGAATATACAGGACTGCATATGTAGTAAGGATGTTTTGTAATTAAAAGATATATGTTGAGTAATAATTTTCATTTCAAGATTGGTGAGGCGCAATGATATTACTAGGGAAATAGTGTAAAATAAGCGAGAACTAGCTCCGACTTCGATGGAGATCCCAAATGAAGAACAAACACAGGAGGTAGCAGGCACCAACATTTCTCATCACAACGGATTCATATTATGTGACGCAGCAGCATCCACTTAAAAAGTTTAGGTGAGCCTAAAACATCAGAGACCACCGGCTCCAGTAGCCATTAAAACTACGTCTATCAAATCATACTTAATTAGCTAGCTAGCCCCACACAGTTAATCAACCAAAAACCCCTTGGAATAAACTAAAATAGGAAAAATTAATTCAATAGCATTATTTCGTTCAAATAAGTAGTAGAACTAATTATGATGGTATCACTCGCACTTGTCCACAAGTATTATAGAGGCAGAGAGCACACATACGTGCGCTGAAATGATGAGAAGCCTCGTTAATTCACGGGAAATTTTTTAGTTTCTGTGACAGTTGAATCGTTTTCTATGAAATACCTATAAATTTCTGTAAAATTTATACGAATTAAAGAGACCCAAAAAAGCTGCACAGCATGAACTACCAGAGAATTCTTTGCGCTGAAGATCCGACAGCTTGGAGGAGGAGATATACGTATCCACAAACCGATGGATGATGCCGAATACGTCGTACAGAGATAAGGCCCCAGCCGAATTAGTTGACAAAATAAATCAATATGTACGTATATTTGTCAAGATTTAAGAAGGAAAAAAGAAACGAATGGACAGTGTCATCTGGGCCATCCAATGGAATGTGCGTCGCTCTCGAGTCCCTGCCGCTCGGATGCACGCGGGTCGCTCGAGCCCGTGACCGGGTCACGTCAATCTGGGCCACCCGTTCCTGACACATGTCCAGCTACTCTTTTTCCACGTCGACACCGAGCGCGCATGCATACCTGTCAATTGCAATTTGCAAGCCCATGTACCATGTCCATGCATGCAACGTTAAGTAAGAATGGAACAGTGAATTTTTCTGAAGTAGAGGAAGCGTGAAAACTGAGAAGTATCCCAAACTTATACTGTGTATAATGTACATACCTTACAATTGGTGTACGTGCAATATACCTCCTACGTACGTACGCATGTGTACGTATTAGTCGACCTCTACTAGGAAGGGAGCAATTTACTTTAGCTTCCCTTCGATCGTAATGATATCGTATATAGAGCAAACCACTACTATAGCGTACGCATCTGAGTAGTATTTGATACTCTCAGCGGTCGCGACTCCCAATATATCCCTGTACCATAATGTACACAGACGTACGCATACATGCTTAAACGTATGTATGCGTGCGTACGGACATACGACGGCCAGCTAGCTTTCAGAAGCTGATGGGGTAGACGTGTTGCTTGTTGGGGTAGAAGAGGCCCCAGTTCTGCTCCACGCCGTTGTCCTTCTGGTTCTCGTTGAACATGGCGAAGAGGTACGTCTCGATGGCGCCCGGGTGGCGCGGCGTACCGCGCCCGACGTGGTTCACGAGGTGCTGGTTGTAGATCCTCGCGTTGGCCGGCGACGCCGCCGTGCCGCCGCCGGACGGCCACCCGCTCTCCGACACCACTAGCTTCACGCCCGACCCGCCGTGCTTGGCCATCGCCGTGTAGAAGGCGTCCACTGTCGTGTCGAACAGGTTCTGGTACCCGTAGGCGCCGTCCTGGACGACGGTGCCGGAGGCGGTGAAGAGCGCGTAGCTCATGTCCATGGCGCTCGGATTGTACGCCCAGGCCAAGTAGGGGTAGATGTTGGCCATGAGCGGGGAGCCGGTGCGCGCCAGGAACTTCACCACGGGGCCCATGAACGCCTGCGCCTCGCCGGTGAACTCCCCAGCGGAGGGCGGGCTGTACACCCCGAGGATGGCCTGCGACACCGACGTGGTCACCTTGATGTGGCCCAGGCCGGCGGAGGCGAGAGCCCCGTGCACGTTCTCCATGGCCGGCACGAGGTTCTGTGTGGCGCCGCCGGCGACCTCGTTGCCGACGCAGATGTACCGGAAGGAGACCGAGGGGTAGGCCTGGATGTTGTTGCGGACCCACGAGGCGGCGGCCGCCGGGCTGGCGGCGAGGTTGGACAGCACGTCGTTGGGCGCACCGACGACGACGTTGACGCCCGTGCCGCCGACGGCCTGCAGCGCAGCCTGGTCCGGCGCGTACAGCCGCATCGAGTTGATGCCGTTGGACTTGTACATGCCGATGACGGTGCTCGCCGCTGGCAGGTTGTTGGCGCTCATGCCGTAGCATACTCCGATGGACTCGACACCTGCATGTACGTAAAAGTAAACGCTCGTTAGCCTTACGTACTCACACGCAGTCATACTTCAGTTACTGCAGTCATTTACTGTTCTATAGATTGCCCTAGAAAATTCCTTGTACAGATAAAGAAAAGAGAAATGAAAAATTGGGTACACGGAGCAACAATGGCGGCGATGTATTATACAGTAATGCACCCTTTAGACCTATTGGAGGTCTAATTCTAACTCATGAAAGGGACATTTAACTGAAAATTGTATGTACTCACGGACTGATGACATCGATGCATGAGTGCATGCAGCTCCTAATTGTGCATAGTTTATCTATCTCTTTCTCCCCAGACTTTGGCTAGCTAGTTCTTGATAAGTGTTTTTATTATTGCTTTTACAGTCATGAGTTGGTGTCAGATGCACGCACAATTCCGTGGAATATTGCTAGTTTCGCGCCTTGACCTTGTCGTGACTACGTGCAAGGAAGAACGAAAGTGGATACGCTAGCTCGTGACTAACGACAACCTTAAAGAACGCAATAAACTTTGACTAGCTTGCAGTGAATCTTTTACTTAGCTCGCTACGCTAAGTTGCTTGGTTAACCATCTAACTCTACTCTAATTATGGCAGATATATATAGCTTTGCCAAACGTATGCATGATTGGAACTAGTGTCAGTTATGTAACAAAAATTTACACATGAAGTATATATATAATCGATCTATATAGCATCATGTATGTACTTGCACGCCACTAGTCGGCTTTGGACACTAGAGAGAGAGAGAGAGAGGGGGGGAGGGGACCACACATGGCTATGGCTAGAGGAGGAGAGGGACATGCTGGCGACAAAGCTTCTGGTCCAACGTCCGCAGCACGACCGTTGGATAGTCCACGTATGAATATGATCGATGTGGATCGCCAAAGCGTGCATACGCGCGCTAGCATGCGGTTCACCGTGCCATGAAGTGCAGCCATTTGTATATCCTACAGACCTACACCTCGCTGGTATTTTTCTTCTTCAGCGCACATATATATATACGTAATCAAGTTCTAACTACTACTAACCCATCATTCTTTTCAAGCTATTTCAGGCAGAATGGCTTATCACACTTTTAGACCAAGAGAACTAGAATACCTGTATTAACCTGTGGTTAGTGATGTGTAGTAGTACTAGTGAGTTAGTTAGTAGCTAGTACAATAATTAAATTAATATTTATCAAACTTAAAGAATGGAACAGTACAATCCTATCTCAAGCGAGGAGGACCATATTGGACTTGCCGGTGCGACATCATGCGTCGCTGAAAAACGTCAAGATGCGACCGGCCACGAACCGAAGGAGAAGAGAAAGATGGTTAGCGATGGGTGGTTAAGCAGCAGTTGCACAATTAATCAGGGAACGAACGAATCATGAAGAGGTAGGACTCGATAGTGTCAACAACGGGTTGAACTACTGTCTGTAAGGCACACTTCTGCATGCATGCATGGCGGAAAAAAGCTAGCTAGATTAACGTGACAGTGAGAGATTGAAAGAATGAGACTGTAGCTAGCTAGCTATATATAGGTCGTTAGTTAGACCTTCTGATTTTTTTCCTCGAGAAGAGGGTTAGGAAGCAACTAAACAGACATGGATGCATGCTCAACAAACATACAAAGACTTCATCCGCAAGCTTGCTTGCTGGTTCGTGTACGAAAAAGGCTCGATTTGTCACAGTAACTTGGGTTTCTCCATGGAATTTTTATAGTTTAGAGTTCAAACTAACTAGAAATATCCTTTTCAGTACGTTTAAGATATTAATTTCAATTCCTTGCAGGAACCTATACTTACTACAATGTTTCCCTAGAAAGAAAATACAATCAAGATTAAAGATCATAATTATATATGTGCACTTTTATCTTGGTGCAAGCGGTACATAGAGAAATAACACTACCCCCTCAAAACGATATTTGTAAGCAAATAAAAGGAAGTGGTTTAGCAGTCAAAATCTAAACTTCTTGACTATTGTGAATTAAAGTGAAATTTATGAAAAATTTACTGTTCAGTTTTCAAGGAAAAATTACTGTTCCATATTGATGCATGTATCAAAGATGGAGAATGAGACGGCCGGACGCCGTTTAGGCTTTACCTTGCGACTGATAGCGAGGGAATAAAACGCAGGAAAGAAAGCGACATGCACCAAATTAAAGAGGGTAATATGCATCTCAAAAAACAGAGGGTAGTAGTATGTGACGTTGGTGCGAGAGAGATATGTGGCTATGCGCACACCAAGGCTAGCTAGCTAATGCATGCATCTGTTTTTCGAAACTGAGTTTAACTAACGTGTTATCAGCTTCTTCCTCTAAAGAAACGCCCTGGATGGCTTGCATAAACAAAAAACGAAACCTACCTAGCTAATACTAATTTCCAAATAAGAGATAGCAGAGAGAGGGGAATAGAGGGAGGGAGGGGGAGAGAGAGAGAGAGGGAATCACTTTTAGGGATGGACTCAAATGCTCCGAGGAGCAATGCCAGAGCGAACACGGAGGCTACACCTTGGCTCCTCGCCATTGAAGAATCTCTCTCTAAACTCTCTCTAGCTGCTTCAAGGGTGTGGTACTAACACGTCCGTCTCTCTCTCACTCACACACACACACACACTAAAACTCTCGTTGTTTCTTTTCTGCTGAAGCCACCAGTGCCTGCACCCCGGTTATATAGGTACCGAGGAGACAGAGTTTGGTCCAATCCACTCGCCCGCCCAACGTCTCCAGCGACATTAATTTAGCCTGTTGTGATTGACTAGCTAGACGGGGTGCGCAGCCGTTGCATGCATGTATCACCCGCCTCACGGTGTCTGGTGGCTAGAGGTTATCCGGTACACTAGGTTGTTGTAACAAGTAGGGGGATAATTCATAGTACCGAACAACTTTTGAAAAAATAAAAGAGTTTGAATTTGGACCCCGAGCATGATGTACCATGAAAGAGAAGTTTTTGGGTCAACGAGGACGCGGCGCACGGCATCGATGCTGCAAACGATTGATGAATTTATATGTCTTACTCAAGAACATTCGGTTTGTTGGTTTTTTCACGACAAGATTGTAGAAGACGACATAACTTACCTAACTAATGTCTTTTTAGCTTTGTTTTTTTAATCTTGTGGTGACATATATAGAAAGAGATATAAATATCTTGACAATGTACACTCACGATCTGTCTAAAGGGTAGAAATCAACCACCATCACGAGTGCACCTTTTTCCTATTCTCCTTGGGAATTTATAGTACTCCTTACTATATGTGTCACTTAACACTTTTGTAAATCTTTTGCTAGAAATTCTTTACTTTATGTATCACTAAATATTTAATGGTATTTTTAGAATTCATAATTTAATCGATAAAAAATGGTGTTTTTGGTGCACCTATTAAATAATTTATCACATTAGCCAAAGAATTACTTGTAGCACGTTAATTAGGCTTGACCGTGTAACTTTTTCAGAAGACCAGTTCCACTTAACTTTTGGACTTATTGTCTCGGAGAAGATTAATACCGAGTTCATCCGCCTTACGCCTTACAGATCTATAGGTTCTTTGAAAAGAGAAAAAGGGAAATTTTCTCTAAGAAAAGGAAAAAGGGAAATTGATTAGGAATAGCCATGCATAGAAACACAATACAACTTCTAGTCGCCGGCGGGCGGCACGAGCTTCGGTCAGCGGCGGCGCTTGCGGGCGGCTCGAGAGGCCGGAGGTCACAAACTCTGCTGGGAGTGGGAGTGGGAGTGAGCTTATGCATATTAGTACAGACGACTCCAAGTAGGGACTGTCTGTACAAACAACACAGACGGTTCCGGTAGGGAGCCGTCTGTACTGTATGGGTTAGTGCAGACGGCTCCCAACTGGGACCGTCTGTGGCATTAGTACAGACGGTACCGGTTGGGAGCCGTCTGTACTGTATGGGTTAGTACAGACGGCTACCAACTGGGACCGTCTGTGGTATTAGTGCAGACGGTCCTTGTTGAGAGCCGTCTGTACTGTGATACCCAGTGCAGACGGCTGCAGTTGGAAACCGTCTGTATTATTTTTACAGATGGTTCCACAAGCGAACCATCTGTATTGTGCCGTCCCGCTTGTTCGCCATCCTTGATCGTCATTTTCTCAGACGGTTCGTATTGGGAACCGTCTGTGATAAGCATTGTACAGACGTCTCCCGGTTGCCGTCTGTACAAGGGGCGTCCCGTTAAATGGTATCTGTAGTAGTGTCTCTAAGTGCACCATATATACCTGTGAGCTTTTGATGTCTCATAGTTTTCCCTTTTGTTGATGTAACCTCAACAGCAAACCAACTCGCTCCCACCCAACTAATCTGCTGCAACATCCAGATCCGGCCGTTGATTTTTTATATTATGTTGTTGCTATCAGTAGAGTCCCGTTATATATGCAACTGCTTTCCAGCATAACTACTATTGAAGAGATAATATTAGGTGCACCAAATGTGTAGATTACAGTTAATACTAATACAATTATGGTACGACGACCTAGGACATTTCAGTGAACGAATTATTTGAGCAATGTGCTTAAGAACTGGTCATGTCTAGGATTAGGTAGCAGCAATATAGCCTAGCTGGGACACTGGTAGTATTGGCATACATAGTGAGAAATTTCTTTTTAGCGGCTTAGCAGCCCTCCTTTTCGACACGCATGCATGCATATTGAACTGGTCATATATGCAAAAAGGGTTTTTAGACATGTCTGTTTTGTAGTGAGTTCTATATTTATCAACTTAGTTATAGTAATATATGGTGGTACCATTTCGGTCCATATAGACAAGTTTTTCTAAGAGAAACCTCAATTTGTGTATTTAATCATTATGCGAAAAATTGAAATGATGGAAAAAAACTGCTTGCATGAATTTATTCTTAGTTTCACTGGAGATGAGTAGTTTGCAGCCAAATTTATTCATGGGGTTAATTAGCATTGCAGACTTTACCTAATCATTTTTTAATTAAAAAAATTATGAGAGGCTAATCTTATCCGATAAATGAGATTCTAATCCATAACAGAGCAGGACGATGAGAGTGAGGTCAACTGATACATACTCGATTGATTATCTCTCCTTTCGCTAAATTACAACCATCAATTTTTGACAGGGACTACTAAATTTGGTCGAAATTAAATTCATAGCCCGCCGCTAATATAAAGTGCACTTGCAACTATGTAGAACTTGATATATATTGTATATGTTTATATCAATTACAACTTGACATATGTATGCATGCATGTGTATATGTAATATATGTGTATATCACTTACAACTATGGACAACTTGATTGATGCCCTCCAACAATTTGCCTAGAACGAGATGGTTATCTTGCGCTTTTAATGTGCTTATGTGGACACCAAGTCACCACCCCTTGTCCTATCCTGGGGCTCTTGATGGATGGGAACCTGCAGCCTAGTCGGATGGATGGAGCTAGGGCCACATGGAAAAGTGCACTTTATCCATATTTTCTGCTTATGTGGATGCAAGGGAACAACTTGTCCTCTCAGCACTCTGTCATAGGGTGGGTGCCGCCCTCCTGTTCCATCGGATACATGTGTGTTTCATCGTGCACGGCCGGCTAGGTACCTGATATATCGGGGCTGCTTAGGTGTTGGTTTCATCCGTATGATGAAGTCTTTGTCAGAGTGGGGAGATGTTAACAAATAAAATTTGACATATTAGTAGTTGTGGACACCATCTTAAGATTAACAACTTGTCATACATCACTTGGAAATTAAATTGGTTTCCTGTTTCAACTGTAAACAACTGAAACTAAATTGATGCATAACTATGAAATGTGGAAATTGTGGCCAACCAGCCGATGATCAACAAAACACTCACTCATATATATGACGTTTTAGAAGACGTTTAGCCGCACTTTTAACCTTGAGTATTAACATATGAACAAATATCTATATAATCAGGTGAAAATTGTACTATTACATTTGTTATGAAAAATATTTTGTAGTGTAATAATTTTATACTTTCTTGCCGACATATTTATATATAAAGTAGTAGTCAAAATTGAATGTTGGAGAATGTGTAGATGACCAAATAAATTCTGAACAAAGTGAGTAGAACCTTTGTGGCATCTTGATTTTATTTATGGCTAAAGATGTCTTATCTCCTCCTAAAAGACTATTATGATAGAAGGGGCTACTATCATCCTTATAAGACGTGCTCTGTCTCATTGTGTAATCGACGTTGGACTAAACCTAACATGTGAACTATTTACTTCTTTTGCTAGAAAAAACACGGGAAATTGTATGAATCAGCTCTGATCCTATTCTCAAGTGGGAGAAAAGAAGTGTGGAAATTGTTAACTCCCCCCTATATACATAGCCCAGTATACTTAATTGGAAGGTCCTTTAATCTTTCTCCTTGCTTATGTGGACGCACCTTGTCCTGTCAGTAGATCGATCGCTACAGGCTGTTGATTAGTATTGCTGCCTTGCTGGAATTCTCTTCGTGCTTTGGCGGCTCCGTGAAGTGGTTATCTTGCAGCAGTGCGATTCTACGCGAGTTCTGCTTTTTCCATGTCCTTTTGCTTCTGCTAGCTTTCCCAAGTCATGGCATTTTCTTGCCTCTGTGTCCTCGGAGCAAACAGCAGCATGATAGAGATTTGAGGATCCTCTTGAAAAATGAAATTTGTCCAGGTCCTAAAACATCCATCTTTACTAACTGTACATATAGAGATAAGACTCTTGATTGCCACTACATTGCTCTATGTACAAAATGCACATAAAACTTGGATTTTTTTTCTCCGTAGTCACAGAAAAATAAAAGGTTCAGATTTTTCTAAGAAAAAAAGAAAGTAGCGGTACAAAAGGCATGGATACTTGGAAAAGCTGGCCACTAGAGTTTTTTAGCCACTTGAACAGAAAGGAGGTTGAACGCCTGAAGAAAAAGGAAGAAGAACTGAAAAGGAGGATATAACGGAATGTCATGTTTGGGACATGATTCCAGGACCCACAACTGTTACCTGATAAGTGCAGAAGTTATTGGCTAAGCTCGACGGGTCGGATGATCAATGGATATTTCTTGGCAATCTGAGTAGATAAAGGAAGCAATGATATCATGGCTAAATCTGGATGGAGAAGAACCAAGGCCGTCAAGCTCTGCTCGATCATTCGTTTACTTTTCCCCAGAATCTTTTCTCTCCTATCACCTTCATTTAATCTGGAGAGTTCCGATAATTCTTCTCTTCCTTTTCTTGCTTGCATGGATCTTGATGCCTACAACAAGTAGCTAAGGTAGATAAGCCACAAAAACAACTTGAAGCCCCTGCGTGCTCGATCAAGATAAGTAGATAAGGTTTCCGTGTCATTTTTACCACACACATATCCTCGCACATTAAAATGCATGCATACATCTACAGTTATGTACGTACATAAATACAGCGTACGCTTCAAAGTTCCTCATTCAGGATACGTTTCGACATGTATATATCCATATGTATACATGTTACGTGTGTGCTTGCATGCATCGTCGTGTGTGTATTTGCGAAAAGAAACAATATGCAGACCATGTGATACACGAAAATGTACGCGGTACATGTATATAAACTCGATATATTGCGGGAGTTCGCTTTAATTACTTTAATATGTAAGTTGGTCGATTGCTTGATCGATGTCGACGTGGTTCAGCAGCCACAAAGAAACTTGGACCCCATGTGCATGGAGTCGAATAAAACGGATAAGATTTCCGTGTCATCTGTCTGTCTGAACCGTGTATGTGTGTGTAAAATGGACATGTAAGACAGCACGGTGGATCAATCGAGCCCTGCAAGGGACGTTTTGTTGGGCTGCATGGACGTCGTCTTCTTGTCATCATAACCTTGTTATTGGCATGCCACGTGCTATGTACGTACGTGTCCTAAGGAATGGCCAACAGAGGCCGGATTAAGCTTTGTCCTCAGCGAATTGCATCTTTATGCTAGCTAGAAATTTGGTCGGACTTAAACTAATTAACCCTGAAACTATTTCATTGGAAAAAATTCAAAGAAAAATAAGGTGCAGGTACAGCGTAAAATCACAGTGTACAACTTAATTAGTCTAACAACTCAATTCATTTTGGACACAACCGAGAGCGAGAGACGTCTCCTGATCGAGCGCCCGCGTGCGGGTCAAGAGCCGAAATTAGGGTTTCGTCTCAAACATTGCTGTCTCATCTCATTCCCTCGCCGCTGTTGGAAATGGCCATCATTTTGCCACGAGCAACAGCGAGGGCCTATCTCTTCTTACCTTGTCTCATGGGTTTCCCTTCCGCTCGTTGCTCCCATGGGAGATGTGGGTGTTAAACGGCACAACGGCGTCGGATAGCGAGGTGATGGGTTCGAGACAAATGACATTCTCAGGCGGCATGGCAACACACCTGGGAGGAGCTCATAGTGATTTTTGGCTATGGCCTGGAGCCTTGGCATGCGGATGGTGATCTAACATTTATTGAATCTAATGACTAGGATATTGGGGTGTCTTGGAGCACTGGTTCATGCTTACTAGTGTGAAAACCTTTGATATGACCTTCGCTAGCAACGACGACGTACATGTGCCATCCCCTTTTTGAAGACATTGTCTTCGATACTAGTGATATGACATTTACTGGTTGAATCTTGCCATGAGGGTATGGTGGTGTCTTATATACTGGTACCTACTCCCCGAGGTGAACACTCTCGATCTGACCTTCACTATTTAGATCTGGCAACGTCGACGTACATGTGTTATCTCATTATTGAAGGTGTTGTCTTGGAAGATGGCGATATGCTCCGCGGGTGAATGTCACGTGGTTTAGTCTTCACTAGTTAGACCCAGTTTCGATCCTTTATAGCATTCTAGGTATTTTGATTTTTAATTTTCTTGTTGAGATGCTTGGTTCCATCGAAGCTTGCTACATTTTGACAATTCATTTCATTTTTCTTTTTATAAACCAATTTGTTTGACTCTGATGCTTGATATGGTTTGAAACAAATTGAAGATTATGTACATCGATTAATACAGAGGCCAGAGGAAATCCTCTCCTCAATCTATAAAAACAGATCAATGCTACGTCGTGCCAAGCTTTGAAACCTTTTCTCCCCAAGAATGAAAATGTGAAAATACAGAGCTTGTTGGGAGCAGCTAGATCGTGTGCTTTGTTTTTCAAACATGTAAACGTCAATATTACCTCATGAAATTGCTTACATGACTCCACTTCCATTGATTAATCGACTGGTAGCAGTAGTGGTAGGTGCGTGTAGGCGTTGCTCCTTGAATACTCGCCCCTTAGCTAGTCAAATTGATCTCGTGGCACAAATCATTACAGAAAGAAACTAATAATAAATAAGCCCATCTTAACCAGTGCTACGTACAATTAATTTCCCAAGTTTCAATCGGGCTTACGTACGTCGGTCTATATATAAATGTTAGACGCAATACTCCATATATAGTACACATGATAGGCTATAATATTTCTACTAATTATTAGATCAATGATTGATCTCACCAAAATGTATCAGTGAGAATTTCTCTTTCACCGTGATCAGCACTTAATATATGGACAAATTTTTGTCACGGACCCTTTTGTCTCTCGAATGTATGTAACTTTCGTGAGCCGTGTAAACTAGCTTGTACCTTCTATAGTGGCCGCCATTGGCCAAGATGAGCTCCAAATGTCGATCGAGTCATGCCTTCTCAAGTGCAATATGTATTATGCGCCCTGATCATGATCGAGCAACGTCCTAATCCGCTTGCTTATCCCATACGCATATGCCGTTCGTTCTCTATTAATATATAAATCAGTGGTGGTGCAATAGCAGCAACTCAGCAAAGGCAAGGTCATACGTATGACGCGATATATGCTTCTTCGACGGAGATGCGATTTAAAACTGCGTCAGGCCAAAGCAGGTCGTTATGTTAGGTACTAGTACAAGTGTAGAACAGTAGAACACTTCTTTTTTTTTCTCGTGTGTGTGTGATGAGACGTCGTTGGTTTGGTTTGGTTTGGTTTGGGTACTCGAGAGATGATCGATCTGGGACGGACGACAGAGCTGCCGAACTTAGACAATGGCAAGGCGCATGCTTGAGCAGAAAAAGACACGGAGCAGGTGGCCCTGCTGTGGCTGAATCTCGCGTTCGTTTATGCGTGTCGTCGTTTGATCGGTTGCGTCGCGAACGCGCGCGCTTTCGGCGAGATCAGCCGCCGCACGCGACCGGTCGATGGGAACTGGGTTTGTGCGCTGACTAGACATCAGAGGTTGGGTTAATTTGTTTCAGGGTACTGCAGTTTCCTTCCTCGATCGGTGGCCGGCATGCCGGCCGGTTTTGTTCCGGCTAGGCCAGGCGTCGCCTGCAATTCGGGGCGTTATCTTGTGAACCCTGTCTTTCGGAGATTACAAATCTATCTAGAGTTCTGCACATACAGTTAATGTTGCCGAACAACTTGGACTTAGGTACGTAGTTAGTGCTATAATTAAGCTGCATTGGCGCAAGAGGAATGAAGAATCTGCTGTCACGCCTTGCTAGGGGAATACACAGAACGTGTGTGTGATCCAGTCATATATGCTTTTGCTAGCCATGCTTATTGCCACCAGTAGGAATGAAGAATCTGCTGTCACGGCTTGCTACGGGAATACACAGAACGTGTGTGTGATCCAGTCAGATATGCTTTTGCTAGCCATGCTTATTGCCACCAGTACAATCTATCTTTCTTTGTTGTTGGAACGAACAGTACAGTACAATAATCTGGTCATGTTGCCGCGCAGTGTATGGTACTGCTTGAAAATTGTCTATTAATAAAAATTTTGCTGCTTGGCACATAGGTGCAGCCGGCCGCCAGCTAGCTAGTCAATGGCACATGAAGCTTGGCACGTTGTTTGTCTGTTTCAAGTAGTCTAAATTAAACTGTTTGCAAAATAACAAACTATAAGCCATGAGCTGCCCCCATACGTATTCACTTAGGGTACACTACTACAGAAGATCTCATCCCGGACGTCTCATCTCAAACGGATCATTAAAACCGTCTACGATGACATACATCATAGACGGGTTTTTTCAAAATCAACATCGCAGACGGGTTTTCTGTACAACGGTTTGCGATAACCGGGTCATCCGAGACGGGTTTGATTTTTCAACCCGTCTGTGATGATAACCAAGTCATCCGAGACGGGTTTGATTTTTTCATCTGTAATAATCCTGGCCCATAAAGCCCAAGAAATACTTCGTATATAAGTTGCCACAGCTAACCCTAGCTCCCGTAAAAATATCTAAGTCCCTACCTCCTCCCCCGATCCGGCACGCGACCCCATCATCCCTTCCTCCCCGATCCGGCGCCCTACCCCCCATCCCTCTCCTTCGCTGGCGGCCAGATCCCACGCCTCCCTCATCCCTCCTCTCCCTCACCGGCGACCATATCCGACGCCTCCCTCATCCCTCCTTTCCCTCACCGGCGGCCCTTGTGACACGGCGGTGGCTCAGATCTAGACGCGAGGCAACGACCGGTGGCTCGAGACGGCCAGATCCGGCCACGCAGCGACGTGCGGGACCTCCGGATCCGGTGGCGCGGCGTCGGGCGGCTGGATTCGGCGGCAGTACTTCATCACCGAACAGGAGCAAGGGGCGACGTGGAGGCCGGCGCTCGCGGGAGGTGCCAGGTCCGATGACGTGGAGGCTGGCGCTCGCGGGAGGCGCCGGATCCGGCGACCTCAAGGGCCTTCGGTGCCGCTGCCTGCTTTTTTTTTGTAATTGTTCATCACAGACGGTTCTCGTGGGCCGTTTGGGACGAGTCGGAGTCATTGCAGACCATCAATTTCAGACGGGCCTCAAAATCATCTAGGATGACGTTTTTGACCCGTCTGTAATGAGGCATTCTGTAGTAATGGTAGGCTGCCCCCAATTAATCGGGTTATATTGGCCTAGATGAGATGTTGTTAGGTTCATTGCATATAGAAACTCTGAATGAAAGGTACAGATGGAAATTATACAAGTTGACAGGACCGTCCCAAGCTATGACAAAGGAAAACGTAGAAAATAAAAAAGAATGACAAGAAAGAAGTAAAAGAACAAATTGGATCGTGCAGCCGGACGCCGATCGATCCATCCCGTGGTGTGGCCGGCGTGTCGCTGGCGCTGCCGCTGCCGCCGGCCCAGCGCGGTTGATTACTGCGTGACCACTAATTATATATCCGCAAACCAGTGTACGTTTAACCTACAACATAACATACAAAATAGTAATTCGTGAGTAATCTTAAAAATTCGTCCGGAATAAAAGGCATATACGTCTCGCAAGATTAACCAATAAGTACTTTAATAATATGTAAATTATGTGATACAAAATTGATGTCGTTAGAGAACTGTTTTATAATGATATCAAATTTTAATCATATAATTCATATATCATTAGACCAATTGTTAGTTAAAATAAATCTTAAAAACTTCTTATAGGGAGCAGTAGTTATTGAAGCTTGATTTATATTCCATGAAAATACTAGCATATTACAAGATAACAATTTCTCTAATTTTCTAGCGATGTGAAATCCCCATATGATCGAGCCGTAACTACTAATTTGCTAATCGGTTTTGCAATTTATCCACTAATTTTATGAGGGGAATTTAGCCTCTAATTGGCGGTAGGATTTGTCCTGGCCTATCTTGAGCTTGGTCTTAGGCTTCCATTTAACTACATTCAGCTTAAAATAGTTGACACTTCTTCGCTTCTCTCGAGAAAGCCTCTTCTTCTTTAAAAGGTCCATTTGACCCTCTCAAATATTGCTTTCCAGTCACTTCTCTCCTTGAACTATTATTCAAGTTCTTGTACTTTTTAAACTTCTAATACCCTTAACCTGATTTTAAAGAGCAGTTTTGCCACACCTATGCTGATGTGACGCTGCCATGACGTTCACTCCACAAATAATTCAATCAAACATTAATTTAACCTTTTTATGTGACTGTCATGTGGGGTCAGATCGATAGAGCTTTTTCAACCTCTACGCTCCTCCCCCTTCCATCCTCATTGACCTCGCCTTTGTAGCCCCACCGCGATTGCAACGACACGACTCCATTCTACCTTGAGCCCAACGTTGCCTAGCTACTCACTGACCTCTACCTATGGTTGTGGGCTATGGCCGCCACCCCTGTCGAGCTTCCCCACCCGCCCTCAATCATGCTCCATGGCCACCGCCATAGGTGCAGATCCCGTTCCCTGCCTTCGCACCATCCCCTCCAGACTCTAGTCAAGGCCCACACTACCTTCTCCAGCCGGCCATCTCATCCTCACCGTGGTTGAAGCCACCACGCGGCGCTCCATTGGCCGAACCTTAGCACCAACGCCGGAGGTCATTGCCACGCCACCTCCCGCTTGAACTGTGTAGCCACATCTCCAGGAGCACCACGATGATGTCATCGTTATCATTAGAGATCAGATCCGGTGGCAGCACGATAGAGGGAGCCTAGATCCATGGTTTGCATTAGCTCGGATCCTTTCCCGACGGCAGCGGCACTCCTGCGCTGGCAATGTCATGGCTGATGGAGCTTGCCGGACCTCAGCGGGGGAAGCTGTCGAGGGATAGAGGAGGAGAGAGTGTGTGAGAAAGGGATGATTGAGAAGAGATAAGGATGAGATTTTTGGCTGCCAATGGGTTCACACCCACTTTTTGTCTTTCTTTGTAAAACATATATTTGATATCTATTTTTCATTTGCATCTTATTGGATTTCACTACATCTCTCTTGAAGCTTGCCTTTTCATATGGGAAATCAATAAAGTCACATATGTATATATAAATATATATGCATATATATATATATATATATATATATATATGTGACATGATCCCATTTCATGTGCATATCTTTCTCCCATGATCATCTCTACATATTATTGAAAATATAGGCACATATATACTACACACACGTATATGCATATATATACCTTAACTTCTTTTTCACCTAAACAAAAAGGTAAAAACCTAAATCACACAAATGATCATATAATTCTAAAGTCAGTAGGATATGAGTATTCCAACTTTTTCCCACCCTATATATCATCTCTATACCTTATACCCCTTTTTTATTTTTCCTATTTATCAAAATACATTGTGAATTAGGGCAAAAAACCCTAAATCCCTCATCACACGTATTTCCTTGCCTCCAAAAATCCTAAATAAATTATGGGAATATTCTATATTCATGCTCGACACATTTCTAAAATGATATGGTGAATTGCAGCACAAATATTTCAAACAACTTCAAATTTGAATTTAAGGCTGATTTAAATATTACACTATATTCTACTATATAGGAATAAAATTCAAAACAATCCCAGAAAATTCTATAAGACACTATATGACCCGATGATCTCATATCTCCAGTTCAAAAATTTTGAACATCAGCAAAAGATAGAATCTGCCCAAATGATCTACCCCATGAAATCACCCTCAATTTTTTTTCCAGAAAACTCTAAAATTATTCCTGTGACAGCTACTACATCTCAGGCATCCTTTTTTCCCATTTCCCCACTCCAAAAAAATCTTCATGACCGACCGATTTGCACAGGACGTTTGCACAGTGGGCATTCACTACTCTCTCTGTTCTCCTGCTACCTTCCTGTGCTCAACTTCTCCTTCTGCTCCCTTTGGTCACGGGACACATCCCCGGTCCCACCTGGCAGCCTCCCTCCCCATTAGCGCGTTGGGACGCACCGACCGGTTAGGCACCGCCCTCTGGACGCACACAGAGCACGTGCCAGCCCCAGCGTCAGCACAACGACGTCCCAATGCTCATTGGCTCGCTCCTGTCGCGTCGCCGCTCGCCCATGGTTGCACAATGCCCATGCCGCTGCCGGCAAGCCCACCTAGCTCGATGCACGGTGGACCGGCACGAGGCTATGAAGCCAGCCCCACGCCGCTAACCCCTCCGCTACACTCCTCTACTTCCCCCTAACGCTCCCTGCACACATAGCCATCTCGAGCTTGCCTTCTTCCTCCACATGGGTGAGGAGCTCCACCAAGAATCGCTGGGACCAATTCCACCATCGAACCTCCGCTCATTTCCTTGCACCACCAAGGCCCTCTTTCCCTCTCTCAATCTGTGTGATCGTTTCCTGCAGAGGAACGTCACCGGCGAGCTTCTCGGCTCTTCTTCCCGAACGCTGGTGAGATCTACCCTACTGTCGCCGACACTTTGGTCATCGCAGACCACTGCCACTGCCACCAAGAGGTCCGACCTGATACCCTCTCCACTCCACCGTACTCAACTACCCCTACCGCACCATTGTTCGCCGAGTGCAACCGAGTTGACCTGAGCCAACCATCGCGCCTTCTACTATATCTCTCTCTGTGCACATAAGAAATAGATGATTAGGGTTTAAACTCTGCTAACCTCACTGACCGGCGCGACCCACATAACGGTTTAAAACCCCACACGATCCCACTATCGGGTTAAGTGGAACCTATTTCCCCTTTACGCTTTCCCCACTAGAAAGCATAATCTCTTCTGATCCCTTTTTTCATTACTCTCTGTTACATTTTTCCTCACCGAAGACACCCCAACACATTACGCCTTCGACGTCAGTGCTAATCCAAAGCCTGGTTAAATGGAGGATGTCCTCTGTTTAGCTAACCTTCGGACGTCCATATCTTCCTCTTCTCAAGTCCAAATCACCTCACTTTTTTTCTTTATTCATAAAATTTCATAAGCTTTCCAACAGTACCACTTTTGTAACTTTTGTATTTAGTTGGAATTTCATTATAAATTTAAATCTTAGATAATCTTTAGATTGCAATTTTTATTTGAATATTGTTCCAATCACTTCATCTAAATTTTGAAAATCATTTCAAATACTCCCTACCCTTTGGTTCCAACTGAAGTTTGGAAACCTAAAATATCTTAATATTAATAACAAAAACCTTGTCTTTTCAATATAGTTAAATCCATTATCTTATGCAATATTAATTTAAATCACACCTCTCAAAAATTCTAATAGTTTCTAAGATCAGAACCTATCCCAAGCATGTCATGTTACACTATTTGGATTTTATTTGTATTTACCTCACATTGTTGTTTATTCGATATCATTTTAACTTATAGTTTTCGACATCCCGATATCTCGCGAGGAGGATCCCGAGCTTTTGCCATACCAAGATCAAGACTTGCCAGACAAGCTCCTACCACTATCTCAGAAAACACTTGTGCTGCACGATCATCATTGACGGGCAAGAGGTTGCCTGTCACTGATGATAAATACCACTGACGGGCGGTAAAACGACCGTCAGTAAAACCGACTACGAAGCCGGGAGAGATGATATTTACTGACGGGCTCGAGATCTGCCCGTCAGTAAAAGTAGGAGGGAGGGGCATTTTCGGCCTCACCACTGACATGGACTTCCACTGACGGGTGCAGAGTCGCCGCCCGTCAGCGAAGGTTCCACTTCTACTGACGGGTACCGAGGAGCCCGTCAGTGGAAGTTGCTTTCCGGATAGCGTCTTAGGGCACACTTTTCACTGACGGGCCCCTTTGGTTGCCCGTCAGCGATATGTTTGCGTATAAAACAGGGGAGGCGCCCGCAGCTGGCCAGTGTGCTCACGTGCCTCACACGGCTAGCTGCGAGCGCCTCCACCTGCGCCGCGCCGGAGTGCTACTCCTCCTCCAATTGGTACTATCCCTTCTCCCCTCCTCCCCCTCTCCCTCCTAGTTGTAAGAGTTCTAGATCTAGAACTCTCTTGACCCTCCCTCCACCCATTTCCCTTCTCTTTCCCCCTCTCCTCCTCCCTCCCTCCTCCTTCTTGATGTATCTAGATCTAGATCTCTCTGAAACTTCACTCTTCTCCTCCCTCCCTCCTCCTTCTAGATGTATCTAGATCTAGATCTCTCTTAAACTTCCCTCTTCTCCACCATTTTTCCCCTCTCTCTTCCTACCCTCTTTGGAAGGCTCTCTCTCTCTCTCTTAAATTTTGTGTTTATTTTATTAATTTGAACTATAATCAATTAGTTTCTTGTTGTAGGGATCGATGGATCAAAGTTGGATGTATGGCGAAAGAGCAACACGGAGTTTCGTCGATACTTTGAATGAGTTTCTAGATACGACTGAGGAAGATCGGGAGAAAAATGGTGCGAACAAGATGTGTTGTCCATGTTGTGTATGCAAGAACACGATAATGGTCAAGGAGAGAGGCATGTTGCAGCTACACTTGTTGACTAAAGGTTTCATGGAAGGTTATACACGTTGGACAAGTCACGGTGAGTAAACAGAAATTTTATCTAGTCTTGAATGTTTAGAAGAAGAGGCCATACACGAAGACGCAGAAGAAGATGAAGACCATATTTCTGAATGTAGGGATGACTTGACGGGAGAGGCGGGAAACAATTTGGCTAAAATGTTGAGGGACAGTCACATGGCGGACCAGGTGGTCGAAGAACCCGAGGATGAAAGAGAGGTCGCAAAGTTTGCGAAAATGATGGAAGACTCGACAAAACCCCTGTATCGCAGCTGCGATCCTGAGCACACGCGTCTATCAGTTACGCTAGAACTTCTAAGGATCAAGGTAGCCCACAACTGTCCGGACGCAAGCTTCGATGAGACACTGGCTTACCTTGCGACGGTTTTTTCAAAGGAGAACATGTTGCCTACGAGCACCGAGGAAGCCAAGAAGGTGGTCTGCCCCCTTGGATTGGATGTACAGAGACTCCATGCTTGTCGGAATGACTGTATTATTTATCACAAGGAGTATACAGAGCTGCACAAATGTCCGGTGTGCAACACATCTCGATATAAGCGGGGCAGAAACCAAGATGATGACGAGGAAGAAGTGACGAGTGGTGCCTCTACAAAGGTTGTATGGTACCTTCCAGTCCTCCCCCGTTTGAAGCGTTTATTCGGTAACAAGAAGGAGGCAAAGCTGCTGCGTTGGCACGAAGAGGGGCGAAGAAAGGACGGGGTGTTGAGACACCCAGCTGATGCTTGTCATTGGAGGGCAATCGACATCGAAACCCAGATTTCGGTAGTGATCCGAGGAATATCAGGTTTGGTATGAGTACGGACGGAATAAATCCATTTGGCAACATGAGCAGCAGACACAGTACATGGCCCGTTGTTTTTTGGATCTATAACCTCCCTCCATGGTTGTGCATGAAGCGGAAGTACATGCTTCTATAACCTCCCTCCATGGTTGTGCATGAAGCGGAAGTACATGCACCTGTCTATTCTCATTCAAGGGCCAAAACAACCTAGAATGGATCTTAATGTGTATCAACAACTACTGAAGGACGAACTAGCTACGCTGTGGGAAGAAGGGGCTTAGGTCTAGGACGTGGACAGAGAAGAGTTCTTCACTCTGAAAGGCCTGTTGTTCACAACGGTGCAAGATTATCCCGCGTACGGGAACAATGCGTGTCAGTGCACCAAAGGATACGAAGCATGTGTTAAGTGCATGGAAGAATCGACGAGTGTTTTCTTAGAGGGCTCTAGAAAAATCGTGTTCATGGGACACCGAAGGTGGCTGACCATGAATGACCCATGGAGAGAGGACACGGAAAGGTTCGACGGAACAAAAGAAATCCGTCCAAAGCCTCGCGAGAAGACCGGACAAGAAATCTATGATCTCTTGAATGAAATGGACGAAATTGAGCCAAGAAAAGGAAAAAAAACAACCGCCGGTAAAGGGCGTCTGGAAAAGAAAATCTATTTTCTGGGAATTGCCTTACTGGCCTCACCTAAACACACGTCACAGCATTGATGTAATGCATGTCGAGAAAAATATCTGCGACAGCTTGCTTGGTCTCTTGCTCAACATTCCGGACAAGACAAAAGATGGGCCGAAGGCACGAGCAGACATGCAACACATGAATATAAGACTTGAGCTGTGGGCAACCAGAGAAACGACCAAAATGGGGAAGAATGGTATCAGAGTCAAGACCAGCTGTCTTGCTGCCTGCTACACTCTGAGTAGAGACGAGCTCCATAGCCTTTGCGAATGCCTCCATGGTGTCAAAGTTTATTCAGGTTACTCCGCAAACATCCAAAAACTTGTTGACATGAAGACTCACTGACTGATTGGCATGAAGTCTCATGGCTGCCACGTGATGATCACACAGATACTGCCTGTCGCAATTAGAGGTATCATGGAGCCAGGTGTCCGCAAGACGATCACGGACCTTTGTAACTTCTTCAACACTATCTGTCAGAAGTCAATCACGGTGCAACGCTGCCTGAAACTGAAGGCCGAGATCACGGTTATACTATGCGAACTAGAGATGTATTTCCCTCCAGCATTCTTCGATGTTATGGTACATCTCATGATCCATATCGTCCCGGAGATACTGGACCTTGGTCCCGTGTTTTTGCACAACATGTACCCGTTTGAAAGGTACAACGGGGTTATCAAGCGCTATGTTTGTAACAGAGCGCATCCGGAAGGTAGCATCATCCAAGGCTATGCTACCGAAGAGGGTGTCGAGTTCTGCACGGATTACATGCGCGATCAAAAACCTATAGGTGTTCCAGTTTCGCGGCACACAGGCAGGCTTGACGGTAAAGGTGCGATTGGGCATAAAAATTTACATGTGTATCGATCGGAAAGATCAGATGACTACAACAGAGCACATTTCGTGGTGCTGCAACACTTCGCTGTGGTACGGCCTTATATTTAGATCCACATGTAATAGTTGCACGAAGCGAATCCGAAAAAGGACACAGTTGCGCTCACGAAGGAGCATAACGCAAAGTTCTCTGGGTGGCTAAAGAACTACTGGTATGAAAGGGAGCCGTCAAATGGGGAAGAAGAAACCGTACGAATGTTGTCACAAGAACCCGATAGCAAAGTCGACATGGCAATCGTATGATATCAACGGATACACATTCTATACCGAGGCTCAAGACCGGCGCAGTACGTACTGGAACTGCGGTGTAACGCAGGAGTCTAGAACTGGTCATCATGGCAAGAAGTGTAGGTACTACGGCGTGATCGAAGAGATCTGGGAACTTGACTACACCGTGACCAAGATCCCGATGTTTCGTGTCAGATGGGCGAAAGACGTCAGAATCGAAAATATGAACACTAGTACCATGGTTATACCTCCACCGATTCCTATGGAGTCACGACGAGTTAAATCAATCAGTCCCAAAGATGAGCCATGGGTATTAGCCAAACAACTCGCCCAAGTCTTCTACATAACCGACCCAAAGAATAAGAAGCGTGTTGTCGTGAGGAAAGGGAAAAGGAGTATTGTCGGAGTCGATGGTGTAGTTGACGAAGAGGACTACGACCAATTCGACGATCCAGACATAGAAGAAGAAGATGTGGATGATCGAACGAGCAAAAGGCACAAAGGTACTCAGGATGCGTGTCCCTACATAAGACGCAGTCACGCCGAAGGACTGACATATACCAGCAAGAAGATCAAAACTACTACAAAGAAACGTGTTGAAGACGACGAAACCTAGCTTCTCTTGTTTTGCACCGTAGAAGATTAGTAAATGCCATAGGTCTTATAAAGTTTTGCTGTTTACCCTCGTTTTGTGTATGTTCAGAGTTTTCAGTTTGTAATGGTACATGCACGTACGGCTGTTATCTCCAGCCTGATGATCTTCATTTGTTAAACAAGAATTGATCAGAGAATTTGAGGATTTTAGACTACTAATAGGTTAAAAAATATTAAGATCGGTGAGATATGAGTAATATCATTAGAAATGGGCTTCCATGACATTCTAGGAGCGTCTAGCAGGGCTCTGCCATTTTGTCTCGCGGTCTCGTCTGTGCTTGCATGGGAGACGAAGCAAAAACCATGCGCGCACGCAAGAAAAGCCTATCTCCAACACACGTAAGAAAGATAAAATAAATATGCAAAAGACAAATTCACCATATGGAAAAGATAAAATAATCTAGTACTATACACCCTATACACTATAAAGATAAATTCACCATATACACCCTATATATTAAAATCTAAAGTAACTTTCACTGACGGGCAAGCTAATAAATGCCTGTCAGTGGAGTAGGTAGCTCAAACCCTAAATCAACTTCACTGATGGGCCACTACATCACGGCCGTCAGTGGAGAGTGACTTGCACTGACGGGCGAATTAGTACGTGCCCGTCAGTGGAGATTGATGGACTTCCACTGATGGGCCCTTGATACATGCCCGTCAGTGAAAGTGTCTTACTACTTATACGTGGACTTGGTGAAAATTTTCACAAACTCAACTCGCGCGTTCTCGTTTTGAACCAGGGGCGAGCTTGCCCTATCCCCACCGCCAGCCGCCGTGCCGCCGCCCTCGAGTCCCCCGTCCACGCCACCACCGCCGCCGCCGTCGCTCGTTCCCCCCGTCGGCGCCGCTCGTTCCTCCTTCCTCGCCGCCGCTGGCCCTGCGCCGCCGCCCCGAGCCCCCAAGCACCGCTGCCCCGAGCCCCCAAGCACCGCCGTCGGCATCCTCCTCCCCGAGCACCGCCTCGTTTGCCGGTCGCGTTGCTCAGCTGCACCCGACACCACCTCTGTCCACTGCCACTGCCGGCCATTGCCCTCTTCTTCCCCGAGCCCTAGCCACCGCCGTCTAGGTATGCTCTCTTCTTCCCCCCTTCCATCTCCTTATCTCTGATTTAGGGTTTTTTTCGCTGTATCTCAATGCGATGGCATTCCTGTGCTTGTTTGGTTGCTCATGCACTGATATGTGATGCGTACTTTGTGTGCTTGTGGATTTTGATCCTAGAATTGTTGTGCTATATTTGATGGAGCAGCTCATGTCAGCGAATTTTTGCCGAATTCCAGCATCAGCGGCATAGGTGTATCCTTGAAAAGGGGTCTCATGTTCGTTGCAGAGAAGATACTCTAGAGGTTTAATAATGTTTTTTTTCTCAAATTGACACCTGTCATCAATTTGTGTTGGTTTTGTATGGTTCATGTTATGTAGACTCAAGTTTGTTCCATGTCTGATTCATATGTCGAGTACATCTTGTGTATGTATGAGGAGCAATAATGTTTGATGGGTTCTATCATGAGTTACCCAGAGTTAGCATGTTAGATTGTACATTGGTCTGAGTAATTAGTTAATCAGGAGTTATTTTACAAAACAGAGCTATTCTACTTGTTCTTTTCATGGATCCTGTCATGTGCGTTTCTTAATTTTGAATTGAGGGAGTGTGTTCTTAGTGGACTGTAGTACACACTTAACAAATTTGTTGACTGAGGGAGTGTGTTGCGTAGGATGAAAGTATAGATTGGCAAATTGTTAGATGACAATTTCTCATTTCATCTGAGCTGTTTGTTGCTGCGTTTGAATTATCTCATGTGCTTGAGGAATATCACCCTTGTTGAAGTCCAGTTTTCCTAACTCCTATGTAATTAGCATCTAAAGAAATTCTTTCAAACAGCTGCGATTAATCAGCAATACATTTTCGTGCTTGTGTACAATATACAGGATCTTGCTAACATGAATTTGATAGGTCTTATATTCATGTGTTGCATGTCTATGCGTTGCCTTATTCTCATTTTATTTTTCCTAGTCAAAATCCTACTGCATAAATGTTAATAGTTGTTTTGTATTTTTATTTTTTAAGTTTCTTAATCGGAAATGGACTCGTCGTCAACCCGGGAACTAGCCTGCGTAGATGATGACGCCCCGCCCCGAACCGATCAAACAGCCCCTGAGCCGGCCAGTGTAGCTACCGTCGAGCCAGCTAGTGTAACTGCCATCGAGTGTGTAGATGCCGTCGAGCCGGCCAGCGTACCTTCAGCACCAGCACCTTGCTCGGCGTGAGATGAAGAGAGTGCGTCTAGCACGTCTGACGATTCTTGGTCTAGTGAGTCGGGATCGGCAGAAGAGGCAACGCCCGAGCAAGCACCATCGAAGCCGAAGAGATGATACAACCCTAGAGGAGGGAACCAGCTGACGAACGAGACATTCATGGTCACTCGAGTCGGCGTAACAGGTGTTCCTGCAAGTCCGGAGAAGGCTGCGAGGTCGTTCAGCAACACCTACGGGTGCATTGTCCGTGAGCATGTCAGGATCACATGCCAGGACTTCGAGAAAATGACCGACGCCTAGAAAAAGGTCTTGTTCGACAAGATGTGGGATAAGTACGCCATCCCAAAGGCTGACAAGGAAAGAGTATGGAGGAAAGCCGATAGCATCATGTGTGCTGCACTAAGGACATGGTGATATTAAGCAGCGAAGCTGCTAGACGCCGATTTCGAAACTGCAGTTAAAACTAAATGGCCGAAGATAGACAGGGCGTGTCCGAGGGATCGGGAGCGGGGCTATATGGGACGAAGTCTTTCCTCAAGACCGCGAGGCTGCCCGCCAGAGGAGGAGAGGAAGGCAAACATCTCTTCTGCAAGAGATGATAAGGGCAGCCCAGGAGGCTGGCAAGCTAGCGGCGCAAGAATTTTTAGGGTCCAGAGCTACAACGCCCGCGATGCATCTCGTCCACCTGTGCATCCTCATGGATATTAGGGCTCCTATCCTGCTGGATGGAGTAGCTGCGCCTCAGCCTCCGACGTCGCCCCCGAGTCGCCAAGTCCCATCGAAGACATCGCTGTAAGCTTTGTCGCCACCTTGAATCACTTGTATGAGCACTACTGCAGATTGACCTTCTGCTGAACCATCTCCACTGACGGGCGCAGAAGAGCCCGTCGTTGGAGGAGCTAACCGCTGACGGACGCACAAGGAACCATCAGTAGAGGACAGAGCTAGGCTGGACGTGAGGACCTCCACTGACGGGCACATAAGCCGCCCGTCAGAGGAGATGCAACCCGGGAGCAAAAAACCTCATACAGATGACGGGCATCTCCACTGACGGGCACTCTTTAAGCGCCCGTCAGTAGAGATGTTATTTCCGCTGACGGGCAACGCAGCTGTCCGTCAGCAGTGATTGTTCCAGGGCTGACGCATTACCGCTGACGGGCCCTTTATACGTGCCCGTCAGTGGTATGTTTCCTTGTATAAAATCACAGAGGTGGCGCTCGCTGCTGGCCAGTGCTCGCGCGCCAACTAGCCAGCAGCGAGCGCCGCCGCCGCCAACCCCCCGCTGTGCCGCCGCTGCCAATCCCCCTGCTGCGCCGCCGCCGCCAACCCCCCTCCCACCAACACTTCCCTCTCCCCAATCCTTCTCCTCTCCCTCTTTTCTTCCATTTCTTGAGATCTAGATCTAGATCTAGAGATCTTGAGCTATTTTCAATCCCAAACTCTCCCATTTAGTCATTTAACTCTAGATCCCCCTCTCTCTCCAACACACATCTCTCCCTCCTCCTCCTCCTCTCACTCTCTCCAACCCAATTATATCTAAAATCTATCCCTCCTCCTCTCACTCGGTAATAATGTATTTAATGTGATTCCCGGTCATCGAGCCGAGGCCTAGTGTTATATTTTTGCACTGATTAGTTTCGTGTCGTAGGGATCGATCGATGGATCGCAGTTGGATGTACGACAACCGGGCGACAGAGAGTTGGGCTACGGCTTTGAATGAGTTTCTTGATGTCGCCGAGCGAGATACGAGGAGAAAAGGTGGCACGAAGATTTGTTGTTCGTGTCGCAATTGCAAAAATTTGGTAATGTTCGATACAAGAGGGAGGGTGACGGTACACCTGGCGCTTAAGGGTTTCATGCCAGGTTATACACGTTGGATATGTCACGGTGAGGAGGAGGAAGATCAAGTGTTACAGCAAGATACCGAACATGGAGAAGACGATGAAGACGAGGGGAGTTTCGAATCTGAACCCGAAGAAGAAACGGGAAACAATTTGGCCGATATGGTGCAGGACGTTCATATGAAGTTGTAGTCCAAATCTCAAGTTCAAATGATGAAGAATTTAAGATGTGTATTTCAATCTACATATTTCCCCTTCAAATGCTATGAAGCTTTCTCAGAGATGGTTAAGTTACAAAGCAATGTATAATCCAACTTCCGCGAAATTGTCTGAAATTTTAAACATAGCCTCACAGGGTCATATAATTACCCCATGCCAATTTTCAAATTTTTTTGACCACATTTAGATTTAATAAAAAAATAAAAAACCAGAAAGACGCAATCAAACGTTTGAATTTTTCAAAGCAAACGTTTGAATTTTTGATATATTTTCTGGATACGAGCTAAAACGATACATAGGTACCTAGATATGAATTTTCCTTCCATTTAGAGGCCTTCTTTAAGATAGTTGTAGTTCAAATCTAAAATATATCTAGTAAATAACTAGATATTCATTTAATGCGTAAAAAATAGCAAATGATTTCAGAAAAATACCGAACGTTGACACTAACCCAAAAAACGTAAAAGCACTAAACCAAAAATACAAAAACACCAAACCAAAAATACAAAAACACCCATAGCATATAGAAATAACCCTAGTATCACCTTAAAAAAGAAAACCTAAAATTCAACAAAGAACAACTCTACTGACGGGCACGTTACAGAGGCCCGTCAGTGGTAAACGCGCCCTTACGCTAACCGTCCCAACCTCTACTAACGGGCTCCTTCCAGAAGCCCGTCAGCGGTGATCTTGCCGTAACACTAACCGTCCCCACCTCTACTGACGGGCGCGTTACGGTTGCCCGTCAGCGGTGGTCTTGCCCTAACCCTAACAGTCCCCACCTCTACTGACGGGCACGTTACGGCTGCCCGTCAGCGGTGGTCTTGCCCTAACCCTAACGAAGGGCTACCTCTACTGACGGGCCAAGATTCTATGCCCGTCAGTGGAGATACCACAGTGCTGTCAGTGATATCTCCGCTGACGGGCGCTTAGTTGCCGCCCGTCAGTGGTAACCAGGATCCTTTAAAAGCCACGCACGGGACTTGGCGAAAATTTCACCAAGTCCCGCGCGTTCGAAACGAACCAGCAGCGAGACGCCGCCGCCCCCGACGCCGCCAGGTTGCACCGCCGCCCCGTCCGGCCCCGACGTCCGCCGCCCCCTCCGCCGCCGGCCCCGACGCCCCCGACGCCCCATCCGGTCCGTCGTCCGACCCGCGCCGCCGCCTCCTCCGGCCTTCGCCGCCGGCCCCGAAGCCCCCGACGCCCCATCCGCCCCCTCTTCCGGCCCACACCGCCGCCTCCTCTGGACGTTTGGATTTCGGCACATCAGCATCTCTGTCCAGACGACGCCGCTGGCTCGGGCGGCCGACGGTGACACCGGCGACCAAGGCGACGTGCTGCGGCGAGGTAGCCCTTCATCCTCTCTCTCTCTCGCCCCCCCTTCCTTTGCTTATCCTTGTAAACCCTATGTTGATTCCCAATTTGTATGAGCCCTAGGTTTTTGGCAAAGTTCAGTGTTTAGTCAACTTGAGACAAGTCGTTTCTGTGAATTGGTTGAATTTTAAGCATTGGGTCCTAATGAATGACTAAGGATTTTTGTTACTGCATCTGTGCATGGTCTTGATCTACTGAATCGCAGGTTCATTTCTTTGCTGTGGTACCATGTTTGATTCACAATATGACCTTTTTTCCTCACCTTTGTTATTTTCCATAACTATTATCTTCTTCAATCTTATTATTTGCATATAATGTCATGTCATGTAAGTAATTTGATTAATTATAATCTAGAGGAGTATTTTGGAATTTGGAAAAGTCGATGAAGTCATGACATAGATGTCCTAAAAATACATCTCCATTAGGACCCAATGCTTAAAATCCATGCATTCGGTTTGTGTTCCCCTAATCTTTGCCACATGTTGGATTCTCTTCTCCTTTTTGACTTCGGTTGGTTTTCATCACGAAACTTCATAATCCTCTCGTGGCACAAGAAGCGAAGGTCTTAAGAATTTTTCTCTCCATTGTTGACTTATTGTTTTCCTTTTCTGCGTCATTCCTGCTTCTGGTTCAAGGATATCACCACGTTACCACTGTAGAGCAACATTGCTTGCAAAATTTCAGCAAGTAAACATGTCATTAGTTTGATATTGAAACAAGTTCGAGAATTTGGACTTTGTACATGGTACGATATTGTCCTAATAGCCTGAAGCATGTATATGAATATGTAAGGGCATGCAACAAAGTGTTAACTATTTTTGTAATGGTATTATGATTCAGTTCTAGGCTGTAGTTTGAAGCAATGAGGAAGTGTTGATCTGAGCTGTGACATATGGAATAAATATAATATTGTCAGTATTGTGAAATCGTTGGTCAAGTGAATTTAGAGTTGTTGGTATCGTGAAACTCAAATGCATCATAATATGTTCAAATTTGTGTGGTCTGCACGTGTTTCTGGAAATGTCATTATATTACAGAGTTGGCATATTTATTATATACGATAGCTAAAAGAAGCGATAGATAGTACACTGAGTATATATGTGCAATGATTATTGTTGCTCAAATGGAAGCATGTAAAATGGAAGTGATTCCTATGCCTAACTTTTGCTAATCTCTTTGCAAATTGAAGCCTTTTATGCTCAACTCATGATAAGAACAGATGATTGCTTGCTCCTAATTTACCTTACTTCTTGCTTGTATATGCATTGGTTATTAGGTTGAGAAAATAGGTGCTTTATATTTTTACCTTGCTTGTAAACATATACTATTGCTGAGCTCAGTTATTCAAATGTTATTTCTGAGCTTAATTATTCCTAGGTTCTTGTCTGACCTAAGAACTATTAGCAAAAATGGCCGCCAGTAGTACTCCCACTGGGTCCTCGACCCGAGCAGTAGAGGCCGTTGATGACAGCACGGCCCCCCTCGTCGTGGCCGCACCGATCGATGCACCGACCCTGGAGGCACCCAAGCAAGTCCATGTCGCCCCTGAAGAGGATGTCACGAAGCTAGGAGACTGCAAGGGGTACTACATCCTGTGGCCGAAGGGCCAGATAACTATCCTCGGGGTGTCCTCTCCTAGTACGTCAACCATCCCCTCTCCATCAACCGGAGCCGGCCCGTCTCCACTTGGCCTGTGCAGTACGCCGGTTTCGTTCGATGATCGGGACGACGATCTTGCCGGGTAGCACCACACGACGATCTTTCCATCCCAGGAGGAGGAGCAACCCAAGATGGACTCGCCGTCCCGTGAAAGGTGCTCCAAGCATCACCATGACCCGAAGGTAGCAGGAAAGACGGTCTTATCTCCAAGCACGCTCAATGCCGTAGTTGGCAAAGCGTTGACGGGAGGCAAGAGGGCCTCCTCCTAGAGCCGGAGAGGAAAAGAAAAAGACCACACAGACGGGGCGGCACCGCTGCGAAGGAGGCAAGCAAGGAGAGCAAGAAAAGGCATTATCCTTCCAAACATTTGCCAAAACTGTCAAGAAGCCTCGACGATTAGTGTACGAGGCAGGTGAGCCCTTGCTCCCAGATGATGAGGTGCGGAGGTTGCCCGCACAGATGAAACTTCTCCATGACACAATCATGATGAGGTCACGGAATCGGGATGATTATGAGCTACACTTTAAGGTCGAGGTGCCAAAAGATTTCGATTTCTTCCTGGACAGACAGCATGACACCTTCGACATCAATTTTGAAGATATCTTTAATTTGTTCAACCTCTTCCGGCTCGACACCATGCTCGTCAGGTTGTGGGCGCTTTACCAAGCCCAAGAGTCTAGGCGTCTGCCCAACTGCACTTTTGGAATAATTGATCCGGTCGTCATGAACGAGTACTATGTACGAGAAGCGAAGCCGGTCCTAATAAATTTCCTCACTGAGTCATTGATATACCACAAGGACAAGGACTACGCACTCATGCCCTACAACCCCCCGTAAGTTACTTACTACCGTTCCTAGTTTGTTTTTCTTAAGCACGTATCCCCGTCTGTTTATATTCCTTTGTTACCTTTTACGCAGTGACCACTGGATCCTCATTGTCATCCACAAGCCTTCCAGAATGATATACTATTTTGATTCCCAAAGAAGTGCCAAGCGGGACTACTCCGAAATTAAGGAAGTTCTAGAAGCCGCCTTTTGGGAATACAACTTGCGAGGGGGAGGAGTAGAAAGCAAGAGTAAGAAGCTGATCCACAAATTCAACTTCCCTTGCAGGCAACAACCGGAAAATAGCGTTACATGTGGGTACTACGTCTAAGCTCACATAGACGCGTTCGTAATATCCCACAACCCACAATGGAGCCAGGATCAATTTAATAACTTCATACATGACCTGGCCGATGATAAGTACAACTGGAGGAAGGACTTTGCCCGCATCCAGAAGACCTTCGCGTACGTTATCAACAACGAAGTCCTCCGGCCAAGCGGCGATTTCTACGCGGGAGTCCAATTACCCGCTTACCGCCGCCCTGCGAGTACTAGCCAAGCGTCATAGGACCTAGAGTAGGGCTAGTGAAAATAAACATTGTCAAATTCATTTGTTTGTCATTTTAATTTGTTGTAAACTTGCTTTTATATGTGTACTTAGTATTTGTGATATTAATTGGTATATGTGCTTAATATTTGTGATATTAAATGCTTAATATTTGTGATATTAATTGCTACATATGTTTCATATTGTCTATTCAGATATGGTTAAATTTTTTTATAAAAATACTTCCACTGACGGGCAAGATATACCTACCCGTCAGTGGAAAGGTCATCACTGACAGGCGTGAATTAAGGGCCCGTCAGTGGAAGTGCTTGTCAGGATGCTGCCCGGTAGCGCTGCAAGTATTTTCACTGACGGTCAGGTTGAACCTGTCAGTGAAAGTTCATCTGTACTGACGGGCAGTCCGCCCGTCAGAGAAAGTGGAACTTCCACTGACAGGAGGTTATTGACGGGCCCGTGACCCATCGGCGATGGCATTTTTGCGCCCGTCAGTGTTGGTATTTGCTGAGGTAGTGTACCTTGACCATGTTAAATCCAATGTGTTGAAAGGTATCTATCTTGGTTGCAAACATGCATGCCTACTTTAATACCAACCGCTATTTCATGTTAGAAATAGGTATGCCCTAATATTGCATGTGACATACCCTCGATGAATATTCCTTGTCACCCTAGCATCAATACCCACTGGTTATGGTAGCACCAGTGGCAACCTAGTTATAAATATTCTAATGTATAACATGGCTTAAACTCGCTTTAGTAAAAAAAGTTTTAAGAGAAAATTGTGGACCACTTGAATCACTTGTGGGATAAACCCTTGGAAGACATTTATTGTCCAAGGGATGTTTCTTTTAAAAGTAGTGTTATGCCAAAAACCCAAAATAAAAGGAAGGTGCTTTGGATCCGGGTGAGAATAAAATTTTGGAGTTTGGGAAGATGGTTGTAGCATGTTGTTGCATGGCTATGGTAATGAGATGTGTAGCCTTGCTCAGATGAACTAAGGACCGAACCTTAGTGCCGCTCACCCAAATTCATATCGTACGTCCACATGACCTAATAGGGAGGGCTTGACCTATTATTCTATTTGGAACTAGCGTATGAACCCGTAGGTGATAGGATATGTGCAAAATGGAGTTGTAGCTTCTTTAGAGATGTTTGTCATTGTAGTGCATGAGAACACTCGACACAAAGGTGGAAACCCCACTCTAATTGTAAATTTGGAGTGAATACAAGCTAGAGATGGGCTAAGTCCATCTGGCGGGATCATCGTTAGGACTAGACAGAGGAAAAGTCTCATTGTGATATCTCTGACGGCATACCTTATGAAGTGTGCTCATCGAGCTCTGGCAAGAAGAGGGACTCGCATGTTGTGGGTAAACTCGTACAATCTCTGTAGAGTGTTAAAAATGTATCCGAATAGACGTGTTCGCAGTCATGGACACGACTTGGTTAGGCCACACATTGGTTAGACTATATTTTCAGAGGTTTGAAAATGTGGGATACGAGATTAAGGAAATGAAGCATAAATTGCCCACAGTGTGCAGTATGAGCTATGAGGAAGGTAGTGAGAGCTGAAGAAGTGTAACTTAAACCATACTACAAGGAGGTAGCACGGGTTGGTCGATGGTGATGATATAAGTCGATAGTTGAAGCTATCGAAGGTTGAGTCATGGGACGGTAGTCGGAGCTACCCATCGTATCGAATTTCTTTATGTTACTCGTTAAAGAGTATGCTCTTATTTCCTAAATGCTTGCAAATCTATCACATGTACTTCTAATGCAAACTTACCTTTCCGCACAATATGCAACTAGGATAGAACTTCTTTCTTGAACAAAGCCGAGCATGTATATTGCCGTTATACTCTCCTTGTGGGATGCTTGCAGGTACATTCAATATACTCATCTGGCTTAATGATTTGGTCAGACGAGGGAGACTACTACTCTGAAGATGATGACTGTGGCTACAAAGACTAGGGTGTTACCCCAGTCAGTTGCCTGCAGGGTTTGGCAATACCGATGGGCCCTTGCTATTGCTGCAGACTTTGATTTTAGCCAATACGCTATCCATGTAAGATATCAACCATAACGGTCTATTTGTGTATTAGACTCTTATATGTACGTGTATGACAATGGTATTCAAGTTAGCTTGTGTGTATTGGTTCCTACTCATAGGAATAGTACATAAAAATAGGGGCTATCCGATTGTTAAAACCGGGTACACCATAGTCCCACATGGAAATGATAAGGATAAAAGAGAGTAAATGCCATGTTGGCACCACATCAATGCTTACGTGGCAAAATCGCCCTCCAAAACTAGATTAGGAGATTATTTACACCAATATTGAGAGTTTAGGGAGTAGGATAACTTGAATAATAGTTAAGGGAGGAATGCGGCTGGAAAGCATAACTTGAGTGGGTCAAGTGAACTTTTTTTTTCTTTTTATGGTCTAGGCTCGAGAGACCGCAAGAGAGGAAATTTGACCTTGTGGGCTGAAATGAACACACTGTCACACATGGGAAACTATCACATGGGTTTTGAGAGGAAGGTTGTTTTAGCCCAGAACTCCCTTACAATCCTCATTTGGTCTCTTTCCAATTTGAACCGCTTGCTTCCTTTCCAAAATTGCATTCCCCTTCGTTTCTCACATAGCACAACAGTTCCAACCCCATCAGTCTCTTGCTTAGCACCAAGTTTATGCTTCCCTCCATACCAATGGCACCGACTCGACCGCTCCGATGCACTCGTCAAACCTAGCCAAGCCCTAGCATCGAGCATCCGATTCGCGCCAAGCCCTAGCATCGAGCATCCGATTCGCCCCCACCGACGTTGACCTCATGAACTGTCATCGGCTGTCCTCCTCCTCTGCACCCCTTTGTCACGCTGCCGAGCATCCTACTGGGCTTTGGCATCTTTTTGTATTGATGTTGCCTCTCGTATACGCACTAAGTTCAGTCCACCAACCCAGGTGCACTTGACCCATGACAACCAAGCAGGAAACTCCCTAAGTAGCGTGCATGACCAACCTAGCCAAGGCTAACCCACAATACACACCCATGGCCTCCTCAGCCTCGTATTCCTCCTAAACTAACACCTTCAACTCTCTCGGCTCCCTATCCCTCTCAGAGCATCTCAACAAGCTAATTCTTAGCTTATTTTCTAAAAAGGAGAGAGAAAGAGCAAAACTTCACACAAATAACGAGCTCTTCAACACCCATTTCTTCACCTTGTAACTAAAACCCCTATCTGCAATTGATTTTTAGTGGACCCCACTTTAAGAAATAACTATAGCCTTCAACAAAAAAGTGCTTGTTTCTAGTTACTAGGTATTAGCAACAAGGTAGTTTCTTGTTTAAGAAATGAATTTCTTCTCTCTCCTTCTATGCTCCTCTCCACATTATCAAAAACTCTCTAAGAAATGACTGAGGTGGACTATTGGAGATGCTCTCATCAAGCATGTGGTGCAATGGAGACCTACTAAGGTATAGGTCTCTAGGTGACGCGGGGGACCCAAGGTACATGCCCTTGCTCGTCTGGATAAGGTTATATTAAGCTAAGAATAATGAGAAGAAGACAGGGGTAGAAGTGTCCAAAGAGATATAAAGTTTACTTGTAAGGGAAAAGATCAAATACATACCAACTTAGAGTAAAAGAGTGAAGACTCGTCAATTTTGAGGGATGTGATCAATTCTCTCTACATTCAATATTATAACAGAAATCAATACCAGCGAAATAGGATAGTTTAGCACATTTCAAATGGACCAAATCAATTATTCCATTCGTCCAGAAACATATGTGTTTTTTGATTTTTTATGGTCTTCAATATGAGACTTTGACTACAACTTTTAATCGAAATATGCTACAAAAAACACGAAATGTAATATGAAAAAATTACAAGAGAAAACCAATCCCTGTTGGACTTATATGTGGCTTTCAACATTTATTTATATTCACACACACACACGCATGCACACACACACACTCACATATATATATTGCAGCTATTCGGTGTTCAACTCAATGTGGAATTATTCATACCATATAATTGATGCTTGTGATAGGGAGTAAATGATGCTAAATTAAATCAAGAAATTAATACTGAAGGTGCCAAGGACGATTGTGCTGGAATACAGTAAAGGAATTAGTTGAGATTGAATTTACTGGAATTTATATGTATATACATGTTTTACCCTAGTACACATGCTGGAATAGCTAGATTTGTTTTACAGGATCAGCTCTGCAGACTGCTGGCCTGCATGATCAAATTGGAATTTATCTCACATACAATTTGGTCATCACATGACTCACATATGTGTGCTAAGGACTAGTATATTTTAGACTCATATAACTGGCTTGTTTGATCGTGGTTGGTGACATGGCTCAAGAGTCAGACGGCTTTCCGGAAACAGGTGGGTCTCTTGAGACACCTGGAAGTGGAGTCTATAAATAGATCACTACGCTCTAGCCTCATAAGCAATTGTAAGCGGCACTAAAGAAAGATAGAGAAATTAGGAAAACGCTAGCAATCGCTGAGGTGATCGACGTGCAACATTGCCCCCGTACGCTACCGTCCGATCAGCCCCACACACTGCCGTCCGATGCTTAGCAGCCTGATGTGGTATTTACAAAAACGACACCACACTCATACTTCCAGATATTTACAAAACTACCACCGCACTTAAGTCTGTAGATATTTAGAAAAATGCCACCACACATACAATGTTCAAGTATTTACAGAATTGCCACTGTCGTACCAAATGTTGTAATGCCGCAAAAAAAAATTATTGCATTAAGACAAAAAAATGTTGCAACAAATCAACAATAATGTTGCAATATATTAGAAGTGCATACAAATCAGAGGAAACAAAATCAATATTAGAAATGATAGTTTGTCATGGTAGGCTTGCCACCGCTGCTACTCTCGTCATATACGTTAGGATTAGGGTTGGGGGTTCATCATTTTTTGCTATTGAATTAGAGAAGAAAGCATCACTACCACAACGGTTAGGGTTGCGAGGCGGAGCCAAGTCTGCGACACTCGTTGCATACGTCAAGATTTCCACCTCTTCTACTCTCGTTATATACGTTAGGGTTAGGGTTGGGGTTCACCATTTTCCTATTGAATTAGAGAAAGCATCACTAGCACAGTGGTTAGGGTTGCGAGGCGGAGCTGAGTCTATAACGCTTGTTGCATACGTTAGGGTGTTATGGTTCAGGGTTCACCATAACACTTATGTTGTAACACCATAACTGATGATGACATGGCACCCGGGTATCATCAAGGAGGGCGAATCCGGCCTCCCGGACAAGGGATGGGCCGGGCCGACTACTCGGAGTCCGATTCCAACACGGGGGCGCCTCATCAGCGTGGAGAACAAGGCAAGGATTAATACCTACCCGGCATACCCAGAATCTGTTGTAACCGAATAGGAAATCAATCTGTTAACTGACTCAGACTCTTGTAATCCTACCCCGGTCGCCTATATAAGGCCCGGTAGGGGACCTCCGATCGGCAGGGCCTTTTAGTATTATCTAGGTCATAGACAATCTCCATCGTTCTCAAGTCCAAGCAACCTCGAGATCGAATCTCTAGGGCTTGCGGCACTCGGGATACAAGCAATACCAGCCACCAAACACAGGACGTAGGGCATTACCTCTCCGTGAGGGCCTGAACCTGTCTAAATCCTGTCTCCCGTGTGCACCCATCCTGATTTGCTGTGCTCACGCCGCCCCATAGTTAGTATTGCCGGAATAATACTCCGACAGTTGGCGCGCCAGGTAGGGGAGGTGCGCATAGATCCATCTGCACGAATCTGGATGGGTTTCGTCAACAGCAACAACGTCTTCGTCCCGGGAAGCATCATGAGATTCGCTTTCGTGAATGCTGTCCCGGATCCCGGCCAACTTTTCCAATTCGGAAAGTTGAACTTCATCGCCGACAAGATCGGCCAGCTCCACCTCTGCTACTCGGCAACGTCCCGATTGGCAGAGGCTCCATCAGCTTTTCAGCACGGCCCTCTCCCCAGGGGAGAGGCTGCGCCGAAACCAGATCCGTTCGCTCCGCGCGAGTTCACGCTTGGATCCCAACTGGTGGGGGCTATTGACTCTCTCCTCCCCGTCCTCGAGTATAACTCGGACGACCATGAGAGCTCTGGTAGCCACCATCCGTCCCGGGAAGTCTTTATGGCCAACGCCGACTCGCCAGAACACGGCGATGGCCGAGCGGTCCCCATCGTGGAACAAACGCCGGCTGAGCTCGGGGCCACCCGACTCCGACTCCTTGCCAAGGAGGAAGAGTTGATCGAACAACAGACTCAGCTCGCTCGCCAGCGTGACGATCAACGGCGCAATGACGACATGAGGGCTCGCGGACGCCAAGTCCATAATGAGCTTCGCATGCGCGAAAGGGACGGGGTCCCGATATTTCCCGCTCCCGAGTCATAACATCGTCGCGGCCACGATGGCGGCGCGCACCATTGAAATCCCCGAGGGCAACTCGGGACACGACGAACTTCGGCGACTCCGCGTTCTGCTGGAAGAAACCGCCCTCCAGCAGGCCGAAGCTTCAGAAGATCGCATGGGCTCCTCAGCAGGCGCTAGGAGTCGGTGGTCTACCCCTCCAAAAAGTCCATCCGACAGGGGTGGACGACGAGCAAGCCCCGACCGACACCAGCCGGCCGGAGCAGTTCATGAGCGACTCGGTCCTAACCGAGATGCCCGCGGCACCATAGCCGCCAGAAACCGCGCCCGACAGGATGCGGACAAAAACGCCCGTCAAGCTGCACCGGTCCACGATCGACTCGGACCAAGGAACCCTGCGGACGCTGAAAGAAGCGCTCATCATGGTTCTAGAAGAGACGATCGTGGCAGCTACCGCGACGACAGCGGCGCCACCAGCCGGGGACATTCTTCGACTTCCACCGGCATGGGATATTCGGGTCCGAAAGCGTTCGGTCCCCGTATCCGCAGTGTCATTTTCCCGTCACGGTTCCGAGTCACCGGCATCGACAAATACACTGGTGAGACTCGACCGGACATTTGGCTGGCCGACTACCACACGGCGTGCAGGACCAATGGTGGGAACAACTACATCGCAATCCACTACTTGCCGCTGTTCTTGGCTGACTCGGCGCGAGCCTGGCTCACCAGCTTACCTCCGGGTTGCATCCAGACATGGAGCGACCTTGAGACCCTCTTTGTGAACAACTTCCAAGGTACGTACAATCGACTCGGGAACGCGTGGGATCTCCACAGTTGTACACAAGAGGCAGATGAGACTCTCCGCGAGTACATCCAGCGTTTCTCCAAGAAGAAGAACTCCTTGCCCGAGGTCCGAGAGGGTGACATCATCACTGCCTTCTCCAAGGGAGTTCGAAGCACCGACCTCATCCACAAGATAGCGCGTAAGAATCCCCAGACTACGTGCGAGCTCTTTGACATAGCCAATAACTTCACCACCGGTGAAGAGGCTGTCCACAGTGCTACTCGGGACGACAAGGGAAGAAGCAAGGGCAAGGTGCCCGACTCACCCGGTCGGGATGCTCAACCCGAGTCCTCCAGGAAGAAGCACCGGAAGCGTAAAGGCGGAGATCTCGTTGCCGCGGCTGAGCGCGCCCCGCCGCGCCGACCTCAGCGCACCAACGCGACCTTCGAGGAGATGATGAGTCAGCCGTGTCACTTCCATGGACCCAAGTCCAATCATTTGACACGCGACTGCAATCTCTTGAAGAATCTGAACAAACCCTTCGTTCCCCAATCGGGCAAAAAGGAGCCCCCCAGGATGAAGGCGACGAGTTCCCAAAAGAGACCGCTTGTCTGATGATCTTTGGCGGACCCAACGGCTACGAATCCAAGCGCCGCCAGAAGATCACGGACAGAGAGGTCAACACAATGGAACCGGCCGTGCCCAAGTACCTGCGATGGTCCGAGTCCGTAATTTCATTCAGACGCGTGGATTACCCCGACTACATTCCCCAGCCGGGACGTTTCCCCTTGGTGGTAGACCCGATCGTTTGCGGCGTCCGCCTCACCAAGGTCCTCATGGACGGCGGAAGTGGTCTCAACATCCTCTACGTCAAAACTCTGGACGACATGAAGATTTCTCGCTCCGAGATCAAGCCGACTGGTGCCCCCTTCCACGGGGTGGTACCCGGCAAGATGGCGAGTCCACTCGGGCAGGTCAGCCTGCCCGTCGCCTTTGGCACTCCCGACAACTTCCGGACCGAGACCCTCACCTTCGAGGTCGTCGACTTCCCAGGATCGTACCACGCCATCTTGGGGCGTCCCTGCTACACCAAGTTCATGGCTGTTCCCAGCTATGTCTATTTGAAGCTCAAGATGCCGGGCCCCCACGGGGTAATCACGGTGCAAAGCAGCTTCCAGCACGCTTACACGTGCGACCTGGAAAACTGCAACCTCGCCGCGGCCCAGATCGCCGAGGCCGCGCTCACCAACCTCAAGTCGGCCGTGGTTGAAGAAGCACCCCCGGCCAAGAAGGCTTCGACATCGACATCTTTTCAGCCGGCGCGGGACACCAAGTCAATTCAGCTCGACCCTGAAGACCCCTCGAAAACGACGCAGATCGGGACTGCGCTCAGCGATAAATAGGAAAGCGCGCTCGTCAGCTTCCTCCAAAACAACCGGGATATCTTCGCATGGACATCTTCCGACATGCCCGGAGTTCCACGGGAGGCTGCCGAGCACTCTTTGAATGTACAGCCGGATGCTAAACCGGTCAAGCAGCGCTTACGCCGATTCGCTGAGGATAGACGTCAGGCTATAGGAGAAGAAATAGCCAAGCTTTTAGCAGCCGGCTTCATTAAAGAAGTGTATCATCCCGACTGGTTAGCGAACCCAGTTCTTGTTCGCAAAAAGAATGGAAAGTGGAGGATGTGTGTTGATTATACTAGCCTTAACAAGGCATGTCCCAAAGACCCCTTTACCCTGCCTCGCATCGACCAAGTGATCGATTCCACGGCCGGATGTGAAATTTTGTGCTTTCTCGACGCTTACTCGGGCTATCACCAGATTAAGATGAAGGAGGATGACGAGATCAAGACATCTTTCATCACTCCGTTTGGCGCGTTTTGCTACGTCTCCATGCCCTTCGGCCTCAAGAACGCAGGCGCTACGTACCAAAGGTGCATACAGCGCTGCCTTCAGTCGCAGATCGGCCGAAACGTACAAGCCTACGTCGACGATGTGGTGATCAAGTCCCAAAAGAGAGAAGACCTCCTGAGTGACTTGGGAGAGACCTTCTCCAACCTTAGAAGATTCAGCATGAAGCTCAACCCCGAAAAATGTGTATTCGGGGTCCCTTCG